>OZ005660.1:75897093-76423593 GCA_963930645.1 Salticus scenicus
TTTTAAATATTCAAAATATTTTAAAAAGCTATCGAAACCAATATTCTTAGTCATTAGTTTCTACATAAGTATTTGTTAAGCCATAAATTTCAAAAGTCTCGAAAGCTTTTTAAAATATTTTGAATATTTAAAAATTTTCATCTCTGGCAAAAGTGAAATATCTGTATTTTTCTCTAAAATTTTCTTCGTGACATGAAGACACGATGGCAAAGACAATTTCATATAAAAAGCTTCTAAAAAATTTAAATACACTTTAAAGGCATAAAGAGTAAGTGTAGTTAGTTAATTTAATTTTTTCACCCTCTCTTTCAAAATATTTAAGTATTAGAAATTTTTATCCAGAAATCCAGAAAAAGTTTAATATAAATTGTTGTTTGACATTCCTTCGAAATAGTGCTATGGGCGCTTACGAGGATGATAATTTAAAAGAAGAATAAATAATCAGTATCATAATGCTATTTTGGGTATCAAATTTATAAGCCTAAATTCATTTTTTTTATTAACTTGTTATAATACAAATGTAAATAATTAAAAATATCACCAAATTAAGCGCTTGCCTATAATGGATAACGAAAAAAGTTCTGGTCCTCAAAAAGATTACAACATTTAGATACTAGATTTTTATTTTTTTCATTTTTTATCAAGCAATTATACCTAAATATTCATCACCAAATAGTGATAAAAATTTAAAAGTCGCCAAGGAGATAATATACAAAAGCTGAAACGCAAAATGATCTAGATATTACAAATTTCTTTCTATTAAAAAAACCATATTTAGCGAAATCTTTCAATGAAAAAATATAAATAAATGGTATTAAATATTATCTATTTCGATTTGACATTGAATATAGAGATTTCTATAATATTGTTCTGCTTTTGTTATGTGTTAATATTTCCTATTCAATGAAAGATACAGCAGCGAACTGGCGGGTAGAGCCCAGCAGGGGTTAATAAGCGAAGAAAGTCGGAGTCTGGTGAGCAGAATGAGCAGGGGGCGGAGCCCCCTAGTATGAAAAAGAAAAATCTGTATTTAAAGAAAAGAAGTAAGTGATAAAATTCAAAATTTCTGAATATGCAAACTTAAAAAGTAGCTTACACTATTACTTTCTCTTACCCATAGGGTCGAAAATGTATTGTTTTTGGGTCAAATTTTCGAACGTGAGTTTTTGTTATATTTACATGTTCTGAGGTCCCCCGAATACGAAAATCATGTTTTTAGCGAATGGTCTGTGTGTGTGTCTGTTATCAGCATATCTCAAGAACAAATAGTAGCAGAAATTCCAAAATCGGTATTCTAAATGTGTATCATATAAGGATGCTACACTAAGGTTTTCGATGAGATGAAGCAAATGGTTCATGTACAGGGACACTCAAAAATATTCAAATACTATGGGAGAAATTGCAGCTATGGGAGAAATTGCAGCTAAGTAGAGTTTAACATCTATAGACTGCAGTAAACCAAATGAAATGAATATATATTTTTTGTAATAGAGATAGTCAACTGGGGAAAAAATTTGTGTATGTAGGAGCCTCGCCTCCCCCCTTGGGGGAAGTCCCCCCTCGAGGGGAGTAAATTTTCATGATGGGTATCTTTCAAAAAAGCTCGCTAATAACTTTAAAACGAATGGTTTAACCATCGATCTGCGATAATTTGAAAGAAAGTTACGATTTTGTTTTTTTCATTTTTAACACTTTTTTTTAATGTAATATTGAGAATAAATTCAACTCTTTTTTTTTTTTTTTTTTTAATTTAGTGTTATACTACTTTTCTAACATGGAAATTGTCTGCATTATCATAAAATATTTTTTTTAATAATAATTTTAATATTTTTTTTTTTAAATAGAATTATTTTTAATAACCGAATTAAATTCTATATGAATGTAGGTGCATTAATGAAACGAGGGTTTGAGGGGACGGTAGCACCCCCCCTCACGCAGAACTAATTTTCATATAGAACTCTTCCGAAGCCTAATTTGAATTGTTTAACACAGGTTTACATAAAAGTACTCGTTATCTTACCTCTTAATCTGCAACCTGTATTTATAGTATTAAATTTCAGGATAAGAGAAAGTCGTGTGAGTGACACATCAGATTATTTTTTGATATAAAGGAAACTGTTTATTAGCTAATAAAATTATACTCAGTGACTTCTAAATATACATCTCTAAATGGCAAAATAAAAATATTAATTTTAACTAACTCTAAAAATTAAAAACTAAAACTAGTATTCCAAGGAATCTTTATTGGCAATATATAGATTAATAGAGACCTCCTTTTACTTTCCGAACAATATAATGAGGAAATTATTGTAATCATGTCAAAAAATTCGAGTTTGAAATTTTGGTATTTCTACACGTTTCAAGGTCCTCTTAATTCATATTTACTGCTTTTACCATAGATATAGTAATAAGACATAGGTTGATCATCGAGGAATAAAAAGTGATTCCTTTTCACTCGGAGAAAAGTCCCGTTTAAGTCTTTCTCCGAGTGAATACACACGGATAATTTAGCAAATAAAATTTATGAATAATTTATGAACGAAAGGTGAATGAAAAACTGCAGATACTCATTTTCCTTCCTTTATTTATTTATTTATTTATTTATATTTTACAAAATAATCAAAACTATTTAACTTTATTATTCTTTTCTTTTAAATTAAAATCTTTTATATATTAAAACTAGCGAGCTTTACTATCGCCGCTACGAACTATATTTAAAACAATTGTAGAAATTCCATATTATTTATTAATATAAAATCCTAAAAATACTAAAATTAACAAAAAGAGAAAATGTATTCTATCAAATATGAAGACTGTAATTATTCCATAATAATAACAAAGCAACTGATTATTAAAAAATTATATTTTTCATAAATTAGTCAAATATAACTTACTTAATGAAAACCTATTACCTTTCCTTTCATCCATTTATTAGTACAGTTGAAAGCCGCGCAATACATCGGCATTTTAAAAATTCATGAATATTTTATTCTATTACCGTTGCCGAGTTTCAATACTAGTTAATGGCTGATGCCAAAAAAATTTTTCGGCTTCAAAAATCTTTGCATGATTACATGGGAATGATAGATCTATATAAATTACTATATCTATGGTTTTTACGATGATGTATATGTGTGTGTATGTGTATGAGTGAACACGATAGCATCTAAACGCTTTGTTCGAATGAATTGAAAGTTGGTACGCATGTTATAGGTCACCATAGCATGAACCCTACTGATTTTGGCTAATCTAGTACTCGAAGATCATGAAAAATGTCAAGAAAAAACACTCTATAAAATCTTTTCTGAAACAAAAACGGCCAAATGTAGCGTCTAGTGTCATGCAGTGAGATTAAAGTGAGGTGTATATACGACATGTCATCGTAAATACCTTTGAATTTTTCCATAAATTCGCTTTCATACGCTTTTCGACTTAGTGGTACTATGTATCGTCTGTAGAAAAAGGATTAAATGTCTCACCCAATGGTCTAACCTCCTTCCTATTTGATATATTTACCTTGTCCCAATTTGCTGATTAATTTTATTGATATGAGTTTTAAATTTTAATTTTAAGCAACTTAATACTATTTTCAGTCCAACAATTTTCCTAATGCAAGTTTATGATAAGTTTGCTGCAACCTTCCATGTTATGAAAGCCTAAACTGAAATTTTTAAGAAGCTTTTAAAATTAGAATGTTGTTAGAAAAACACGTAAATTTGCGTGCCTTCGCCGATTTAATTATTACGATGAAGATCGTATGTTATCTATAAAACGGGGAATACCGTATTTTCTGATACGAATTGATATTTTCAGCTATTCCGCAAAGGTTCTAAGCAGTTACAATTCTTAATACCACTTTTTTTAAATAGTAAAGTTTATTTATGCATTAAATATTTTCGAAAGAATAATAAAAAAAAATTGCTTTGTATAAAATATGTGATATCGAAAATCACATATTCTAAATTATGTATTACACTTCTGATAAATTTAATTCTTTTCCTAATTCATTTTCTATCTTTATAAAAAGCGAGTTAATATATGCGGTTTCATAAAAAGCGAGTTAATATATGCGGTTTCATTCCTTATTCCAAAAGAGCAAGCCATTATGTCTGTATTTATTTTAATTTAAAAAAAAAAAAAAAAAAAAAAAAAAAGCAAGAGATGAGGTTTTAATCGCTTAATTCTGTGGAGGACAATTCGTTTCATCTCAATTAAATAAAACAGAATAAAATGTTTCCTGATGTCATTTTGAACATTGAACAGAGCGCACATATGCTCCTTAAAATAGAATTAACGTATAGTTTATCGACTGAATTTCTGTGTGTAAGAATTTAACGATAAATTTTTGTGGTCAAGATTCTAAGGTTAGTTTGCTAGATTCTCACGAATTGATAACGGTTTTTTGGCTAAGAAATCAATCGCCAATATATTTTTAAAAAATGAACTAAGTTACACGTAACTGAAAAAGGGAGAGTGTTGTTCTTGGCATCATAATTATGTGGTTTTGTGTAATGTATCCAGCCAACAATTTTATCACTTCTGCCTCTGCTATCGTTCGATAAGGACTGTTTTTGCTTGCTTCTCTCCCCGTCTCCCCGTGTCCATTCCGTTCCAGTAATGTACATTCATTCATTCATCCTTCTATATATTCTACGTAAAACTTTAATCTTGATGTTTCGGGTGAATATTTATACTGTGAATTAGTTCAGAATTTATGTGTTATTGAAATTGCAAGAAATACGATGATTTTGGTCACCAATAAATAATTGCATCAAAGATTTCGCACTCCTGTGTTATTTGCGACATAACGCTTCTTCTGTTTATCTTCACGGCTGTTACGAAGAAAGAATTCACACTACCTACCAAATAAAACATTACAAAAGTAGTATTCAAAATGGGAAATTACGGGCAAATCATTAATTAGTGGATGTTTGACCGGGACTTCTGCTGACGGGCAAAAACCCGTAAAATTTGCTGCATTTTTTTTTTTTTTTTTTTTTTTACAGGAATTGATATTCAATATAATTCATAAGAATACCATTAATGATATTTTAACATTTGTCCGACAAATTTACGAGGAAAAAAATAAAGCATATAATTATTTATTTTTATCTTATTCGTTTATGTAAGTTAAAATAATAATAATAATCTATATAATACTTCTCTAACGTGACCCAATTACGATTACATTTTGTAGAAACCATACGATAGTGACTTAATAAAGTACGCGAGGATAAAAAATAATACATAAGCAAAATATTTAAGCACGTGGACTCAGTTCAGTGGACTAATTAAAAAAATAAATAAATAAATAAATAAAAAAAAATAGTAATAACATTTGTGTGGTAAGATTACACAGGTCAACAATGTAAAATTTTGATTTTATAATTTTGTCTGATCTTTATGTTTTTTGGTGTGCTGAAACCAAAAATGAAATCAGTTTTTCTTTCTCACGTATAGATTTTTGTCAATACAGGGTGCCTACCTATATAATTTCGTCTGTTACTCTTCCACCAATATAATTATACGGTAAGTTTTATTGTTTGTTTTCATGATTGATTAATCATTAATACCTATTGTTGTAACAGCGCGGCACAAATGCGACGTAAAACCATACCAACCAAAAAACGAACCTATTGTTATGATGGTATATGTAAGAAATTGTGTCGGTAAGCACCCTGTATTGACAAAAAACTATACGTGATAGAGAAAAATGGGCTGCATTTTCGTTTTCCGCCTATCAAAAAACATAAAGATCAGCTGAAATCATCAAATCAAATTTTGACATTTTCATTTTTCTAGGCCTGTGTTATTTTATAGAAAAATCTATTTTTAAACATTGGATATTTACAATTTTTCCGAACGTCTTCTTAAACCTAGCAATAGTTTAAAGATAAGTGTTTAAATATGCACTAAAATATTGAAATTAAAGTTTAAATATGAATTTTTGCCATAAATTAGCTAAAAAACGCAATAATAATAATATTATAGTTTAAAAAAATTAAAGAACACGTTTTTATAGAAATGTGAACTAAAAAACACAAAATATCTATCTTTACAGTATTAAAATTCAGGGTAAGAGAAAATCGTGTGAGTGACACACCATAATATTTACATACATTTAAATCTTTAATTAAAATAATTTAGAATTAAACAAAAACCATTTTTAAAATATCTCCCCGGACTGGGATCGAATGCTAGACCTTTAGGTTCGTAGCGCGGAGCTATACCTCAACGCCATGGTGTTTACGTAGGGAAAGTCTTTTTTTTACAATATAGATTTTTTGTTTGCTCCCAGAGCGGTTACAAACATGCAAACATACATACAAACATACATACATACATACAAACATACATACATACATACAGGTGAAGCTAATAAAAGCGTGTTAAAAAGTATATACTCAAAATAGGTACTAAGTTTTCTTTAATAAAAATTATGCCAAAATGAATAAGTTAAAAAAATAACTTAAAAGGCATAGTCAACATGACGGCAAAAATTTAACAGTCACCATAGGGATCCTATACTAAACTGTCCTGCCTGAGGAAGTATGAAAACTGGGTCGTCAAACACGCATTACATTTTGAAATTTTCCTTTGACTGATTTGTTTTAACTAGGACTCCTACATAGAGGAGTCTTTATCATATAGGAATCTTAGTTTTAACTATCATTAGTGCTTCATCACACAAACCTGATAATAATTTAGCTTCTGATGAATTAAAATTTAAATTGGGTGGTGAAACTGGTATAAGGCTTATTAGATTCAAATTTTAAAGGTTGAAAAAAGAAAAGAAAAGAAAGCAAAAAGAAAAATATAATAATAATAAATTGCGAATATTTCGCCCAGGTTTGCTAGTAATAAATTAAATTTTTAATTGTATAGGAATATTTCGATTTATAATATTCATAGATTCATTGTCAATGATGTTCAAATCAGAATCATAAATGACGTTTTAAAACTTGTCCACAATATTTACAGTGACAGAGATGCCAACATTTTAATTTATTCCGCGTCATTTTTAACTCCGCCTTTATTGCACCCCCCCCCCTTTTTTTTTTTTTCCAAAGAGTAATTTTTTCTTATTATATCGTAGTTATATATCGGAGAAAAATACTCTAAAATAAAGTGGTGTGAAATAGAGACGAAGCTAGAAATAAATTAAAATGTTGGCAACTATGCAATGAAAATGATCTTCATACTACACGTTTGTCGGAAATTTTGCCCTATTCTCTTATGTTAACCCTTTCAGGGTCAAGCAACTTTCCTTCATCTATACCCACCAGAAATCACCAGCATTATTAAAAGACAAGAAATAAATGAAGTTTTTCATCTAAGTTGTAAAAGAAAAATTTTATAAACAATTTCCGGGGACAGTTTTTGCAATTTTGACTTAAAATTTGTGTTTGCACTATGCAATCACCCCCCCCCCCCCCCCTGAAAGGGTTAATAAAATCTTAAATTTCAAATAACTTACGCGCTTTTAAAATTAGAATGTTAAAAAAAAAATGTTCAACAAGCTTCTTGTCCGTATCATATATGATATTTCAAAAAGGGTTGGACCCTATTACAATCAAGCGTTGTTAATGTAATGTGTACACAGGCCAATTAACAAACAAACTAATTCACTAAGAAACTGACAACTTTACAGACAGATGCCACATAGATTTTCTGAGTTTCAGGTTCCTCAGGTCTCAAAGCATGTAAAAAAAAAAACTCAGGTCTGAAATTTTCATGAATACCCAAGTTCTCCATACCTAATAGTGTGATGGGTAATTAAAAATTCTATAAAAATTACTCTTTGGGGGATTTTTATCACAAAAATACTCAAAAGTCTTATTGGAAAAATAGCTTATATTTTCTGTTTAGACGAATAGTTTTAATTTCTTGGAAGAAAAACACTATGACGAGTTCCCTATAACAAACTATATGGAACCTTACTAAAAAGCAAAAATTCTCTTATATATATTTTTAATGTTACGGAAAGATCTATACAATTAACAGAATTTCATGTAGAATAAACGGTTTAAATAATAATTATAATAGGAATGATAGATATTTGTACAAGAAAAATTGTTTAGAAATTTTCTTAGAAGTTGTTATAATTAAATTATTTATAATAAAATAAATTAAAAATACTAAATATATTTTGAGGCTACTTCCATTGAATGTTTTTAAACCGTTTTAAAAATTAAATAATATATTTTAAAAAAAATTAAAATGTGTTTTAACTTTGTAAATGAAATTTAAAACTTGTAAGGATAAGAATCTATATAGATATAGATAAAATTTATTAAAAAGCAAGAAATCTACGGTAAAATCTAAAAAAAAAAAGGTTTCCTTGTATAAATATTTTTAGGAGTTTAAAATTAAAAATATGTATAAATGTACGCTCCGCAGATAAGAAACAATGTATAAAAACAAAATAAAACACATATATACAGCGAAACTTGAGTAATTCGAACTTGTTTAATTCGAAATTCTGGATAATTCGAATTATTTACTTGGTCCCTTGAATTTTGTATTAAAATAATGTTAAAAAATCATGGATAATTCGAATTCTATTTTGGATATTTCGAATTTTTCGTACGATTACTTTTAAAATATTTCAGTAAAATTGTTCCCGGAATTTTTCTCAGCTAAAGTGCATTATTTTTTTGAACTGTTTTTCAAAAAAGGATAACGAAATACAAGAGAAGCCCCTACCTAGTGCATCAGAAGATAACTTCGAGGGTTTTATTAATTGAAAGTCATGTCTAATGTAGAAGATTCTGTTTTTGTATCAATTGATAGGTTGAAGTCATATGCTAATGACACAAAGGTTGTACTTAAAGAAGCAATCAAAAATATCTGACTATTTTTTAAAAAAGTTTTGAATAATGAAGCTCGTAAAAAATATTGATTTAATGGAAAGGGGGAGGGGGTAGCAGTATTCTTAGATATAAAGTTTATGTGTTAAATCTTTGATCATAGAGTTTCAATTTTTAAATTTATCTCTTCTTTTTGACAAAATAGTATACGTAATTCGAATTTTTGGATATTTCGAATTTTTCTCTGGTCTCTTCAACTTCGAATTATCCAAGTGCTACTGTATATGTACTATATATATTTTAAATGATTTTCATAATTTGTAATACAATATAATATGATGAAAGACAATAAAAAGAAAAAATACCAAGTGCAGAGGAAATAAATTTATATAATATAAATTTTTAAGAAAATATTTAAAAAATAAAAAAATAATAATAAAAAAAAATTAATGTGTGTTATTTAAAGGGATAATTATTTAACATTAATTATAAAAGAAGAGGAAAAAAGATCAAATTTCATAAAATACTAAAAATCTTACAGAAAATTAATAATCGAAAATTTTGTAATAATTATTCTATTAACCCGTTAGCGCCCAGTGTCCTCATTTGAGGACAGCTAATAAAATGACACGTATATTTTTTTTGTGGTTTCTTGGAATGATTTCTGCTTTTTAGTGACAGTTTATAGCGCCACTCTAAAGGATCCCTGAAAGTTTTATGTGCCTACTATAATTTATTAATTCATAATTTGGAAAGTCATTTTATGATTTTTCATTCGTCGAACATATATTTGCTTTTTGCTCAGGTATACTAACTTAAATCAAGTTGAATAATAATATATATTATAATACTTTACTTTCGAGATCTGTGTCAACATATAATAGGAGAGTAATCTGTTATCTCGAAGTTTTTTTATCTCGAAGTTTTCTCGCTAGAACACTAAACGTCAATAAATGAGGATAGGCTTTAAATTTAAAACTATCAGAAGAATTGTTTAAGTTAATATATTTTACTGTCAGTTGTTTATATTAATTTAGAAGTGAAATAATCAGCTAAGAATATTTTGCAAAATTAATTCGGGCGTTAACGGGTTAAAATAATGATTCAAAATTATGGGAAAATAATAATAATAATAATAATGTTGTATTTTACGTTAAGAAAAATAATTAATGAATAAATAAATAAATAAAGTTCTTTATACATTTGTGTATGACAGTAAATAAAATTCAAAGAAAAAGACGAAATGTATAGTTAAAATTTCAATATCTTTTAATTTTATAATAATTTATTTAAAATGTAGTTTTAATATGTTTTTTAAAAAAGATAAATTTTCATTAATTATAATTTAATTTTAGATTTTATCGAAATAAAGATGAATAAATTTTAAAGTTTAACTGAATTTCTAAATAAAAATGAATATATTTTTTTAACTGCAATTTACTCGATTTTTTCAAATATATAATTTACATTATATCAAAACTATAAATTAAATCATGAAAAACTTACCTTTTCCTTTATCTAATAAATGTGTCTGAGAGAGAAGTTCAGTGTTTCGCCTGCACAAATTTTGATTTCCCTTTTATCTTCCGAAGAGTCTAAGAACTGTTTTAGGCAAAATTTCATGAGCTAACCAAAGCGCGCTCAATTTATTTCGCTCCCACGTGACGTCACGAATACGTCATCGACCACCAGTTGCTGCAATTCGTCGGATGTTTAATGTTAATAATGGTATAGTATTACATAGACAAATGGAACATACATATATGAATTAAATAGAATAAAATTTGTTATAATATTTTTTAATTGCCAAATAGAAAAAGGGGTTTATGATTTTCAGTATATTTAATACTTACGTCCCATTTAAAAAGGGTAGAAAATTAAATATATTTCTTCGAATATAGATTATTTTAGCTATTGTAAATACATAGAGCACAAAAATATTTACTTTTTACTTTCTTCTATATGTATATATAGAGAAAGTATTGGATGCGTGAAAATTTTCGAACTCCAGTTTTCGATGGATTTACACAGTTTTGGATGTCCTGAACACGATTTGACTGTTTTTAGAAAAAATCTGTGTGTCTGTCTGAGTATGTGTGTCTCTGTGTGTGTGTATCACAAATTTTGTGGACGCTGTAACTCAAGATCTAATGAACGAAATTTAACCAAACTTGGTATTTAGTTGAATCCTGACATAAACTGGTGCTGATTAGATTTGTGGAACAACTGCTCAACAGGTGGCGCTGTGATCGCACTTTTTCTAAATTTTTAACATGGCAGTATAGGACAAAATTTGTATAAATGTACATAATGAGAGTTATTTTAAACTTGTGATTTTGAAAAAACAGAAAAAAAAATCGTAATTAAAAAAAAAAAAATTAAAAAAAAAATTAAAAAAAAAAAATTAACCAAACCCTGTATGTAGTTGGCCCCTGCCATAAACTGGTGCTGATTAGATTTGGGGATCAATCGTACAACAGGAGGCGCTGTGATCGTATTTTTCAAAATTTTTAACATGGCAGTATAGGACAAAATTTCGTATAAATGTACATAATAGTTATTTCAAACGTGTGATTGTAAAATTAATATGACTTATTGATAATAGTATTAGTTAACTAGAAAAAAAATGTGCATGTGGGAGCATCGACCCCCCCTCCCGGGGGGGGGGGAGTAAATTTTCAATATGGGTGTCTTTCGAAAGGTCTCATAAATACCTTTAAAATGAATGGTTGAACTGCAGATCTGTGGTAATTTAAAACAAAGTTATATATATATTTTTTTTAATCTGTTTGCGAAAAAAAATAAAAAATCGTTTTTTATTTTTTAGATTGGCAAAAAATTGACTTTCTTTCGGCATTTAGTGATATAATTCTATCAGATAAAAATC
Source organism: Salticus scenicus (assembly GCA_963930645.1). NCBI lineage: Eukaryota > Metazoa > Arthropoda > Arachnida > Araneae > Salticidae > Salticus > Salticus scenicus. The sequence goes on from OZ005660.1 coordinate 75,908,791, forward strand.
GCCTGCATTTATAATGGAAAATAATTTAATAATTTAATAAATAATTTGTATTCAATGAATTTTGTGTAAAATTATGTAGAAGAAAGCCATGTGGGTCACATCATACTAGTTTGTGTTTAAATTTATTCGCCTATAATGACTGAGGAAGAGAGAATAAGTTCATATGCACATTGTAATAAATTTTAATAATATTTGGAGGAAAAAAAAAATTCTGTGTGTCAGACATATATTTTTTGCACTTTCTCTAACCCATGTAATGTATTATTTTGGAGTCAATTTCTCGGAATTGAGATTTTGCTTTATCTACTCTTTCTGGGGTGTCCTGAATCCAAAAATCAAGCTTTTAGCGGTTGGTCTGAGTGTCTGTGCTGTCTGCATAATTCAAGAACATTTATTTAGCTTATAAATTTATGTTACAACAATTAAAATACCTAATATTTGCATCTCTTATTCGCAATAGCAAACAAAGTCTATACTTATCATGTAATTGATATATTTACTCTAAGGATAAGTTTCTATTCAGTACCTAAATTCATACGCAAACGATGAAAGTAATTTTGATTATTCTGAATTTTTATTTTCTCTTACCTATGTATATGGAAGAGAAAAATATTGTATTTAGGTCAAATTTTCGAAATTGAAATTTCGTTATTTTTACACGTTTTGAGCTGTCCAGAATTCGAAAATCAGGTTTTTAGCGGTTGGTCTGCGTGTCTGTGTTGTCAGCATAATTCAAGAATATTTATTTAGGCTATAAATTTATGTTGCAAATATTAAAATATCTAATATTTGCATCTCTTATTCGCAATAGCAAAAAAAGTCTATATTTATCATGTAACTGATATATTTACTCTAAGGATACGTTTCTATTCAGTACCTAAATTCATACGCAAACAATGAAAGTAATTCTGATTATTCCGATTTTTTTCTTTCTCTTACCTATGTGTATGATAGAGAAAAATATTGTATTTAGATCAAATTTTTGAAATTGAAATTTCGTTATTTTTACACATTTTGAGCTGTCCAAAATTCGAAAATCAGGTGCTTAGCGGTTGGTCTGTGTGTCTGTGTGTCTGTTATTAGAATAACCCAAGGAAAAATATCAGCAAGAAGCCCCTTAACCTGTTATACTAAATCTGTATCATATGGGGATAGTATATAATTTCTATTTATTTATTTTATTTTATTTTATTTTTAATCCAACGAATGCTTCGTGTACAGGGACCTAGGAAATTATTCAAATAGATTACGTCTATCAGCGGAATTTCTGGTAGTTAGAGTTTAACATATTTAAACTACATTAAACAAAATAAAATTAATATACATTCTTTTTCTACACAAAAGTATGTATAACATTTATAAAAAAAGTATGGAAAATATTTATCCTATTGTTCAAGGGTCACTCAAAAGAATTCCAATATATTAGTACTGCGTTCAGAAAAAGATAGATATGCATTTCAAATTGATTCAAGCATTTTTCTGTGGTTTCCTGTCGTCAATGGAAGACAAAACCCATGTTATTCAATGGAAAATTTTTAATTTTCGTATTTCCTATGGCGCGGTTTTGCCAGTGAGCATTGACCGGGCCATTTGTGAAGGAGCACCCAATGGGCGGCCGTCGCTGTCCCTGACAGAGACAACACAACCACTTGTCCGGGATTCGAACACGGGATCTACCGTGTGGGAGTCAAAGACCCTGACCACCACACCGTATCGTCGACGTTACGGGACTTTTTTTTTTTTTTTTTTTTTTTTTTTTGTTAATTCCATTTCCACATTCTGAAAACTTCTAACAATCAAATGAGTACTACCGTTTTCCAAAAAACAAAATATATTTTTTAATTTTAATGCCATAATTTTCGGTTTTATAAAATAAGAAAAAGTAACTAAAAGTTTTTTTTTTCATTGTTTTAAAATGGATTATAGAAATTTAAAAATTCAATTTTAGGAAAGTTAGTGCTAATTTAACAGTTGGGAATTTTTTGAATGCGAAAAAAGGAAGTTAAAATAATACGTTAGGTAATGAGTTATTCTATAAACAAATTTCACCATAGAGTTCCAGGGGATTTGTTGACCGGAACGGGAAATTTGTAAGAGGGAGGTAAGAGTTTTAAACACATTATTTAGTAGGTATATAATTTAAGATAATAGACAGGGATATACAAACTTTGTTCGATAAGTTTCAGAGAGTTGATTTCAGAAGGAAATCTGTTAATAAGTTAAAATAAATAATGAAGTTTAATAAAGGTTTGATATTTTTTAGGGAATGTGCCTACAATTATCAAACGAGGGAATGGAGGGGTTGAGGGAGGGAAGTGGTAGTCCCCCCCTCCCCCACAGAGAAATTTTTGACAATTAAAACAGTTTCTAAAATTGCTTTAAAATGCTGTGTTTAAAATGCCATAGAAATTTTCAGATACGGTACATCATGTGTTACCACTTAAACTGTAATGCTATATCTATAGTAAAGAAGGGTAAGAGAATGTAGCGTGAGTCACCAGAATATATATATATATATATAGATAGATAGATAGATCTATAAATATAAAGAACAAACAAACAAAATTCTAATAGCAATTGCATTATTCGATAATTGATTTAAATAATGCAGATAATAATAGTAAAAATACAAGCTTCTAAAAATTTTACAGTGCAATATTTAAGCATTTTTAATCAAAATGATTAAATAAATGTGAATAAAATAGAATTTAATATATATATATATATATATATATATATATATATATATATAATATTTCTCTAACGTGGACCAGTTACAATTAAATTTTGTTGAAACGATACGATAGTGGTGTAATTATTAAAATACGCGAGGATAAATAATAATAATAATAATAATAATTTAAAATTAACAATATTTAAGCACGTGGACTCAGCTCGGTGAACTAATATAAAAATATAAATTAAAAAAAAAAAAAAAAAAGGTCAGCATTTATCTGATGACATTATTTTAGGGAAAAATGTATTTTTAAAAGTTGCTTCTTCAGAATCTTTGTAAACTAGCAATCCTTTAAAGATATGATACATAATATGAATTATTATCATAAATTAACTAAAAAACACAATCATGAAAAATATAGTCAAAATAGAAATTAGTGTTTTAAAACAAAAAATTATGCCAAAATAAACAAAAAGTCATCGCCAACATGGAGAAAATATTAAAAGGCATCATGGAAGTCCTATACTAAAACTGTACTGCCTGTGGAAGTATGAAAACTAGGTCTCCAACTATGAATTTTATTTTGAAACCTTTCTTTGAATGATTTTAGTTTCACTGCTGCACAATATTGATTTGGTTGTAATAATAATTTGGCTTCTGGTAAATTAAAATTTCAATTAGGTTTTGAAATTCGTATAATATTTGCGAGTTTTAAATTTTAAAGGTAAATAAGAAAAGTTATAAAGTGCGAAAATTTCGCTTGGGTTTGCTAGTATTAAATAATTGTGCTTATACATTCTATAAAAACTAAGTGAGTACTGACTTATAGAAAAAATAAATTATAAATAAGAAAAATAAATTAAATCTGTGTGATTTTTTACAAAGAAAAGACAATAAAATTAAAATATATCATTTTTGAACGAGAATTAAATTAACTTTTACGAAAATATCGCTCTTAAAATTTTTTATACAGAATAAAATGCTAATTTATCATAAAAGTGTATAGGAATGATTTTTTTTTTTTTATATTATATAAATATTATCTTTATACTTAATGAATAATATCAATAATTTAATTAAGTTGAAAACTGCCTGTGTTCTTTTAAAATAAGATAATATTTTGTAATTTATATATTAATGAATTACTAAATTTGTGCTTAGCATAGATTTTAATATATTATATGTGAATAAATTTTTTTAAATATTTCATAATCACTTTGGTAGATTTTGTTGCTACCCACAAATTTGGAATTTTAATTAAAAAATTTGAGTAGTCGTATTGAATTCTTATATTAATGTCATTCATATTAAATTATATATTTTAAAGGAACTGGCTCTGCTCACTTCGCTGATCACTATACACCAGATATCTATAAATAACCGGACGCTTTCAATTTCAGACGTTTTTTGAAATATCTCAAAAAGTAGACAAACGAACTTGAAACTTCAGGAGTGTGAAGAACATGTTATATTTCATCTATTTCCGTGAAAGGTTTGCCCCGAAAGGGAAAGAGGGATCAGTAAAAAATTAAAGGAAAATTAAAATGTTTGGCATCGCCCTGTAAAATTTAATGATTGAAATTCAATCTGCCTGTAGCTTGTGATTATAGGACCCTTTCTTATTATCTGTACAAATTTTCATGCCTCTACCTCATGTAATAAGAAAATATAACGGTTTCTATTTAACAAAAAAAAAAAAAAAAAAAAAAAAAAGATAAATAAATAAATAAAAATGTTGCTGTCTTAGCTATAATATGCAAGGTATTAAACCCAATAAAAAGCCCTTTTTAGGAAACATGACACACAATACTGGACACACCATACTGCAATCATATATTTTTTTTTTTCCAAATTATAACATCGTTTTCAAATTACTCAATTATATTTTAGATAAATTTTAGATTTCGATAAATGGGCCAACTATCGTAAAACTAGCATCGTAAATATCCGTAGATTGAGACTAATAGTCCTCCGTACTAAAAAAAAAGTTGCTGTCTAACTTTTACAAAGGGTATATTCAAAAATAACTTTTAGCCATTATATTTTTAATTAGAATAAAAATGAGTTTTAGTTCTTATATTTTCTTAGATAAAATATTTATAGTGCGACCACGTTTCCTACGACTAGCGGTGAGGACGAGTCCAAAAGTTTAGAGGGATGCAAAACTGGCCGAGAGATAGTTATTTGGCAAACATCCAGTTATTCGGTATTCCCTTATCGCTTGTTTTCTCCCAGTCACCCCTATTTTAACACTGGACTTGTTCAATCCGCACTTGCGCAGAGGCTTCCGTGGTCGCAAGAAATGTGGTTAAAAATTAGTTACTGATCACCATGATTTGCATTGGACAAAATATGGAAAATGCGTAGAAAATGTGTAAAAGTAACACAACTTGCAAATGTAAAAACATAACAGGGAAATCAACATGAACAAAAAAAATCACACCTGATAAAAAATGCAGGAAAAATAGTTAAAGGAAATACATCAACAGCCTGAAGATCGGGCTGAGGCTTAAGAATCTGGAACAGGGCATGCGACTTCTAACCTAGTACGTGACAGATGAAGAATATATGCAAAAATAATAAAACAAATTTCTCGATTTCGTATTCTAAAATCTGCTATTTATAATTTAAAAAATTGTTTATATTGATATTCTTTAACAGGTTGCTCTCGATTTCTCTTGACAAATATTGTTAATATTGTTATTTTGGTTAAAATTTTGTGCAAATTCAGTATATTGTTTGAAAATAAAAGGGTAAAGTACTGAATCAAATGATTTTTGTTTTTGCAATTAATTTCTCATTGCTTAATCAGTTTTGATTTAAACCATAATCCTATGTTTTTTGCTAAAATTCACTAAAATTTTAAATGCATTGAAATTTTATTAATGCAGTCAAACAAGTATAGATACGTAGAGCAGTTTTTCAAAAATTATTTGTAATTAAAAGTAACAACTTCAAAGAGCAAAGTTGCATTCTTTTCTTTAAAGTTATTTTCTTTCTTTCTTTCTTTTTTTTTAAATAGAAAAAAATCCAGTTTTAAAACAGAAATTACAGAAAAAAAAAAAAAAAAAAAACATGAATATATTTTTTGTTTAAACATCACCCTAAATTATTTCTTATCATCTTTTCAAAAATATTCAAATAATTTAAAATTTAAAAGGTTTATTTTTAAGAATAGAATATGTAATATTTTCGCACTAACATAACATAAACTGTATATTGGCGGAATAAATTTAAGGACAAAGACGAAAAACATCTATTTAAATGAAAATCTATGTGTTGTTGGAGACCAAAGGGAAAATGGTAGTTTTAACAGCAAGTTCAGCATGATATAATGTAAAAAATCTGTCGAAAAGAAGCACTCGGGAGATTGTTAAAAGGATGATTTTTGCCAAAGTATATTGTTATTGTTATCTATTCGTGGTTCGTGTATTGTCCGTGAACAAAGAACAGTTTTGCTGAAGCTTGAAATTTATTTCACAGAGAATTCCAGAAGATTAAATGTCTGCCAACCAAGTATCAGCTTCAGATACATCAGTAAACAAAGCTTCAATAAATATCTGACAACAAAAACATATCAGCATAAATTGTATCAAAAGTATAACATAAGATTCGGGCCGGATTCTGCCTGAAATTATGTGTTCTATATCTTGCTTGATTTTTTTCTGAAGTTTTTAATATTTCAAAAAAAAAAAAAAAAAAAAAAAGTATCCCCCCCCCTTTTTTTTACTTCTATTACCCTACTACCCTAGGTAATGGAACTATTGTATTCGGTCCGAAAATTCGATATTCACTTTTCACCTGATTTACACGTTTTAAGGCCTCCTGAGTCCAAAAACGTAGTTTTTGGCAATTGATGAGTGTGTGTGTATGTATGTATGTGCGCAGTCCCTGATTTAAGGCATGGCATTCGGGGCATGTGCCCTGCGCCCTCACACTGAGGGGGCCACCAAGAAATTCCATCATACATTTAAAAAATATTTAAAATGAAAAAATTCCAAATTTTGCTATAATGATCGTTGTTTTTTTTTTTTTTTTTTTTTTTTTCGTCAATGGATTATTAAAACTTATGCTGCACTGTATTACTGCAAATATACTACTAATTGTATTACTGCACTGTTTTATAAATCGATGGTATGATCTTTCAAGTAAACTATCAGAACATAAAAAAAATTGCAATATTTTCGCTAAACGCAAATGCAACTGCATACTACCGATACTGCATTCCAAACTCTTACTAAGGCTAACTAAATCCGAGGCACGAACTACAGCGCAGATGCATGGGAACGATGTACGTTGATCCAAGCATCAGATCTAGTTAAGCCTTACTCTTACCAATAGAATGAAAAGTGAAGTGAAGTGAAGTGAAGAGAAATTTTAGACGCATGATTCAAAAATATGCAGTTTGTTTTGTTTGTTGTAATATTAAAGTACGAGGAAAAGGGATCCATTAAACACGAGTGTCCTGCGCCTCCAAGTGAGTAAATCGGTCCCTGTATGTGTGTAGGTATGTGTGGAATCTTCTGGTTATCATATCTCCAAAATATAAAAATATAGAACTTTGAAACTTGACAATCGACACAGGTTTGGTGTATAGGTGAATTTTCCAAATTTTGGTGAAAATTGAAAATCCGGAAGTGGGTCATCGGAAACCGGAAATGGGACCGTAAATCCGTATCACAAAAACAGTTCTAACGATTTTCTTCAAAGTTGCTGTATAAACACTATATTAGATGTCCTTTCGAATGATATAGTTGGTTAGTTCAGGAAAATTGATAGGCGTCCTGTACAAATAGCTCAACTTTATGTCTCGTAAGTGCATTGATTTTAAAACGGCTGTACGATTTTTTTTCAAACTCTCAATATTAACCCCCTTTTAAATATCTTTTTGCATGTAATTATTGTTTTCTGGTCAATATTTGAGTCTACCAAGTTCTGATAAAAGTTGATCTCTCAAAAACAGCTCCAACGATTTTCTTGAAAATTGTTTCATTAATCCATTTTAGCAACCCTTTCTCATGTATTACGTCTGGTTACTTCAGGAATATTAACGGTTATCTTGATTAGGTAGTTCAGTTTTAGATCTCGGAAATTGGTGTTTAAAAAGATAACTCTCTCTCTCTCTATATATATATGTATATATTCTTTTTTTTTTTTTTTTTTTTTTTTTTTTTTTAACGCGCTATGTAAACTCTGTTTTATATGTCTTTATACGTGTATCAAGTTCCTCTTACTGGAAAATTTAAAAAAATACATATAATACAGTCGGTAACAAAAGTATCCGAACACTATCAAAAATTCCTATATAAAAAAAGTAGAGTTAATACTGTTTTGTTAAATAAATCCTTGTCGAATCATGTTCTTAGTCAGTCTGAGAACATGATTCGACAAGATATATATAGGGAGAGTGGGAACTAATAGTAGGAATTGCAAAATAGCGACACCTAATTTATAACATAATTAATTTACTCGATTCCAAAATGTAATCAGCAGTTTTAAGAAACTGCAAGCATATTAGAATTTCACATAAGAAAGCAAAACCTTCTTATAAATGTTTAAAGAGCCTTGATGTAAATTTTTAATCATTTTTTGATGGATATAAAGCTTATTCTATCCTTAAAATTGAATTGGAGAGTTCTTGTCAATCGATAGAGAATGTTAAAGTCTCCTAAGCGAAGAAATCGTAACCCATATCCTTCAAATTTTTTTAACTTTAGTTTACATACAGTCACTTGGGTATAGGCTATTCGTGGAATATTTAAGGCTGACGTCTGAAAGTTAGATTACAGAACGTTCTATAATTCAGTTTCGAGGCTTAGAATTATTCAATCTTTTGTTTTTTCACATACATGTAATACCTTCCCAACAGACGGAGCATTTTTGAAATCTGACGTCTGTAAAGTTCATCTAGCTTTTTCGATATTTATGACATTTTAAAATCTAAGCAGAAGTATATAAATCACACTTTGAAACTTTAAAAAGCCATTTTATAATATCAATGGGATTCAGATCATATCTATCTATATTAATAAAATCAGACTTTTGTCTGTAAATTTGTCGGAATCAAAAAATTTTGCGATATCTTCACGTTTTACACCCCATGAAAGCCGAAAATGACTTCAGAAAATTTTGCCTGTGTGTGTGTGTGTGTGTCATCGTGTCCGAATGTCGCTTTTTTTGTTCGGGCATCACTTGAGAACGGCTGGACGGAATTCAACGGCGCTTGGCAGGAATTTAGGTCTTCACCCAACTTAAAATTATATCTATCAACTTTTCAGAAATCCCCCCCCCGTTCCCCCCTAGGGGGTAAAAGACTAAAACACGTTTGTCCGGGCATCACTCGAGAACGGCTGGACGGAATTCAACGGCGCTTGGCAGAAACGTAGGTCTTCACCCAACTTGAAATTATATCTATAGAAATTTTCAAAATTATGATTAGTGTTTAAATTGTGGGTAAAAAACTCCTGCGCATGCGCCATAACTATTTTTTCACTAAAATGATTTGAATGGAAAAATAAAATATCAAAATAATTTTTTAAGTTAAAGACTTTTGTATTCGCGTGATTCACACTACAAATTATGAAAAGATTGAAATGAAGTGTTGCCATCTAAGTTTCATACTTTAGTTAATTTTAAAAAATCTAATTGTTGTATCGAAAAACTGTTTACACCCCAGGATTCAGAAAAATTACCTCTTTCATTTGGTACCGAATTTGTAATGATAGGTCTAATATTTCCAATTTATTTTTCCCTTTATCCATTTTTCCGTTGCCACTTAAATTTCATACTTTAGTTATTTTTAAAAAATCTAATTGTTGCATCGAAAAACTGTTTGAACCCCTGGATTCAGCAAAATCGCCCCTTTCATTCGGTATCAAATTTATAAATATAGATCTGATATTTCTAATTTATTTTACCCTTTTTCGGTTTTCAACCCAGATTCGATATGGAACAGCTTTAATATTGGATCCCTTTGGCAAAATTTGAAATTCGGCACCGAAGTAGCTCGGTCGTTTCTCGCCAAGATCTTTAATTGCACATTGAGATAGCCAATTCAGTCCATCGCAAAAATGGCTTAAAATATTTAAAGTCACCAAAGAGTTCCGATACTTAAGATGTGCTTTTTGTATTTATTTATTTATAATACTGTCTATTAAAGACTTCTTTGGTCACGAAATTTGGTGTGTAAATTGTTTGTATGCTCCGGCACTTATTGTAACTGCATTTCACGAAATTCGAAATCCCCCCCCCCCCTCCTTCTCGAAGTCTGAGGGCAATAAACATGTGTAAAAACATGTTTTCCCGTTTGAATTCGCTTTGAATTATCTTAGAATGGCGAATTTTGGTGTGTGGATATTGATTAAGTGTACGCATTATGTACAATAGTGGTATTTTGCAAAACTTCGAACTGAACCGCTGAGGGTGGGGAAGTAAGAAGTGGGTAAGTTGTGCCGAAGACAGTGGAAACCTAGACTCTTCACATTATGAGCGAGAAAAACCTCTACCAATCACAGCGAGAACTTAGGTTATTAATAAAGATATGGCACTTTGACAACTCATTTAAGTTTAATGTCCAGCGAAGCGGGCAAAGCCTGCTATTAATAAATAAATAAGAAAAATTTTTCAATTATTACCACACTAGTAAATCCGTGCGAAATATTCGCACTTTATTTCTTTTCTTATTTACCTTTAAAATTTGAAACTCATAAATGTTATACCAATTTCACCACCTAATTAAAATTCTAATTTACCAGAAGCCAAATTATTATTAAAACCAAATTAATATTGCACAATAGTAAAACCAAAATCATTCAAAGAAAGGTTCACCATGTTGGCGATGACGTGTTTTTCAGTCAATTTATGACACAAAAGTTCATATTCTGTATGTATCATTAAAATATTGCTAGGTTTAAAATGACGCTTGCAAAGGTTCTGAAGAAACAACTGTTAAAAATATATTTTTTCGTAAAATAATCTCATCAGACAAATGTCGCCATTTTTTCTTATTAGTCCATTGAGCTAAGTTTGCGTGCTTAAATATTGTCTGTGTATAAATATTATTTTTTTATCCTCGCATATCGTATCGTTTCGAGAAAAAATAATTGAAACTGGTCCACGTTAGAGAAATATCATATAGATTAAGACTTAACATAATGCGTTATGTTCAGTGTGAAATAGTTACGAATATATCACGTCCTAGTATTATGGTAATTCGACTTTATGACATTTGCTTCCAGAAAAATTGAAACTTCTTAAGAAATGTCGCAAATGCTTCTATCCAACTAGTCCATTTGAGAGTTCTAACCCTGTTATCAAAATGATTTACCTTTTCTAGTTAATAATAATGTCCTTTTATAAGTTATGCACTAAAACACAAACTGTAAACCGGTCCTTGAACCAAATATAAAATGAATAAATAAAACACTTTAAAACACGTATATAAGTTTTAAAAACATATATTTAATTGAAAGCCGCATATTTCAAAGCTTTTCGTCCTGAAAATCAGGGCATCATCAGGAAGTCTACATGGTTTTACACAATGTGCAGTTGTGTTATAAATATATATACTATAAATCAGGTTAAAGCTACAGTTACATCGCTACTTTAATACAAAAAAAAAAAAAAAAATTAGTTCATTGGTTGGAGCCAAATTACATTAACACTGAGGCAACACTTGATTACTGCAACTTGTGTTGAAAAAGTCAGTTTTGGATGGCTATTGGTAAGGCTGGCGTGGTGGTGAAAAAACTTGTCGAGCAGTGGTAGTGAATAGAAGTCATTCTTTTGGAGGAGTCAATGGATGAGAGCTGAAACACTGGACTGGCGTTAACAACTGTTAGAAGAAACTTGTACGAAAACTTGTAGTGGAAAGGAATCAAACCTTGAAGACAAACTGTGGATGAGAACATGAAACTTGGAGTGGCGGTAACTATCGTTGGAGAAGGATGCAGCATCGTCCATAGAAACTTAAATGAAACTTGAAATTGATGAGGTTACATATTCTACTGGAAAAATATAAATGCAAGTTAAATATCTGGTTGTATAATTAAATTCCAAATTTTAGGTAGGAAAGCTGAATCTTTAGAATTAATAACATTAGGATATTTTAAAATATTTACAGCTTCTGAAATTAAGAGTTCAGATATATTTTGTGGAGTTGAAATTATTTCTGCTCGATCCCATAAAGGTATAGCGCCGGAGTTATTGTAAATGAAATTAACAAGTGCAGAACTTCTTTTTTCTTTTACATTTTTTATATGTTCCTGGATTCTTCTATTAAGAGTTCTTTTAGTTTGTCCAATATAGAAAAAAATTTTATTATTCAATTGTATCGGAATTTTATAAACCCCTCCAGTGAGTCTAGTATGGTCACGGTCATTTATACTTAGTTATTTAATAGTTAAAGGTGAACTATAAGGAATTACAATGGTAAATTTTCGAAAAATATAATGTTTAAAATTATCGAAATCTTTACTATAAACAAAGCTATTAGTGAATATTATTTTAGGGGTTAATGTAGAAGAGTTATTAATTGGAGGAAAAAAGAGTATTTTTTATTTTATTGAAAATCTCAATTATTGTAGTTTTTTTTGTATCCAGCGTCCCTACCAATTTTGATAATTTTGTTTAATTGCCGATTTTCACTAAATTGAAAGGAAGTATAATTAATGGAACGGAATGTGTAAGAATTAAAAAAAAAGATTTTTTATACATATTTGGATGAGCAGAAGAGGCAGGTATAGGGTGGGGGACAAAGGAATTTTTGTAGTAGACGTCAAACCAAATAACTGAATTATTTTTGCCCCAATGAATAGAGAGGTCTAAAAATGGCAAAGTTTGATTAATTTCACATTCGTAGGTAAATTTAATGGAAGGAAATTGTTGATTAAAAACATCAATAAAATGAAGGAGGGAATTTTTTGTATATGGCCAGGATATAAAAATATCGTCGACATACCGTAGGTAAATTGTCGGTATAAGTAAGGAAATAACAAAGGATCTTTCTTCAAGTTCAATAAGTAAAATGCCGGCAAGAATAGGACTAAGGGGGGACCCCGTTGGAGCTCCAAACGTTTGTTTATATATAACACTATTTATTAAAAAGAAAATAATTATTATGGTTGATAAGATCAAATGCTTCAGAAATAAAATTCAAAAATGGGGAAAGAGAAGGAATATTATGGCATTTTCTAAGGATAATAGAATGAATAATATCTAAAGGGATATTAGGAAAAAAATTGCATTTATATTTTTAACTTGCATTTATATTTTTCCAGTAGAATATGTAACCTGGTCAATTTCAAGTTTCATTTAAGTTTCTATGGATGCTGCTGCATCCTTCTCCAACGATAGTTACCGCCACTCCATGTTTCATGTTCCCATCCACAGTTTGTCTTCAAGGTTTGATTCCTTTCCAATACAAGTTTTCGTACAAGTTTCTTCTAACAGTTGTTAACGCCAGTCCAGAGTTTCAGCTCTCATTCATAGACTCCTCCAAAAGAATGACTTCCATTCACTACCACTGCTCGACAAGTGTTTTCACCTTGATGTTACCACCACGCCAGCCTTTCCGATAGCCATCCAAAACTGACTTTTTCATCGCAAGTTGCAGTAATCAAGTGTTGCTTCAATGATAATGTAGAATGGCTCCAACCAATGAACTAATTTCTTTTTTTTTTTTTTTTTTTTTCTTGTATTAAAGTAGCGATGTAACTGTAGCTTTAACCTGATTTATAATTCGTATACTTGTAACACAGCTGCTTGCACATTGTGTAAAACCATGTAGACTTCCTGATGATGCCCTGATATTCATGGCAAAAAGCTTTGAAATATGCGGCTTTTAATTAAATATATGTTTTCAAAACTTATATACGTGTTTTAAAGTGTTTTATTTATTCATTTAAAACGTTACACGTTTTTTTAAAAGTGTCTATATATGAGATATATTTTTTCTAATATAAAATGCATGGAATTAAATTGTCAGTATTTCTATTTTAAATAGCATTTTGATAAATTGCATATTTCATATAGTGCATTAATAGGTAATTTCATAGCACGTGGTAGCGTTAGTCCATAAGACGAATGATATTTTGTTTTATTTATTTATTATTATTATTTTTAATTACCGCTGTATTTTTACCGAAAACTTTATCGTATTTTTGCAGTAGTTTTTATTTTTCCTTGGGACTAAATACGATAGTAATTATCATTAGGAAATAGTGGTGGGATTAGAAATATCTTTGTGTGCAGCGACGAAACTCGCTGCAATTTGCTCGCTGCATTTTTTGTTTCTTTGCCATTTTGTTTGTTTGCCAAATTGTGTTTCTTTGCCATGTAGTAATAGTGCGACTTTTTCTGAACTGGACCTTCTTTTTTTCCCCGAAAAGTACGTAGCTACACTACAAGACAGTTCCGGTGTGCTGAAAACTTTTTTTGTGTGTACGTGTTCTATAGAACTTGCTGTGTAACCCTAGTGTGACGCCAAGTGATCTAAAATGACTCGTGATTTTTACAAGACTTATTTTTTAACTGTAACTGTATCGAACTTCTCCAGTATATAATGCTGTCTACTTTCCTGTTAATTAACAACACCTGAAGATGCTATGTTAATAATAGCGAAAAGCTTTGTGTTTGATTTTAATAAAAAAGTTTATATACGTGTTTTAAAAGTGATTTTATACCTTTTTTTTAATATGTTTACACGTGAAGTCCTTACAAATTTTAATCTTTCAGTAGTTTTTAATTTTAACTATATTTATAGTATTTAATTTCAGGGTAGGAGAAAATTATGTGAGTGACACACCTGATTATTTTGTTACAAATTTAATTCGTGTGTGATATATGATTTATTCAGATATATTAAGTTCCTCAAATAAAAATATTTGATTCAATTCAGTAGATCGATATTGTTCGCCATCTTAATCGTATTTTAATTTTGTTCAATCTATCTCCCTTATACGAGGAAACTTATATTTACCAATTTCGTTCCTAACGAAACTTTATTATTTCCTTAGTACGTCCAATATCGTAGTCAATGATATTCAGAATATGAAACTTCTTAGTTTAGTCTTACATTTATAAGAAGTCTTGAAACGTGAATCAGACCGCACCATAGGGAAAAACTGTGATTTATCTTTATATATTCCGTCGATTTGTCAATGATTTGACGGGCATCCTCATTGTGTGAAAGATTATTCTGATTGAATACTCTTGGGAAATACGAGAATCTGAATTTAATTCCATTGTTATTGAGAAATCTTTGATGCAATAGAAAAAAAATTAAATTTTATTCATTTATTCAATTTAATATCGTAATATGAATGGAACGTTTATTGATATTAGATCATACCTACCAACTTACCAATTAATATCCAGAAGATTGTCAGTACCCGCCCTTTTTTTTTTTTACACCAGTCTTTTTTTAGAGTATTTTTCTTCTTATTTAATCGTAATTACAATTGAAGAAAATTTCTCTAAAAATAAAGTGGTGGGGAAAAAGCGACGAGTTTTAAAAATCTGAATATTAATTAGTAGTTAAAAACAAAAACTATTTTATTTACGAGACAAAACTTAAGTTAAAATACATTTAAAACAAAATATACATATAAAAATAATTAAAATCTAGACGTTTCGAAACCCGTCCGGATTTCTTCATCAGTATCAATTACAACATAATATAGACAGAGCCTCCTTAAGTAGATGCCTAGCGAGTCGTTCGAAAACTTGGCAACAGCACAAGAAGAACATAGCCAGTAGATGGCGCTTGATACCGTACGTAAAGTTCTGTTTATTTCCCGCGTTTCAATTGAGTTCTTTATGGTTTATGTTTTATTAATTTAACAAATGTGAGAGGTTTTTTTTTTATAATATGGTGTATTGCGTCGTTCCATTTTGTAAATCGGACAATTCGCCGTGAAAATATAAGTTTTCACGAAATACAAAGCAATGCGATTCAGCGTAAAAAATTGCTTGCAAGTATTTCAAGACAAGGTATGTAAACTGCATAAGTAATTAATGCAAAATTACCAACTCTCCGGATTTTTGAATATCAATAATATTTTTCACAAAAAACATTATTTTTATTTATTATCGTAGATTCTGTGATTAAGACGAAGATAAATTTAAAAGAAATTATGATATAAAAATTCGAAGGGTTGACACCTCTGTTAGTAAGTTAGATTTAACAAATAAAATAGTTATGCTTATTACAAAATGAAATGAAATTTTTATTTATTGATGTAGGAATACAGAAAAATAACTTGTTCTTAGTTACTTTGAAGGAACTCTATATTGGAGTATTTTACACTTTTATTCATAAATTACATTAGTAACTTATGAATAAAATTATAAAATACTCCAATATAGGAACAAGATTGATTTATATTTTTTTAATACCACTGTTTTTTAATGACTTGTGTAAATGCGTATAAAAATTTTATTATTTCAGTTAAATCGAAACAAAAGTGTTGGGAATCTTGAAAAGAAAAAATAGAAAATTTTTATTTCTACTTTTGTTCTTTTTAAAAATATTAAGTTTTAAGATTCAAAACATTACTTTTATTAACCTTTTACCACACAAATGGAATATGGAGTTAAAAATTCATGTAAAAATTAAATATCATGAGTACTGATTTGAAAAATTATCAGATATAACAGAAAGATGACTTGATTTTTTGAAATAGAAATTACAATCTTAATATATATAAATCTCGTGTCACAATGTTTGTCCTCAATGGACTCCTAAACCACTTAACCGATTATAATAAAATTCGCACACCATGTGCAGTTCGATCCAACTTGAGAGATAGGATAGTTTAAATCTCAAATTATAGTCGCAATTTTAATTTATTGCTAATTATTTGTCTGTTATTATTTGACAGTCACAATTATCTGTTAACTCCAAATGATTCTAACAGATGTCGATACCTTTCGACTGGGTTGAAATGAAAGCTGAAATATATTTGGTGCTGCCATCTACACAAAGAATCTTCAACTTTTTAACCTATTAATAAATTTCGTATAATTCAATTATTTCCACTTTTTAAATTTTTGGTGTTAGCATAGCCGGCCACGTGTTACTTAGACTGAAGTGTAAATTGAATTCATATTATAATGAAGATAATACAGTGAAATTAATCCTGTTTTTTACTTATTTGTGCTTCATTGATCAAAACTTTATAATTTAATCTGTATATATATATAAATTACGTGTCACGATGTTTGTCCGGGGTAAACTCCTAAACTAAGGAACTGATTTTGATGAAATTTTGCACACTGTGTGCAGTTTGATCCAACTTGAGAGATAGGATAGTTTTTATCTCAATTTATTGTCACAATATTGTTTTATTGCAATTATTTGTTAATTATAGACCTTTATTAAAGTTGCTCCAAAATATCTGTGAGTTCCATTAATTTAATTGTTGCCAAAAAAAAAAAAAAAAAAAAAAAAAAAATACGAGTTCATTTTCTTTCGACATAAAAATAAATACATTTAATCAAACGTGAACGTTAAAAAATTATAAAAAGTTAAATTATGCATCTCACGAAAATTGACGTCATAATCAATTTAAAGATTTTATACACATTGATAAAGTGCTAATGTAGTTCTATCATAGATATAGTAATATATATAGATCTCTCATCCCCATGTTATCGTAGAAAGATTTTTGATGCCGAAAAAAGATAAAAAATAAAAGCTTTGGAAACAGCCATTAAGTGGTATTGAAAAAAAAAAAAAGAAAAAAAAGAAAAAGAAAAAGAAAAGAAAGAAAGAAATATGAATTTGAAACTGTATCTAGAGTCTTCCATTCCCCTTTAGCAAATAAATTATTCATAAATTTTATTTGCTAAAATATTAGTATGTATTCCCGTGTGTATTCACTCGGGGAAAGACGGCCATATTTTGGTGAAAACGTCGTCTTTTCCCAAATGAAAAGGAATAACTTTTTTCTCCCCAATGATCACTCTATTCTATATATGCTATACTATATCTATGAGTTCTATACGCAAGCGAAGTGTGACTCACTGACCGTCTGTGCAGCCAAGAAAAAGATTTCCTATGTTAATTGCCCACTGAATTTTTTGTAAGAAATTATTAAAAATCGAGGAAATTTATTTCCCGATTTTAATCCTTATATTTGGGTATAGATATGTATTAGTTATCGCGGGTGTTAGATTGAATTATTTTGCTGTCAAATTGACAAAATTTTAATTTTAAATTTTTAAACTCTGTCGCCCTTGGCTTTTTTTTTTATTATTATTATTATTTGGCGATCAAAAGCGTAACACGAAAATATACATGCCAGATGTATGCATTGTACGAAATGTAATATGTATTATTCATTGTACGTATGTATGACATGTAATATGTATTGTACGAAATATTGTTTCATATTATTCATTACTCTTTTAATATAAGTTGTTAAAATAACCATGATTTTTGAAAGGAATTAAATATTTTCGCCAGATAATTTGGCGATATTCTTTTTTTTTCGCCAAGGATGACAGAAATGAAATCTATTCCGCTGCAAAATATTAGTATCTTACATCAGATATTTTATTTAGACATTTGAAAACAAATTTGACTTCAAACTATGATAGAATATTTATCATTTTCCTTTTAATTTGTATATTATTAGTATATTAAAATTTAAAAGCATGGTATATAAAAAGTTTTTTTTTTTTTTTTTTTTTTTTTTTTTTTTTTAAATCTTATAATTATTCTTATCTTAATCCTCAATGTTTCCCATCTTTATTGACTTGAATTTACTATTAAAATTTTAACATACTCAAAAACTTCTCATCACTAAACTTCTCATACACTAAACTTTTCCAAAATCTTTTTGTATTTAAAATGATACATGTATTTACTTTAAATGTCCAATATTTCATAAGATTTCCAATTTTAAAGTTTTAAAATACTATTTATCAAATTTACTTATTTTTCTGGTTTAGCCTTATTGTTTTCCCTTTTATAACTACAGCTGTTGCCCTCTTTAAAATATTTAAAATGATGAGGTCATTTAATAGTAAAATTATCCATTATAGCATACACTGTAAAAAATATGTCCCATTTGCTGCCAGAAATTCTCTGTAATTTGAGAAAACACGCGTAATTTACGAAAAAATTACGTTGTCAGTACGTATATTCTCAAATTACAGAGAATTTCTGGCAGCAAATAGGACATATTTTTTACAGTGTATATTATATTTCACTCCTCCATAAAAATTGATTTTAAAATCGTCTGTTCTTTTATACTTTTATTTTAATAGAATTTTAATAGAATTTAATTTATATATTAGTCATTTTAGCAATTTTATCCAAAGTAGCATTAGAAATAATATATATCACTTCTCCATTAAAATTTATAGGACCCTACAATAAAATTAATTTGTGCTTAATATCAACATTACGAAAATTTTTATCAATCGCTTCCAAATTTTGACCTAAGTTTCAAATCTCAACCCTGTGGGTTTTTACATCGGCTACAACGTTTTCGTCTTTGTTCGTAAATAATAATTTAACTGTACTAAATAGTTTACAGCCGTATAATTCAACGTATAACTTAGTCACAGCAACGCGTGGCCGGGTCTGCTAGTTCAATCATAAAAGGGAAAATGTACAGAAAACTTAAAAATGACCTATTTTACCATTTTCCCTTCTACCCCACAGTTTAAAAATTCACATAATTTAGAAAACTAAGCAAATGTTTCTAAAAATGGGCTGGCATGTTTAAAATAACTTACATTATTAAAATATAATAATATTTTAATATAATAACATTAAATAATAATATTAGATTAATAATTGTAAATTATATATATATATATATATATATATTTAAAAAAAATGTTTTTTGTATTCAGCTAACCTCAAAACGTGACTTTATTCAAAAACGTGAGTTGAAAATAGAACTTCAAAAAATACTTTGTTTACATTATAGGTCGAAAAATTAATTTTCCTTCTTCAACAGTATTCGTCGACATAAAAAAAGTTTAGCAAATCACTTCCGTCAATTACATTCTACAGAAAAAAACGTTTAGCTTAATTTTGAATAGCCCTGTATGTTTTCAATAAACTATGTGCACATCAGATTGTGCATTTAAATTTAGTCTTATATGAAAAACACCTAACACAAATTGATATACACTTTCAGCATTTTCCAAGTATATCCGAGATAGACAAGCCGACGCGCACAGACCAACCGCTAAAAACATTATTTTTCGTTTCAGGAGACCTCAAAACATGTGAATAAAACACAACTTTATTTCGAAAATGTCTATCAGTTTCGAAAGCATACCCTCTCGGAACTGGTGGAGCTAATAAAATCTTGAATTAAAAAAAAAAAAAAAAAAAAAAAAAAAAAAAAAAAAAATTGGTGCGAGAGAAAACTTATACTCAAGAAATCCTTAATTTTAAAAATTTAAATCTTAATGGTTATTTATTTATTTTTTGTGACGGACTAGACAACAGATTGTTTTCTTCTCCAATTTTTATTACTGAATGTTATTTAAAAGAGTAAAAACCGCTGTAAGAGGCACGTTAAAAATATTTAAAAGAATTTTAAAAGGTTAAAAAACAGTTAGACAACATGTTTCGTGCTTATTTACTAGCACATCATCAGGTCTCGTCAGTTAATGAAAGCCACCGAGCTTTATCTTGTTGTTCTGCTCAGAACAACAAGATAAAGCTCGGTGGCTTTCATTAACTGACGAGACCTGATGATGTGCTAGTAAATAAGCACGAAACATGTTGTCTAACTGTTTTTTAACCTTTTAAAATTCTTTTAAATATTTTTAACGTGCCTCTTACAGCGGTTTTTACTCTTTTAAATAGTTATTTCGCACGTGGTTTTTAATTATTTAGTGATACTGAATGTTAACTTATCTCGTTAATGTGCTGGTCTATTTTTCTTATAAATTATATAAAATTTTCGATTTAAGAAAAATAATTCACACCTAATAAGGTAAAAATGTAACGTAAAGGACATGACCAAAAAAAAAAAAAAACATGATTTTAATAATTTGTCATTATAAATTATTCATTCTAAACTGAAACTCATTTAAAGTTCAGATATTTTAATTTATATATAAACGAAACTTTCATCTTATATCTAAATTAAAAAAAAATTGTGAAATTTTTATTGAATAAATATATAAAAAATAATTTAATCGCGTGATAGACATGCCATGTTTTTGCTTATTTAATTTTAAATTTCTTTTTTAAATTAATAATATATATTTTAAAAAAAAAAAAACGTGTTATTTATTTGATACGTTGTAATTCAATTAGTTGAAAAGCTAAAATAGGTCTTGTCCACTTTCGAAGAAAATTAAACCCTACACTTTTTTAAATATAAATATATGAATATTTTATTGAAAACGATAAAGCCCTTTCACATCATTTTTTCAAATTAAAAGAAAAAAAAATACAATTTTGGACTTTAAATTGAAATTAATAGCTAGATTTTTAGATGAAGAATATAACTTATCTATGAAACAGAAGAAATATGTTGCTCTGCGTAGGTGCTGCCACCTAGCGTTAGTTTTGTTTTTTAAATGTTGCCTAATTTAACATTGGGATTCGCTGCGCGTGGAAGGCATCTACTTAAGGAGGCTCTGATATAGAAGCATTACATGAATACCCAAGGAATTTTAAAGAAGTACCAAATATTGGGGAGCCAGTGCGCATGCTTCATTGATAGTGTGGAGATGCTTGGCAGTGTGCCAGCTCTCAAGTAAAATAATCTTTAACCACATTTCTTGCGACCACGGAAGCCTATGCGCATGTGCTGACTGAACGAGTCCACTGTTAAAATAGAGGAGATAATTTTTTCGTTGAGAGAAAATAAGAGATAAGGGAACACCGCGAACCGAATGATTGGATGTTTACTAAATTCCAACCTGTCGGTCAACTTTTTATCCCTCAAAGATTTTGGACTCGTCCTCACTGCTTGGCGTAGGAAACGTGGTTGCACTGTACGCGATTTATAATTATCATAGCCAGAATTTAAAACTTTTATGTTATCGACTTCAATAATATAAAATGTTGTAATAAATACTGATGCATTGTATAATATGATGATTGCATAATAATGTTGTAATTGATACTGATGAGGAAACCCGGACGGGTTTCGAAACGTCTAGATTTTAATTATTTTTATAGGTATATTTTGTTTTTAAATGTATTTTAACTTAATTCTTGTCTCGTAAATAAAATAATTTTTGTTTTTAATATATATAATTGAGACGGTTTGATGTTTGTGTACATTATTTAGTAAGTTAGCAGATATGCATTAAATGGAAAATTGTCGTTTGATAAATTAACCAAAAGGAAAATGTTTCAAAGTGTAAAACGCCAGAAAATCGGTAAAAATACAGACAGCTATTTCGGTGACATTGAGTGTACTGTCATCAATGCACAAAAGTTTACTACAATTAGGTAGAGTTACTATGACTTCTGATCACCTTTTAACTTGGCATACACTTCATAGAAACGCTCAGAATGAAGACGTTAGTACATTATATTGGGACACCAGGTCCTGTATGAATTCCTAGGTACTAGACACTTTTTATTATGTTCTCTCTATAGTTTTCGTTCATTGTAGTTTATTGTTATTATTCAATTACTTCTATTGTAGTTGTAATCCTTCTTTAAGTTGTGTTCG
This sequence comes from Salticus scenicus, assembly GCA_963930645.1. Classification (NCBI taxonomy): domain Eukaryota; kingdom Metazoa; phylum Arthropoda; class Arachnida; order Araneae; family Salticidae; genus Salticus; species Salticus scenicus. The sequence continues at coordinate 75,931,135 of OZ005660.1, forward strand.
ATTTTGAATTTTGATTCTTTGTATTATTGAAGTACATTTAAATTGATTAAGTTACTGTAATGACATATTTCAATTAATGAACTAGATAAATTAATTCTATAAGTTATTTTCTTTTGGAAACAAATTTTTTTTTTTTTCTGTTATGTATAGAAATTATAAAAGCAAATTATGTATTTTAGCAAAAAAATGCTTCGCTTTAAGAAAAATATTAAACAGCACAAGGAGCTAAACTAAATATTTATAGTTTTTTTTTTTTTACCCTGTGATTTAAGGGGATATATTTTTATTTCATTTTATTTTATTTATTTATTTATTTATTTATTTTTTTTTCCTAATGAAAAATAGTTAAAAAAATTTCTTTGCGATAAAAATATTTTTAACTCTCTTAATAAAATTTTAGCAACACTCCTGTTGATTTTAAGCATATTTTAAAACAATTGAAAACGTATATGCTATGTAGAATTTTATATAGTAAAAAAAATTAACTTCAATTTATTTTAATTAAAAATTAAATCACCTTTTTAAATAGCCTTAGAAAAATCCATTTTGTCTGGTATTATTCAAACAAAACTTTTTAATTTTCATGTTTTTTTTTTTTATAAATTTGTTGTAAAAAAAGCTGGTCTGAATATTAATTGAATCCGTGTAACATTTTGTTTGTAAGTAACTTAATTTCATTTTAAAAACAAATTATCATTATCATTCTTATTATTTTTTAATTACATTATCATCGTCTATATTAAAATTGAAAACATTAATATTGAAAACATCTTTGTAATTTATAGAGTATTGGAAATGTTTAATTTAGTTTTTCAAATATCTTTTTTCTTAATTAACTTGTATTTTCCTCGTTTCATAAGCAAATCATCTACTTAAATTCTAAAGAAATATGCTTTATTTTACGCATAATTTATTATTATATTATTTAAGATTCATGATTACATAATAATAATATTTTAGAAAAAATCATTATTATTTAAAAAACTATTCAATCAGTTCAGTTTTTAACTTTAAAATTTCTGTTTTCGATTTTTTTTTTTACTTTCTCTTATCTATTACAGAAAGTATTATTTTGGGGTCAAATTTTCAAAATTGTGTTTTTTTATATACTTACACGTTTTGAGGTCTCCTGATTTCAAAAATGTTGTTTTCAGCGGTTAGTCTGTGTGTGTGTGTGTCAGCATATCTCAAGAATAAATAATAGCAGAATGTCCAAACTTGAAATTTTAAATGTGTATTATATAGAGATGCTACACTAAACTTTTCGTTGAGATGAAAAAAATGGTTTGTGTACAGGAATACACAAGAGAATTCAAATACATTACGTCTATAGAGGAAATTGCAGGTCAGTTGAGTTTAACATCTATAGACTGCACTAAACCAAATGAAACGAATATATATTTTTTATATGCGTAAAAGCATGTTTCTTGTAGAATATGATATGGAAATCTATCACTGTTCGTTCACAGGGCTACCCAAAAGAAATAGATTATAGTGCGACAGTGCTTGAAAATTAATGAAAGTGTATTTCCAGTAGTGCCGTGTGTTACATAGGATTATACTTATGTGCACCATGTGGTATGTACATAACCTTCAGAAGATATACAAAGCTGACAATATTTAAGCCATAACATTCTTTTTACTTTCTCTTACCCATAAGATAGAGAAAGTATTGTTTTAGGGTCAAATTTTCGAAAGCGAGTCTTTGTTATATTTACACGTTTTGACGTCCCCTGAATACGAAAATAATGTTTTTAGCAGTTGGTCTGTGTGTGTGTGTGTGTGTGTGCGTGTGCGTGTGTCTGTTATCGGCGTATCTCAAGAACAAATGGTAGCAGAAAGTCCAAACTTGGTATTCTAAATGTGTATGATATAGGGATTCTACACTAAGCTTTTTGTTGAGATGAAGCAAATGGTTAGTGTACAGGGACACCCAAGGGAATTCAAATACATTACGTCTATGGCGGAAATTGCGGGTAAGTAGGGTTTAACAGCTATAGACAGCACTAAAACAAATGAAATGAATATATATTTTTTATATGCATAAAAACATGTCTCATGTAGAATATGGTTGGGAAATCATTCACTGTTCATTTACAGGGCTACACGAAAGAACTAGATTATAGAGCGGCAATAGCTGAAAATTGATGGAAGAGTATTTCAGGTTGTGCCGTGTGTTATTAATATAGGATTATGTTTATATCCTCCACCTCCACGTGATGTGCACATAACTCTTAGAAGATATACAGGGCTACCAATTTTTAAGCCATAATATTCATTTTATTGTTAGTGGAAGTGCTTTACTATAATATTTTACCATGTCCAGAAATGCTGTTTAGGAAAGTAAATGAATTCCTCATAGACATATGGTAAATAATATATGTTTTAAAGCTAAATATTTATTGCTTGTTTTTTGTATATTTACACGGTTTCAGGCTTCCTTATTACCGAAGTCAAATTTTTAACATTTGATCTTTGTCTGTGTCTCTTAGAGTAACTTAAAAACGAATAATTTTAGGAGATCCAAAAGTTGTATTTTCAAGTTACTATGAATTTGTTGCTGGAAAAGTTTGATCAAGACTGATAAGTTTCAAGGAATGTTGCGTGTTAATGTTGTCTGAATAATTTTAAATGAACTTTTAGTTTTAACAACAAATTTAAATTCTCTATAAATGTGTATGCAGTAATGAAACGGGGGGGTTGAGGGGATGGGGGGAGGTAGCCCCCTCACACAGAACTAATTATCATATAAAAATCTCTTCCGAAGCCTAATTTGAATTGTTTTAACATAGGTATACATATCAGTTCTCCTTATCTTACCTCTTAATCTCCAACTTATATTTATAGTATTAAATTTCAGGGTAAGAGAAAGTCGTGTGAGTGACACACCAGATTATTATTGTTGCTGAAAGTGCTTTACTATAATCTTTTACCATGTCCAGGAAAGCTGCTCTGGAATAGAAATTAATTACTAACAGCCATGTGGTAAATAATGTATTTTATTAAGCTAAATATTCATAGTTTGAGTTTTTGTATATTTACACGTTCTGAGACTTTGATTTCGTTCTGAGTGTGATTTTTGTCTGTATCCCATAGAGTAAGTTAAAAACAAATAATTTCAAGTGATCCGAATGTTGTATTTTGAAGGTAATACGTTTGTTACGAGGAAAGTTTGATCGAGATTGATAAATTTCATGGAACGTTGTGTGTGAAAGTTGTCTGGATAATTTTAAATGAATTTTTGAATTTAATAACAGTTTTGATTTCTATATAAATGTAGGTACAATAATAGAACGGGGGGTTGAGGAGGGCTGTAGCCCCCATTACACAGAATTATTTGTCAAATAAAGCTGTTCCGAAGCCATATTTAAATTGTTTTAATGTAAGTTTACATAACAGTACTCGTTATCTTACCCCTTAATCTCCAATTGGTATTTTTAGTATTACATTTCAGGATAAGAAAAAGTCGTGTGACTGACACACCAGATTATTTATTTATTTATTTATTTATTTATTTATTTATTTATTACAATTGAATTAACTACTGAAATGTTAAACAAGCTGGCATAGGTAAAATGCACTCAGTTGCTCATCATATATTTGTTCATTGCAAGACATTGCCTCCTACTTGTGCATACATGAAGTATTAATTTCGACGCTAACTTGGTGGATAAAGTGTTATTGGTGAAGATGTTTTTCCTCGGGTAAGAACCGCTGACTGAAACTGTAGTTAGCAGTGTTATAACTCGTTTGCAAACAGAAATTTGCGGTGACGACGGACACATTGAATAGGATTTATATGCCTGTAAACATTTTCATGCGAATAAGTATAGTTTTTCATGAAAATGAATGGTTTGGCCACACACAGCACCTTCTATCGACAAATAGCTTAATTATTATTTTTTCTTTACCAAAAAAAAAAAAAAAAAAAAAATCCCCCTTTACGAGAATGATTTTTTCGCCAACCACGTTCAATAGACAATATTCCTGTGACGTCACAGTAGGTAAAATTGCCGAACACGTGGACGATGTTTTGTAAACAAATTAGATTCAAGATGCCGTTTTATTGTTACGCATAACATTTTCCAGTCTAAATATTTCTCCAGTGAAACTTAATAATCAGATATCTGTTCAAACAAGAACAAAAGAGAAATGTAAGCAACTGAATCGAATGATAAAGTTAAGACTATTCCATATCGTAAAATTGCAGAATATTTTATAGTTTATACACACACACACACAGGCATATATATATAATGAATAAAAGATAATAAAAATTAAACGCTTCAAAAATGCGTAAAAAGTAAATCAGTCATCACTTATGAATCACGAAACTAATATCAATGTTTAAAACGGAAGTAGCGAAGCCTACAGCGAACAAAATTAAAGATTACAAACAAATCACATTAAAAATTAATAAATAGTAAAAAAGATGTCATTGATTACTTTGGATATAGACATCGAAACTTAAATAATTAGAATTTCAATCACTTTAATAAAGGAATTTATTAAATGGAACATCCATTTAAATTTGTTAACATCGCCTCAGTTTACGTGGCAACTTTTAATATTACATACGTTGATTAATATTAAAGTATATTACAAGAACTGGATTAAAAACAAAGAAAAGGTATCGCTATATGACTCTTACTTCAATTTCATATCATCTGTAACTCTTATAAATAATATTGTAAGATAAAAATTTGCAGGCCACAATGCTTTGCTATGGTAGAGTTGAGGATTGTTTGCCTAACCAGCTGATATTCTTGTAGCCTCGAACCCAAAGTGGGAATATGATCCATTCTATCAATTCGTTCAATAGTTATGAATTTTTAAAATATGTACACACTTAGGGGACACACTGTACATTTTAATAGAAATTTTGCTTTATGAAAGTATAATATTTAATAATTAGATTTTTTTTTTTTTTTTTTTTTTACATACAATTAAAGAGAATACATGTGAAGAGATTCCTTCACATGCCCTGCTCTTATTTAATCTATAACATTCCTAATGTCAACTACTGGAATTCAACCCTATTATTTTTCATTGGATGCTTTGTATGAAAATAATGACGAATGAGGCGTAATTGTAGGAAATGAGAGATCACATATTTGGTTTGACTCAATTCGTCTTAGTCTAATTTAAGTATACTTTCTCCTCGCAGAATATCTCCTCTAGGGAATAAGCATTTGGTCTTCCAAAGTATAATTTGGATACTTTATTCAAACGTATAAGAAAGAAATGTCATTTAATACATACAAAGCATAATAAAGGCTCTAATAACGTTTGTATCAACTTTAGTAACTTTATAAGAACAATTAAAAATATTATTTAAAAAAAAAATGTTTTCAAAATTCATTCAAAGATTATTGATAATCTCTAAAGACACTTGTATGTTATGGCTATCACATATATCACTGTTCTGGGGGGAAAAAAGCGAGTTCTGATACCATTTTTGCTTATTCTTAGGTAAAATGACCTCCTGGATCCGAATAGAACTCCTATTTTGCCCAGTCACCCACCTTTTTCTTGAAACACCGATCCCTCCCTCATTTTTTTCCCTTGTTCGATAATTTTATGACCATAAAATTGATTTGAAGAATGAAAAAGAATTAATTTAACACCTGAAAACAAAAAATATATAAAGGTTAAAAAATAACATTAATAACAGATTAAAAAATACATATGTAATACATAATTTCAGTGGCAAATCCCCCTAAATTTTCCCTTGCCGCAAATGTTGATGTATTAGAATTGTCCAACTCTGTAGCCCCCCAGAAGATATTTAACGGTTAAAATAATCCTCCCCCAACTAAAATTCTAATTTATAGTCACAAAATCACCGAAAAATTATAAAAATAGGGTGCCGTTCCTAAGAAACGGTGGGTGATAGGGCAAAATGGGCGTCGTTTTCGGATTCATGAGGTCATTTTACAAAAGAATTTGCCAAAGTGGTGTTGGGGGGGGGGCAGTTTTCATCCCAGCATTGTTATTTATAAAACTTATTAATAATAAAAATTATATTTTCCATAGAGAATGTAACCGATTTTCGTCACAAAAAATATTATTGTAAATATCTAAAGAAAATCGATTTTGTGACCAGACTCCTCCTAAAAAGTGTTTTCTTTCTTTCTTTTTCTTCTTTCTTTCTTTCTTTTTTTATTTATTTATTTACTTATTTATTTTATTTTTCATATACTATCAATAAGTATTTGGACACTTTCGAATCTAGACGTTTTGTCCATAGATATAGTAATAAGACATAGATTGGCCATTGGAGGGGGGGGGGGATAATTCCTTTTTACTCGGAGAAAAGACCGCAATATGGCCATCTTTCTCCATAATAATTTAGAAAATAAAATTTATGAATAATTTATGAACTAAAGATGAATGAAAAACTGCTGATACAATTTCAAATTCATTTTTCTTTTTCTTTCTTTATTTTATATATTTATTAGTTTAGTTAGTATTTAAAGTTAAACTCTTTTTATATACTAAAACTAACGTTCTTTACCTACGCCGCTGCTAACTATATTTAAAAGAATTTTGAAAATTCTATGTTACTTATTAATATAAAATCTTAAAAAATATCAAACTTTAAAAAACGTATTCCATTAAAAATCAAACCAGTTTCTATTTCATAATAATAACAGAGCAACTGACTATAAAAATTATATTTTTCATAATTTAGTCAAATATAATTTACTTTTATGATAACTTATCCATTATTATTATTTTTTTTTTTTCATAAATTTATTAGAAGAATTAAAAGACGCAATATTTCGACATTTTGAAAATTCATCAACATTCTATTCTATTCTATTACAATGGCCGAGTTTCAATGGTTTCAATACCACTACATGGCTGATGCCAAAAACATTTTTCGGCATTAAAAATTTTTGCATGATAACAATGGGATGATAGATCTATATCAATTACTATATCTATGGTTTTGTCAAATATCTCGAAACGTTCTTTTGGTATCATCTTGAAACTTTGGCAGTGTAAAGAACATGTTATACTCCATATATATTTCACAAAAAGTTGTGTCCAAAAGAGGAGTAAGAGACCAGTAAAAAATTAAACAAATATCAAATTTTTTTGGATTTGTTCATTCCATCTCTCATAAATTTTTGAATTTACACGATATTTGTTTGGGGGTTTCATGTAAGTTACTCAATACTTTTGGCTATAAAATTATGCAAACAAAATTTCTTAAAAGCTTGCGCATGCGTACTTAAAAGTTATTTAGTAAAAATGCTTATATTTCGCAAGATATTCAACATTTTTGCATTCTGATTACAGTATACTGTGTCTGATGTAGTATACCAAATTTCCTAAAAGTTGCTTTGCACTGGGTTTAATACCCTGCGAATTATAATTAAAAAATCGATTTTTTTTTTGTATTAGTCACTATTTTCTCCCCTCTCACTATCCCACAGGACGATCCGGAGACATGCCATCACAATTTTAATCCTCCGTGGAAGGGATTGGGAAGGAACGACAATACGATCACGACGGATTTTACCTCAGAAATTAGGAATAGACAAGTCAAAGGAATTAGAATAAAATTAAAAAATTTAAGTTGAAATTCTCTCCCCCACCCCCACCTCCTTTCTCTATTTCATTAAAACATGATCTTCGTAATAAAAATTTAAATTTTTGCACATTATCATCCTCTCCACTCTCACGAACTATGACGCTTTAAGATATTTCCAAAATCCTTTTTTTTTGTGTGTGTGTGTGTGATTTTCGATTTGGGGAGGGCGTTACGAGGGGGAAATTTCGAGATCCCCTTTTTATCGCTAAATTTGTTCTGGAAAATTTATGGCAGCTGCAGTCACAGATTTCGGTGAGTATCCTGTTTAGATGTATCCCATACCTACAATAACAGGATTTTACAAAATTTCCCCTTTCCCCTTGAAGATAGCAGGAGACAAAAACACGTTTGTAAGCATAACTCCGCTCCAAATTACTTCACGCTGAAGAAATTGCACATAGGAAGACTAGACTTGAATACAAAAAAAAAAAAAAAAAAAAAAGAATGAAAGAAAAAGAAACATTTTCTACGGCTTTGGAATTTTTTACTTTTAACGGGAAGAGACAAAAATCTATTTTTGGGTAGAAATTTCCCCGATTCTGAATTTTTGAGTAGAACTGTACCAAAAGTGACGCAAAGATGTTGAAAACAGCCATCTCCTTTAGGATATTTCAAAAACTCATTTTTGTTTTTTGTAATTTTCGGTTTTTAGGGACGTTACAAGTGGAAAAATTCTAGACCCTCCTTTTAGCGCTAAAATTGTCCTGGGAAATCAATGAGAACTACGATCACGAATTTCGATGCATAAATTATTTATTGTATCCGACACCTAATGTAAAAGATTTTTACAAAATTCCCCTCCCCTCTTGGTGTCGGTGGGTGGGAGGATGGGCAATAAACGCGTTTCCAAGCTTAACCTTGCTTCAAATTATCTCGGTAAGATTATTTTTTATGTGTGGGTTAGTTATGCATACCCAACAAGCACTATAAAGGGATTTGGGGAAATTTTCCCCTTCCCACCTTCTAAAGTCGGGCGGGAAAACACGTTTTCAAAAGTAACTCTGCTCCAAATTTGCTCAGGGAAGTTATTTATTAATGTGTCCATTGGTTATACATACCCAGTACATGCAATACAAAGAGATTTTACGAAATTACTTTCTACCACCCTCCCCCGCAGGTGGGTGGGGCAAAAAACACATTATCAAGCTTAATCCAATATCTTGGAAAAGCAATTTTTGAAATGTGGTTCAGTTACACGTATCCAACACGTAGTATAAAAAGATTTTGTGCTTTTCCTTCAAACGAATTACCCCTTTCAAAAGAATCCCCCCTATTCCCCTTCTAATAATAGAGGAGGATTAAAAATGCGTTTTCAAACATAATTCTGCACCAAATTATGTCAAGAAGGCGATTTTTTATGTGTCGGTTGTTATGTGTATGCAACACACTATAAAGGGATTTTGTGAAATTATCCTCCCTGCCTTAGGGTAGAGGGGGGGGGCAAAAACACGGTTTCAAGCTTAAATGCGTTTCAAATTGCTTTAGAATGGCGACTTTTTGTGTGGAAGGTGATTAAGTGTACGCAATATGCACTTTGGTGTTATTTCGCAAAATTTCTAACTTACTAACAAGGTAGATGGGAACAAGAAGCAGTTAAATTGCTGCCAAAGGCATTGGGGACCCAATCCTCATGTTGCGAGCGAAAAACTTAAAACTTTAACTTAAATGTTTCGACTGATTTCAGTGACTTTTTTTTTTTTTTTGTAATTTGATTTTTTAGGATTTTAATAATAATGATACGGAATTTTGAGAATTCCTTTAAATATAATGACCAGCGAAGTGCGCAAAACCTGCTCAACTGTCAGGGTCACTTCCACTCTGCAATTTCTTGCAACTTGCCGCCCGGTGCGTTAAATATGCTGGGGAACACAGGAGCAAGGACAGCAGAAAGGATTTTGGTGACCCTTGCAGATGTGCGCACTGTGGTGGCGCCCACCCGGCTAACTATCGGCTGTGTCCAAAGTTTCCTACCCAAAATACCAGGAAAAATAACCCAAGCGTAAGCCCCAGGAACAGGTCACAGGGGCTCCCAAAATCCAAACTTTCACAAGCAAGAAGGTTCAACCTTCCCAATCTTTTGCGGGAATTGCTATTGGTCGTAGCGAGCCCGAGGCTCCTCCCCCTTCCAAAACTCCTTATATAAATTCCTCGGTCCCAGAAGACGCCAGTTCGGCTACCGAGTTCCTAAACTACGTCATGGTCTTGGAAAAGAATCATGACAAAAAAACATAGTAAAAGCCTGGAAAATGGCACTTCCACAAATTCGTGCGGCGTCCACGAACTTAGATCGCTCTTTCATCTTGTACGAGAGTTTAATATCTCTCGAGTAATTTTGTTAGGGAATTTCCACCCTTTATTTAGGCTTAATTTTAACATTCGACCCTAGCAGAACGTTGAATTCTTTCTCTGTTGGTATATGGAACGCCAATGGCCTCTGTTATAACTGAACCATTTTCAATTTCAGTGTATAAATTCGTTTATTATTTATCCTCTATTTTTTGTAAGTTCACGTGCTGAACAACATGTCAAAGAAAAAAAGAGTTAAATGAATTTAATGCTTTTAATTTTTATGTAAAATATGAGCGCGTGCTATCTTCAAAATTTGTTAAAATGTAAAGATTATGTGATGCGCGTGGCATCCACAGTTTTGTTTTTTTTTAATTCAAGAAATAGAATAGAATAAAGTTAGCAACGATGTTAGTTGCATTTTTTCATATAGTTTGAGTTCTTAATTTTAGTGAACTACTTTTTACCGTAGGAATAATTTTCTTATGTTTAATGTTATAGGGAATTATTATATGAGCATAAAAGATGCTACTTTAATAATTTTAAAGTGTAAATAAGTAGTCTTGGCGTCCGCCTTTATACAGTTTAATTTAGTAAGAGAAAAGCTAGGAATTTGCGGTGCTTATTCCGTTGCTTTACATAAAAATATTGGAGTCCATAGCGACAGGACCGTTCAAGTGAAGTAAAATTATTTTGATTATATTAAGATTAAAAAGATGTTTAAAACCGTTAAAGGGTTTAAAAAAGAAGATTTGAAGTGGGTAGCCGAAGAGATTGGAGAGACTTTGCCTTCGACGTTCACAATAGCAAGCTTAAAGGAGCTGATTTTAAATAGTAAAGAGTATGAAAAGGATCCCGAATTTGTTCAGGATATCTTAGAAAATGCTATAGCGGAAAGAAAATTGAAAGAAGAAAAACAAGCTTTGAAAGAAGAAAAACAAGCTTTGAAAGAAGAAAAACAAGAACAAGCTCTGAAAGAAGAAAAACAAGCTGAAAAAGAAAAAGAACTTGAGAAGTTAAAGCTAGAAAAAGAAGCTGAGGCATTAAAGCTGGAAAAAGAAGCAGAACTGGAGAAAGAGAAATTAAGATTGAACCATGATTTAGAATTGGCGAGAATACAATCATCTGGGCAAATTCAAACTGATGCTATTTTAAGTAATTATGAAAATAGTACTATGAGACGAAAATTTACTTTACCTAAGCTGGAATTCAGGAAATTTGGCGGAGAAATTAAGGATTGGTTGCCTTTTTGGAGCCAATTTGAACAAATCGATAAAGATGATGAAATTGCCCCAGAGGACAAGTTCCAGTATTTAGTACAAGCAACAATCGCTGGTTCACGCGCAAGAGAAGTTGTTGAAAGTTTCCCGCCAACTGGCGCCAATTATTCAAAGGCAGTGGAAAGTTTAAAGGCTCGTTTTGGCAGGGAAGATATTCTAGTAGAAGTGTATGTACGAGAGTTATTGAAATTGATAATATCTGTGCAAACAAAAGGTAGATTTGCATTAACTTCATTATATGATAAGCTTGAGTCATATTTACGGGCGCTAGAAACATTAGGTGTTACCACTGATAAATACGCCTCCATTCTATACCCTATGGTTGAGTCTTGTTTCCCAGCAGACTTTTTGAAGGCCTGGAATCGCTCGAATCTCTCTTCTTCTAATACGGATGCTAAAGGAAGGTTGAATAATCTGATGTATTTTTTGAAAACGGAAGTAGAAGGTGAAGAGAGAATATCTTTAGCTGTAGCGGGCTTCGGTTTGACAAAGCGTGAAGATAATAGATATTCTAAAAGGAAAAACGGTGCAAGTGCAGACTATATGCGAAATAAGTTATCGACAGCTGCAGGTTTATTGACAACGTCTTCTACTTTAGATTTCAAAAGGGTATGCATTTTTTGCCAAGGCAAGCATTTGAGCTCGGAATGCTTTTCAGCTCGAAAATTGAGTTTATCTGAGATACAAAAGATTATAAAGGATAAGAATTGCTGCTTCGCTTGTTTGTTACCTAATCATACAGCTAAAAAATGTCGAGCAGTTTTAAGATGCATTATCTGTTCTAAGAAGCATGTGCCTTTGATGTGCGATTTGCGTGATTCTCAAGGTAAAACTGCACAAGAAAAGGTTGAAGAAAATTCAGTCAGTAGCGAAGTAAACATGGCAAATTTTAATAAGCAAAGTGCTAAAGTATTCCTTCAAACCTTAAAAGTGAAACTCATCTCCGAAAACAAGCAAAAAACAGTTCGTTTATTGTTAGATTCAGCATCCCAAAAATCTTATATTTTGAAAAGTATAGCAGAAGAGATGGATTATACTCCCATTCGTCAAGAAAAAATGATGCATTCATTGTTTGGCGGAGTTACAACAAAGGAATGCCAACATAATTGTTATAGAATAAAGGTTAAGGATATGAAGGAGAAGTTCACCTGTAATTTTGAAGTGATGGATCAAATTACTATATGTGAAAACATTCAACCGGTCACTAATGGTCCGTGGATTAAAGAGTTGAAAGAATATGGAATCGAATTATCTGATGTAAGTCATTGCCGTGAAGTTATCGAAATATTGATTGGGGCTGATATTATGGGAAAGATGTTAACTGGCAAAAGAAAAGTATTGACATCTGGTCTTGTTGCCATAGAAACATACCTTGGTTGGACATTGATGGGCAAAGCGCCTCACACCGAGGTCTCAACAGATAATTTAGCAATGATGGTGACGTCTTTGTTCGTAAATGAAGCTGATATCTCAAACTTATGGAGATTGGACTTGATCGGAATAACAGATACTATAGAAAAGAAATCTAAAAATGAGATTGACCGTCAAACAAAGGAACATTTCTTAGAGACAGTAAAAATTAACAAGGATGGTCGTTACGAAATTTGTCTTCCTTGGGCTGACGACACATCTGCATTACCAGATAACTTGAGTTTGGCTGTAAGACGTTTGGAAAGTACAACTTCTAAGTTATTATCTAAGAACATGTACGGAAAATATGAAAATATATTTATGGACTGGTTGAATGAGGGGATCATAGAAGAAGTTCCTGCTACCAAAGTGAACTCTTATGGTAATTATTTACCTCATCACCCAGTTATTAAAGAGACCAGTACTACAACACCTATCCGTCCGGTTTTCGACGCTTCAGCAAAGTTGACTAACCATCCATCTTTAAATCAGTGTCTGCAGTGTGGCCCAAATTTGATTGAGCTTATCCCAGATATTCTTCTACGTTTCAGAGAAAGAAAATTTGGTGTAACCGCTGATATTAGAAAAGCGTTTCTTCAAATTAGCATTTGTGAAAAGGATAGAGATTTCCTACGATTTCTATGGTGGAAAGATCTAAAAGAGAAGAAACTTAAAGTATTCAGGCATGCACGAGTCGTTTTCGGTGTAAAGTGTAGCCCTTTTCTTTTATCATCAGTAATTGAATATCACATCAAAAATAGTGCAAGTTTTGAGGAAAATTTCAAGCAAAGGCTTTTGCATAGTTTCTATGTAGACAATGTCGCCACTAGTGTGCACAGTGAAGAAGATCTGAAGAAATTTATCTCGGACTCAAAGAAAATAATGGCAAATGCTGGTTTCGATTTAAGGCAGTGGGAATACACTGGTGATCACGCTGAAACATCGAACCAGAAGGAAACTCAAGTATTGGGTCTGATTTGGGATAAGGTTTCCGATACATTAAAAGTCAACATGAAATGGCTAAGCGATTTCAACACAGAAAGGATTACCAAGCGAAGTATGTTATCAGCAGTTCATAAAATTTTCGATCCTTTTGGTTTTACTGCTCCGGTGATGCTTTATCCTAAATTGATGTTACAGAAAGCTTGGAAATTAGGAATTAATTGGGATGACGAAATAACTGGTGAATTACAAAAGGAATTCCTATTATGGTTCCAAGAACTTAAATATTTAAACGATGTTAAGATACCAAGACATATCCAGATCACCCCAGAAAACTTACATGCATGCACAATTCATACTTTCGTTGATGGAAGTAAAGATGCTTACGCAGCAGTAGTATTCTTGAGGATAGAAAAGGAAGATCAAGGGGAAATAATTCTGCTTGCTGCCAAGTCCCGAGTTGCGCCTTTAAAGAATACGACTGTACCAAGGATGGAGCTATTAGCAGCTACTATTGGCGCTCGTTTGGCGAAAACTGTTGTGGATGCTTTGGGTTGGCAGGAAATGAAGAGATATTACTGGAGCGATTCCTCAACAGTGCTTGCTTGGATATCAAGAAATGAGAGCTGGTCTGTGTTTGTCCGAAATCGGGTTCAAGAGATTCAGAAATTAAGCAGTCCTTCATCATGGAAACATATACCAAGTGAGAAGAATCCAGCAGACTTGCCGTCTAGAGGCTGTAAGGCTAAGCAATTAGCTTTAATCAGATGGTGGGAGGGCCCACATTGGATGAAAGATTCAGCAGAATTTAGAAACCACATGAACACTTCCGATGAAGATTGGAATGAGGAAGAAATTCAGAAAGAAAGGTCAAAGTCTACTTGTATGTTGACGAAACCTGAATTTCCATCCAACAATAACTGGTATTACCGCTACTTTTCAAGTTATGAAAAAATCATACGTTTAGTTGCTTGGATTCTTCGCTTTAAGCATAATTGTTTAAATCCTGATAAGAAGAGTAAAGGCGAATTGACGGCTACTGAATTTCGGGAAGCTGAGATAAAAACTCTACGTATGGTTCAAAAAGAATCTTTCTCTTCGGAAAGTGATGAAAGATTGAAGACATTACAAACCTGTAAGGATGAGCAAGATGTCATTCGTTTGAAAACTAAAATAACTTACAGGAAAGATAGTGAAGATTTTCTCCATCCCATAATTCTCCCTTCAAGGCATGAAGTTGTTAAGCGACTTATTTTTTATATTCATGTAAAGAACTGTCATGCGGGGTTACAAATCCTCTTAAATTTGCTTAGAGAAAGGTATTGGATCCTCAACGGAAGAAAGAGTGTAAAGCTTGTGTTAGCCAGCTGTGTGATTTGTAAAAGGTTTAATTCAAGGGCTTTATGGACATCTAGTGCTCCTCTACCTGAAAACAGAGTAAAAGATTCTGCCGTATTTCAAATTACAGGCATAGATATGGCTGGTCCTTTGTATCTTAAGAACGATAAGAAGAGTTGGATTTTGATTTTCACATGTGCTATATATAGAGCTGTTCATCTAGAGCTAGTGACCTCTGCTTCCACAGATGCATTTTTGATGGGTTTGAGAAGATTTGTGGCTCGCAGAGGAAGATGCTCTGTTATCTACTGTGATAACGGAACAAATTTTGTTGGCGCAGCTAATTTATTGAGAAGCTTAGATTGGCAATGTATACAAAAATATGGGTCTGTCAACTCCATAGACTGGAAGTTTAACCCGCCAACGGCGGCGTGGTGGGGTGGCTTCTGGGAGAGGCTGATTAGGGTAATAAAAGATCTTCTTAAAAGAGTCTTAGGACGCGCCTGTCTTACGTACGAAGAAATGACAACTCTTTTAGCTGATGTTGAAAGTGTAGTGAATTCAAGGCCTCTAACATACCTTTCTGAAGATGCGACTGTAAAGCCTATCTCCCCATCTATGTTTCTTCAAGATGTTCACGAAATTCAGCTTCCAGATGTTGATGCAGTTGAACAAGATTCTCTATCAAAGAGGCTCAGATACAGGCAGTCCCTACTCAGAGCTTTGAGAGATCGATTCAGATCCGAATATTTGGGTGCTCTCATACAGCGAGCAAATAGAAAACAGCCAGAAAAGGGTATCGCTGTCGGAGATATTGTATTAATTGGATCTGACAACAAGAAACGAATCCACTGGCCACTAGGCCGTATCACAGAACTTATTCCTGGCAAAGATAAGAAAGTTCGACTTGTAAAGGTTCAAACTTCGCAACATGAATTTTTACGACCTATTCAAAGATTATATCCTTTAGAAGTAACATCATCAAATAATAGTTCAAAACTGAAAGAAGCATACCATTCAAAGGAAACCTCTGCTCAAACTGTTAAACCCGTTGTAACTTCAGAAGAGGAACCAGTCAGATATAGCAAAGCGGGAAGGAGAATTAAAGTCCCTGAAAGACTAATGTATTGAGAACTACACCTGCAACATTTGGTTTTGATTATAACCTATAATCAAAAGGTGGGAGGATGTTATAACTGAACCATTTTCAATTTCAGTGTATAAATTCGTTTATTATTTATCCTCTATTTTTTGTAAGTTCACGTGCTGAACAACATGTCAAAGAAAAAAAGAGTTAAATGAATTTAATGCTTTTAATTTTTATGTAAAATATGAGCGCGTGCTATCTTCAAAATTTGTTAAAATGTAAAGATTATGTGATGCGCGTGGCATCCACAGTTTTGTTTTTTTTTAATTCAAGAAATAGAATAGAATAAAGTTAGCAACGATGTTAGTTGCATTTTTTCATATAGTTTGAGTTCTTAATTTTAGTGAACTACTTTTTACCGTAGGAATAATTTTCTTATGTTTAATGTTATAGGGAATTATTATATGAGCATAAAAGATGCTACTTTAATAATTTTAAAGTGTAAATAAGTAGTCTTGGCGTCCGCCTTTATACAGTTTAATTTAGTAAGAGAAAAGCTAGGAATTTGCGGTGCTTATTCCGTTGCTTTACAGCCTCCATTGTAAGGCGGCTGAGTTCCGCCACTGGATTTATAGTAATAATTTTGATATTATTTTTGTCTGTGAGACCAAATTCTCCCAGGGTTCTACTGTTAAGGTGGCCAATTATATGTTATTCAATGTTGACAGGCCATATAATGGCACCTCTTCCGGCGGCACTGCTATTTATTTAAAGTACGGCTTCAATGCTACTCTCATTAAAGTCCAAAATCTAAATTCCATTGAAGTCACGCCAATTGTTTTGGAATTCCTCACTATTCAAAAATTACTTGTTGCAGCAGTTTATATCCCTCCTCATCGCAAAAGGAATGACCTGCTCATGCGCGATTTATCCCCGCTCACTAATATTTATTCAAATTTTATTATTGCGGGTGATTTTAATGCTAAACACTTGTCTTGGAACTGCCCCTCTAATGATGCTAGAGGGAATATCATCAGGAGATGGGTGGATCAAAATCATGCACAAATTCTTGCTCCCCCTGAAACCACCTTCACTAGAAGTAATAATATTTTAGATTTTGCTATCACCCGCAATTTTCCATATAGTTATAGCATTCAAACGCTGAATGATCTCACCGCTGATCACCTACCTGTGGAAATCTGTTTTCGGACGAATAACTATAATTTAGATTTACCGGCGGCCTTCACCACCAGGTGGAGCCACTTTACGGAGATATTAGCCGATTCTGAGCTTCCTTCACCTCTTCCATCTAACAAACTCGAAGCCGAGAGATCAATTAGCATGCTTGAAAATTACATTCAAGATGCCTTTCAGCAAAGCTCGGCTCCGAGAAAGAGGACTAGTCTATTCTTCTGATTACCAGATGAAATCAGGCAGTTGATCAGAGAAAGAAATCATGCTCGCAGGAATTGGCAGGTTCATAGGCTCCCCCATTTCAAACGCTTGTACAATGTACTTGCACGGAGGGCTAAAGCTGCAATTCATGAGTACTCAAAAACGCATTTCAACAACTTTGTCGAGAGTTTATCGACGACTGACAACACCATTTGGAAGGCTACTTCACGTATTCGTAGGCCAAAAACAAACATTCCAGCTCTAAATAGCCCAACTGGAATGGCAGTGACAAACTCTGAAAAGGCTGAAGCTCTCGCTCACAGTCTTAGAAGTCAGTTCACACCTCACAATGATGTTTTTAATCCTAGAATCACTTCGATTGTTAATAACAGTGTTCAAAATTTATTAAGCAAAAATTCCATTAATACTCTTAACTTGGCCACTCCCTCTGAGGTAGTGGAATATATTTCTAAACTGAAAAAAAATAAATCCCCTGGCGAGGACCGAATAACAACTAATATGCTTATTAACCTTCCTACCAACTTTATTTTTTATATCACTTTAATTATTAATCGCATGCTAATACTCAATATTTTTCCAGATTGTTGGAAAAAGAGTTTAATCGTTTCTCTGCCGAAAGGTGGCGACACTGATCCGCACCTTCCTGAAAGCTATAGACCTATTTCTCTTCTCTCTTGCATGTCTAAAATCTATGAATATATTCTCGTTAATCGTCTGAATGATTTTACAAACTCTCATGATGTGATTATGCCTGAACAATTCGGGTTTCGTCCACGTCATTCATCACAACAACAGTTGTGGAGAGTGTGTGAAATTCTTCACGATGGCTTCCAATCTGGAGGTGTAACGGGGGTTATATTTCTAGATGTTCAAAAAGCTTTCGATAAGGTCTGGCATGCTGGCCTTATTCATAAACTTATATCTATTGGTCTTCCTGACCAACTAACTAAAATAATTTATGACTATCTTAGCAATAGATCTTTTTCCGTTAAAGTCGGAAACTCTATCTCTAACCCTTCACCTATTTTAAGTTCTGTTCCTCAAGGTTCTCTGCTGGGGCCATTCCTCTTCAACATCTACGCCAATGATCTTCCGCGTGATGTTGACGTCACTTTAGCGACTTTCGCTGACGACACTGCCATTTGCTGTAAACGAAACACTCCAAACGCTGCGTTTGAAGTACTTCAAAATTATCTCAATAAATATTCGATCTGGTTACGGAAATGGAGAATCAAAGTAAACAGTTCCAAAAGTGCCGCCATATTTTTCACCAATAAAAACTATGACACCTCCACTAACTTTCTCTTAAATAATGAACCCATACCCTGGGAGACATGTTATAAATACTTAGGAGTTTATATTGATTCCAAATTAACGTGGTCTCGTCACATCTCAGAATCTCTGGGTAAAGCCAAACGAGCCACGCATTCCCTTCATTCTCTCTTAGCTTTTAATAGCCGCCTGTCCATCAAAAATAAATTATTACTATATAAATCCATGATCCGTCCTATCCTAACCTACGGGTGTATGATATACGGATCTGCTTCTAAAACCAACTTGGATAAAATTCAAAAGTTTCAAAACAAGCTATTGCGCAGGTTTTTGAAAGCTACTCGCTACGTCCGCAATGATACTATTCATCAAGATCTCCGAATTAAGCCTATTTATGGTCAATTTCGGAAACTTGCATTGAAGTTTCACAGATCCATTCCTACTGTTGGAAATCCTCTGTTGGACTCTATTCACAGATACGACGCTAGAGTCGGTCATGGTAAAAAACGGCCTCTGGCTATTTTAGTCAGAGGGGATGATTTTCTCCCCGTCTCTAAAAAGCGTAGGAGTATAACTTCTGGAGTCACCTAACTTAGTATTTCCATCCAAAATTCTATTTCCCCTAGTTTGAACGAAATGTTCATCTAGCTTTGGCTAACCCTAGTATCAGGCTTATCTACTGAACTTTGTCAGTCGCGAGCTTTGAACCTTCTTACTAGTGAAAATGTTACTTCTTTTTTAATTATTTTTTTA
The DNA here is from genome assembly GCA_963930645.1 of Salticus scenicus. NCBI lineage: Eukaryota > Metazoa > Arthropoda > Arachnida > Araneae > Salticidae > Salticus > Salticus scenicus. The sequence goes on from OZ005660.1 coordinate 75,950,522, forward strand.
TCAAAATTTCCTAATTGCTGCATATTTTTTTTATTATTTGGCTTATTTTTTAATTTTTTATTAATTTTATTGTCTTGTAGTGTAGGGATCTGAGGTCTCCTCTCATTGGCCGATTTCCTGGCCTCTGATTGGCTCTCAGTTTCAGGACAAAATCCTCTGCGATTTTGCTCTTTTTACTTTCAGTGAGGATTGTGAGTGCTATGTGCGTCTCTGAGAGGTCAGCCGATCCAGCTCAGAACTTAGTTTCAGGCCGGCCACTGAGACTTTCGTAGGATTCATGCATGTACTTCACTTTAATCCTCCTGAATTTTATTTTGATAGGGAAAAAAAAATTGTATGGCACTCTCTTTTTTTGTGTGAATTGCGGGACTCTGAGCAATTTCCTAGTGCCCCTTGGGGCGCCCTGCTCAACTCTTAATTCCTTTTCGTCGTCCAGACCGTCTCGTCAACGCACGTAACAGTTTCACTGTTACACTTAGGTTTTTTCAAGGAGTTATTTATTTATTTATTTATTTATTTAACTCCTGGTGCTTCACTCTGATTGGTCTCTGCTCACGCGGAGATTTTTTCAAAGATCAAAATTCTAAATTCATCCTTTTGGCTTTTAATTATGTTATGGAAAATTATTTTTATGTTTTTCACATTTTTCGTTGGAGGTAAGCATTGGTTGCGACCAAATGCAGGTACTCCGAAGCACATCGTTGACTTGACTTGACCTGAAAGCCTGCTATTTATTAAATATATTTTAAAAAACCGAGATACGTAGTGACAAAAATTTATAAAATTAATATGTGTAAGTTAATAAATTTATTTTTCCTCACGAGAAGGAGTTATTACTTCAGATATTTAGCTTCAATAATAATACGATATTCTAGAAATAATATTCAAATATTTAATTTTCTAATAACTCGCATAAAATTTCGGATCCCCCTCCCCCTTTTTAGACTAAACATTATCGTGCGGATTAAGATTAGAACTATTTCCAGGTCTGGTAAAGAAGAAATTCTACAATATTCTTCGTGGGATTTAACTTAAAGTGGAAAAAGTTATGACTATTTCAGAATTATAGGTGCTCACGGAAGAAGATAGGTAAATTTAACAATTTGCATCAAACAAACGTACCAAAGTCGGTGTATAGCAAAGTGCATTATCACCTTTAAAAGCTGATTGTGGAAAAGTCTGAGATACCTCCAAAATAGTCGGTCAAGCACCACTTTTATAACGGCCGTGTTTTATTTCGAATTAATTGATCCCTCGAGCATGAAAATTTGCTCGATTCCTTGAAAAGTTATGCACCACCGTACCGTAATATACGGAGAATGTGTCACTGTTTTAAGAGTGCAATTTTCCCTAAGCCGATGACATTTTCGCCGTCCTATTAGCTTACTTATGCCAGCTCGAAATAAATTAAACTTGACTCATCGGAGAGAACCAGGTGGCCCACTAGCGGCCGAGCGGTTCTGTCCTCAAAGGTGTTAGACGTGAGGTGCCGGGTTCGATCCCAGGTTGCGCTCGTCGGCCTAGCCATTCGGAGCTTTCCGTGGTTTTCTCCAAAACGCGTGAATACGGGCTAGGACCCCTTAGAAAGACCTCCACGGAGGGCACCCACAATCACAGTCCTAGGGGCTACAGCAGTCATACGGCCTTATTCCCAAAATCAATCCAATCCAGAGAGAAACAGTTCAGCCCAATAATTAACTGATATTATTTTTAATTTTTTTTTTCAACTGAAGATATTTTTATTTTAATTATTTTTCATAGTACTGGCTTTTTTGTTGATCTTCTGTTTTTTAACCCGCTTTGTGCAATTGTTGCTGCACTGTTTTTGAAGAAAACATTTGGCTATATATATATATATATATATATATATATATATATATATATATACATATATATATATATATATCTGTACTAATAAGTATAAAGGATTTAAGTCCATATTCTTGATTTTTCAGGAGACGAAAAATAAAGTTAAACTAACTAAAAGCTAATTAGAAGAATCGATTAGGAAAAAAGGATTAGGTTGATTTATACCCTTTATACCATTCAGTGACTGTCAATCTTCATTTAATAAAGGGAAAAAATTGAATTAAATATTTTATACTAAAAATTAATGCTAAATTTCTAACTTGAACCTTTTTTTACCAATGAATTTTCTCAAAGACTAAATGACATGGATTTAAATCCTTTATACCAATCGATAGAGAATTTTTTTCTGAGTCTGACAATGTACTTAACTCAAAATCGACATTTTTGGACTTAAATCCTTTATACTTATCAGTACAGATATATATTTAATATTTTCTAAGTTCTGAACAAGATAAAAATAGATTTTATTAAACATTTGCTTTTTAACTGCCGTCATCTCGTTTAGATGAGCAATGTGGCCGCTGAAAGCTAAATTTCCAGTTTAAACAGACAAAAAATTTTATATCGTGCTAAAAAACCATCTCACGAATATTTCCTTGATATTTAATTTTTTTGCCATTAGGCGTATTAAAATATTCTAAAATTACAATTTTCCTGATAATTGTGATTTGTTTTTAACACTTGGATCAATCCTTAGTGTACGTGAAGGACAACGTAATAAAATCTGCTCGAAAATTTGCTTTTTAAATAATAAAATTAGCGGCTGCAGAAAGAGATTTAAAAAAAAAAAAAAAAAAAAATCCAAATGCGGTTTTTTATTTTATTTTTTTCCCTTAGCATATATTAAAATAAATTTTGCTTTTTAACACAGAGAAAGAAAATTAAAATTTTTTAAGATAAATCATACAATAAATTGTTTTTGTGTAATATTGTTTTATTAAATATGGAGGACGAAATCTGTCAAAAATGGGATTTACTACTAAAGATAGAAAAATCATAAAATAAATTTTTTTTGTGTAATCTTGTTCCCGTATATTGTTAAAAATTTGCATATGTACCACATAGTAGACTAGAAAAAGAAAGAGATTTGTCGTTGACCCGTTCAGAAAATTGTCAGCTCATCGAGTAAACGATTGGTCTTAACCCGAACATTAACGCCATTTTTAAGCTAAAATTCGTAAATACTTTCAACTTTGTTGGAAAAAGTTAATAAGTATTAAAAAAAAAAAAAAAACAAGTATATATATATATACACATTTTAAGATTGGCCTCTATATAAATCTCATTTGCAAAGACAGAACAAAGATGGCAGCACCACAAATTAATGAAGGAGCTTTGCTTTGAATATAATTATCCTGAACCTGAAATACTTCTTTTTGTCATTTAAAAAGTAAATTTTCCACCTTATATAATTTTTAGTGTAAAATAGTTTCTTTACATAAAAGGTTTAAAAGTATCTTTTGAGCATTATTTTTAAAAATATAAAATAAAATTTTAGGCACCAAGCACATTCTTTTTTTTTTTCTCTGCTCTTATCTGCAAAATTTGCCGATAGATCGCAGCACTAAAACATTTTTGAAAAGTAAGCTATGCAATTTTTCATCAAACGCTTATTTGTTATGAAACAATTTAAATAATAATAATAATAGTGCTATTTCACGTGTCTTTTTCTTTTTTTTAATTAAAACACAGATAAACATATAACAAATCAATTAAATTAAGACACTTTTTTAATAGATTATTTAAAATTTTCAAGCTAATTATAGAAAACAGTTTTCGGCGGATTGTCTAGCGTAAATATGGGCTTGGACCCCATAGAAAGACTCCTACGAAGGGCATTTCACCTACAGGCGTAGAATGGTTGGTTGGTTGTAGGGTTTAAGGCCGATTGAATACGCTAGGATCCTCGGCCGATAGCTGGGGTGCCCTCCGCAGGGGTCTTTCTAAGAGATTCTAGTCTGTATTTACGCGAATTTCAGAGAAAACCACGGAAAACTCCTAATAGCTAGGTCGATGAGCGCGGCTTGGGATCGAACCCGGTACTTCTCATCTACCAGATGTGAACAAAGAATCGCTCGGCTGCTGGTGGGCCCTTATAGACCTAGAATCCTGGTGTAATCAATCGGATTTAACCAAACAACCAGCCTTTAGAAAGATTGTCCGCGCTAGCGACCTAGACCTGAGTGGTATATTCTATTTGGAAAAAACTCTCAAATGCGTGCAAGCTTATATTTAAGTGAGTTTTGGAAAAAAAAAAAAAAATCAGAAAAAAAAGACGAGTGCAGCCTGTCTTCGACACTTCCCATCTCCCAACTTAAAAACAGGTGGTAGTGGTTGTGGTGGTGGTATAGTGGTTGAGGCCGATTGACTGCTCATGGGTGTTTCTAAGATGAGCCCTAGCCTGTTCACGCAAGTTTTGGAGAAAAACACGGAAATCTCTGAACTGTTTGGCTGACTGGGTTCGAACCCAACAACTTCTCAAGGTTCTAGTTTTGAGTGTAGAACACCTTTATCACTGGTAGAGATGTTAATGTAGGCACTGAGGCCGACTGAGATGCACATGGGTCTGATGCCTAAGCTCTCTTATTCCGGGTCCTAGTCCACATTGTTGCGAAAATCGCTACTTCCACTTCAACTTTTTGTAATCCGATCGTCTGCGCCTGCGCGCACGAGAGGAATTGTGCGTTCGATAGCAAGAAGAAGAATGTTCTAAGTTTCTAAATGTAAATATTGTGTATTGTTAGCGCGCGTTAAGTATTTATGTAATTTTATCAGTATTATGTCTTTAATAATTTGTGATTGTGTATTTACCAGATAAAAATGTGTTGATTTAAAGAAAATGACTAATTAATGAGTGAAAGTTTCCACTTATTATTGAATTAAGAACGAATATTTCATCCCTCGAACAATTTAGATGAAGGAAGGTAAGTTTTCTTACCTTTTATTATTGAAAAGAAACATAAATGATTCTATTTGTTTTTAATACGAAATTTTTGATTAGATGAAGATTTGTAGAATCAATTTTGTTGAATACTAATTTATTTAAAATTTAGTATATAGATATCGAATATAGGTATTCTTAAAGTTTGAATTCGATATTTATTGGCATCCTACTGCCGGGACCTGTTTACCTAGGATTAAAATGGAAAAATTAGCTAAAGAAAGAACGCCTTTAAGAAGTGCGTTTATACGTATCGCTAATTTATTAGAGAATAATTTAATAGAGGAAGATAAGAATATAGAAGAAATTGAAGTTTTATATGCTCAATTAAATGAAAAATGGGCGATGTTATGTCCAAAAGAAAAAGAAATATTAGATGTTCTTGTTAAAGATGATAAGTGTACACAAGATAATTATGATAAAGAGTATGAAGGCTTTAGTTCTTATGAAGAAAAATTTATTAAATTAAGAACAAAAGTTGAAAAACTTTTGAAAAATTCTGAAATTGAAAACAGTTTTCAATCAAATGAAAATATAATGAAACGAAAATTCAAACTTCCTGAAATAGAATTTAAATTGTTCGGGGGTGAAATAAAAGAATGGTTGCCATTCTGGGCGCAGTTTGAGAAAATACACAACGATGAAGAGATACCAAATGAAGATAAATATCAGTATTTGTTGCAGGCCACAATAAAAGGCTCAAGGGCACGGGAAATTGTTGAATCATATCCCGCCACAAAAGATAGTTACAAAAGTGTAACAGAATGTCTTAAAAGTCGTTTTGGGCGTACAGATATGTTAATTGAAGTTTATATACGAGAAGTTCTTGCGTTAATGATGAATAATGCTATAAGTAAAGGTCCAAAAATGCCACTTTTTAAATTGTATGATAAAAATTAAACATATTTACGGTCATTGAAAATGCTAGGTGTTTCAAGTGAAAATTATTCATCAATTTTATACCCGTTAATTGAATCTTGCTTACCTGTAGATATTTTAAAAATATGGGAAAGAAATTTGAGTTCGACCTTGAACTACGCAAAACAGGAAAATGATGATGAATTGAAATCGGGTAACAAATTAGATTATTTGATGAACTTTTTGCGGCATGAAATTGAAAGTGAAGAAAAGGTGAAACTTGCTCGTAGTGGATTTAATTTTGAAAATGTGAATAAAAGTACTTATCCGCCACCCGTTCGACGTGAAAGAATTATTCCTACCGCAGCTGAATTATATAATTCTTCTGAAGTGAAAAAAGAAATGTGTATTTTTTGCAATAAATCACATGTAAGCAGTGAATGTAAAAATGCTGATAGTTTATCCTATGAGGATAAAAAGCAAATATTGATGAAAAAAGGTGCTTGTTTTAAATGTTTAGCAGCAAAGAAACATTTATCCCGATTTTGCAAAGCGAAGATACCGGCCTGTGATTGCGGAAAATTTCATTTCAAGATAATGTGCCCTGGGAAAAGCGATCAAGAACATCGAATTAAATTTCAGCAATTTGAAAATTTAAATTCTGAAAATAAGAAAGACACTGTTTTAGCAAATAAAACCAGTACTCGACAAGTTCTTTTGCAAACTCTGATTGTTCGTCTTAGAAAGGGAAATAAAATGAAATACATCAGGATATTATTTGATTCTGGCAGCAGCAAGTCCTATTTGTCAACTTTTGCATTAAATGAAATGGGATATGAATGCATAGGTAAAGAAGATTTGACACATAGCTTATTTGGTGGAGTAGAAACTGTGATACCCCATAAGAAATATTTAATAGGTCTGAGTGACTATAATGATAATTATCGTTGCAGTCTTGAAGTGTTAAATCAAGACAAAATTTGTTCTGAAATACCAAAAATTCCCTATGGTTCATTTCTAAATGAAATTAAGCATAAAATTCATTTGTCTGACCTGAATTGTCATGTTGATTTATTGTACGAATTCTCCCCGAATGAAATCCATGGCTTAATTGGAGCTGATGTCATTGGAAAACTATACACTGGAAATATAAAACCATTAAAATCTGGTTTAGTCTTAATAGAAACCCGCCTTGGGTAGACGCTAATGGGAAAAATCGGACAGAAAGTTTCAGATAGTACAAGTAGCGTTATGTCATTACATGTAAATGACACGAAAATTTCTGATTTATGGCGACTTGATGTGCTTGGGATTCTGGATCCAGGAGAGAAGAATAGCCGAAAGGAACTTGAAATAGCAGCCGAAGAGCATTTTAATAGAAGTATCAAACGTGACGCTGAAGGGAGATATGAAGTGAATCTCCCATGGATCCAAGGCCATCCTCCTTTGCCCACTTGTAAAAATATTGCAGAACGAAGATTGAAAGGTTGTATAGATTCGCTCAAGAAAAAAGGGACATTAGAAGCTTATGAAACAGTATTAACAGAATGGATTCAAGAAGGTGTTATAGAAGAAGTTAAAATTCTGGGTAATGATGAAAGTGAACATTATTTGCCCCACAGGGCCGTAATAAAAGAAAATTCTACTACCAGAGTTAGGCCTGTTTTTGATGGTTCTGCCAAAGAGAAAAATTCACCTTCAATCAATGATTGTTTAGAGAAAGGACCTAACACCGTCGAACTGATTCCAGCAATCTTGAATAAGTTTCGATTGAAGAAAATAGGAGTAATTGCTGATATAAGAAGAGCTTTCTTACAAATTGGACTTAGTAAACGTGATAGGCCATTTCTGAAATTCTTATGGTGGGAGGAAGGTGATCCCACGAAACCTAAAGTTTTTCAACATCGTAGAGTTGTTTTTGGACTTTCTTGTTCGCCATACCTACTGGGTGCTACTCTTCGATATCATCTGAAAAATGTTTCTGCTCATTTTGAAGAAACAGCTACCAAGTTGTTAGAATCATTTTATGTGGACAACTGTATCACCAGCGTTGAAAACTATGAAGACCTCGTGAAATTTGTCGAAGAATCCAAGTTAATTCTCAGTGATGCTAAATTTGAGCTTCGAGGGTGGGAGCACAATTTCCCCAGTCCATCAGAAGAAAGATGTATTCCAGTCCTGGGATTGACATGGAACTTAAAGAATGATACCTTGTCTGTAGATTTACGAGATACTTTAGAAGATGATACCCCTGCAACGAAAAGGAAAATACTGAGTGCGGTACATAGAATATTTGATCCCCTTGGCTTCACATGTCCGGTTACCTTGGGGCCGAAGATTCTCCTGCAAGAGTGCTGGAAATTGAAAGTATCATGGGATGCAGAATTGCCTGAAAAAATTACCAAGAAGTTTGAGCAGTGGCGAAAAGAAGTTCCTAAATTGAAAGAAGTCAAAATCCCAAGATGCCTCACTCTGAATCATGAGGCGCCAGAAAATTTAAGTTTACATATTTTCTGCGATGCAAGCAAGAGTGCATACGCTACCTGCATATTCTTAAGAAGTGAAACTGGAAGTTCAGTGTCTTGTCAACTTGTACAGGCTAGAAGCAGAGTTGCTCCTATGAAAACTACTTCTATTCCAAGATTGGAACTCCTTGCCTGCTGCATAGGAGCGAGATTAGCTGAGACTGTGGTGAATGATCTCCGAATAAAGAATATCTCAAAATTTTTCTGGTCCGACTCCGCAAATGCACTATATTGGATAAAGGGAAGTGAAAACTGGGCGCCTTTCGTTTTTAACAGAGTTAAAGAAATTAGATCTCTGACAGAACCTGAAAATTGGCACCATGTACCAGGGTCTTTCAATGCAGCAGATTTACCATCTCGCGGCTGTAGTGTCCAAACATTGATTAAATCCAAGTGGAGGGAAGGTGTGCAATGGTTGAGGAAGCCAAGACAAGAATGGACAAGATCTAATGCTCTTCTTGACTTCGATATAGTGTACTCCGAGAAGAAGAAAACAGTAATTAGTGCTACAAATCATGAAGATTCAAGTGAGAAGCTTCATAACCGTATTTCGTCATACAATAAATTGTTAAGAATCACTGCTTGGATTTACAGATTTTTTAATAATTGTAAAGTTGTACCTTCACATCGAATTTTTGGATTCTTAACTTCAGAAGATATAAATGATGCTGAAACTGTTATGTTGAAAAATGTACAAAAAGAATCATTCTCGGGTCCTGAAGATAAACGCCTGAAATCCCTTAACTGTTTTATGGATACAAATGAACTTATGAAAATGAAGACTAGAATCATCATGAGAGAAGATACACAAAGTTTCCGATATCCGATAATATTGCCATCCAATCATCCAGTGGTAGAAAAACTCATCCGAACCAAACATTTAAATTTGAATCATGCTGGTGTCCAGATCCTAATGAATAATTTAAGAGAAGATTTTTGGATTTTAAAGTATCGGAAGACAGTAAGAAAAGTTATCAGAAATTGTGTACGCTGCAAAAGATATGATGCTAGACCAAAGCCCATCATAGAAGCACCTCTCCCAGTTGACAGAATAAAGGAAGCAGCAGTGTTTGAGGTCATAGGAATTGATTATGCCGGTCCTCTAATTCTTCGAGGAGGTCAAAAAGTCTGGATAGTCATCTTCACTTGTGCCGTCTACCGAGCCTTGCATTTAGAGATAGCTACATCCATGTCGACTGAAAATTTTCTACAGGCTCTCCGAAGATTCATAGCTTGAAGAGGAAGACCCACAATATTTTACTGTGATAATGGCTCAAATTTCGTTGGTGCGGGAAAATTTACTTAAGAAAATCATTTGGGATACCATTTCTCAATACAGTGAAGCTCAGAAGATCATTTGGAAGTTCAACCCTTCATCTGCACCGTGGTGGGGTGGGTGGTGGGAACGTTTGATTGGTATAATCAAGGGAATTCTTCGAAAAGTCTTAGGAAGAAGTTCGTTGAATTTAGAAGAAATGAATACCGTTATTTGTGATACTGAAGGCATTGTTAACCAACGTCCTTTAACTTACCTCTCCGAAGATGTTAATGATCTAACTCCGCTTACTCCTGCTATGTTTTTACGGGATATTAAAGAATCAGGCATTCCCGATCTTGATGTTTTAGATTCATCATCTCTCAACAAAAGATATGCCTATAGACAGCGAATAAAAGAAGATTTACGAAAAAGGTTTCGAATTGAATATTTGGGGCATTTAAGGCAATCTTCGAAATTTACTAAAAATCAACGACCCATCCAAATTGGTGATATCGTTATAGTATCCAGTGAGAACATCAAGAAAATTGACTGGCCTCTCGGTAACGTTATTGAACTCTGTCCATCTAAAGATGGCCATGTTCGACTAGTAAAAGTGAAAATGAAAGGTGGTGAATTTTTCCGTCCAGTGCTTAGATTAATTCCTCTAGAAGTAACTCCTAAAAATTGTGCAGATTTACTTTTTTCATCACGAATATCTAAGTCGAATATCCAACCTCCTGAAAAAAACTTTGTTCCAGTGACTGTTCCAACTGAATCTGTTCCAGTGACTCCTCCAACTGAGTCTGTTCCAGTAACTGAACCTACTGAGCCAGTTGACAAAAGTTCTGTAAAGGACATTCCTATAGAGACTGCTCCACTTGAAAAACGATCCAAATATGGACGTTTGTTAAAGCCAAAAGTGAAGTTTGAGTTTCTCTAAAAATCCTCGAAACTCAAAGGTGGGAGTGTGTTGCGAAAATCGCTACTTCCACTTCAACTTTTTGTAATCCGATCGTCTGCGCCTGCGCGCACGAGAAGAATTGTGCGTTCGATAGCAAGAAGAAGATTGTTCTAAGTTTCTAAATGTAAATATTGTGTATTGTTAGCGCGCGTTAAGTATTTATGTAATTTTATCAGTATTATGTCTTTAATAATTTGTGATTGTGTATTTACCAGATAAAAATGTGTTGATTTAAAGAAAATGACTAATTAATGAGTGAAAGTTTCCACTTATTATTGAATTAAGAACGAATATTTCATCCTTCGAACAATTTAGATGAAGGAAGGTAAGTTTTCTTACCTTTAATTATTGAAAAGAAACATAAATGATTCTATTTGTTTTTAATACGAAATTTTTGATTAGATGAAGATTTGTAGAATCAATTTTGTTGAATACTAATTTATTTAAAATTTAGTATATAGATATCGAATATAGGTATTCTTAAAGTTTGAATTCGATACACATGTATGCGTGATTTGAGAGCAAAACATCCGGGTTACTGATTTCTTTTTCTCTCTATCAGTGTTTAGAATGAGATATTATATAACAATCGCTTTCTATCTACACTGATGGAAAAAAAAAATCCCAACACCAGGAAGGAGCTGTGCTAGATAAACGAAATTTGGTAGGCGTGTTTATACATCTGAAAGATGACGTCGATACAAATTTCGAGCTACGCGCATAAGTGTGGCGCTAGTAGCGACACTATGAACATGCAAATGAGGTTTGCTTTAAATAAGCGCTGTAAGGTTCGTGATCGTGATTTACAGTTGAGATTTGACGTAGTGGGTTAATGTTGGTCAAGGATGCCTCTAAGAAGACGAAGAAGCCATTATCAACAGCTCACTGAGTTTGAACGAGGTCGTGTAGTAGAGCTACGAGAAGGTGGGTTTTCTTTCCGCGATATTGCAGAAAGACTTGGCAGGAATGTATCCACTGTGCATGAGTGTTGACAGCAGTGGTCAAGGGAAGGTACTGCCTCAAGAAGACCGGGTTCCGGGCGGCCACGTGGCACTACTGAGAGGGAAGACAGCCGTGTTCGGCGTATGGCTGTGACTAATCGTACTGCGTCTGCAGCTGAAATTCGAGCTGCAGTTGGCACCACAGTGACACAACGAACTGTTACAAATCGGTTACTTCAAGGACAGCTCCGAGCCAGACGCCCTGTAGCGTGCATTCCACTGACTCCAAACCACTGCCGTTTGAGACGTGAGTGGTGTCAAGCTAGAGCTCATTGGAGGACGGAGTGGAGATCTGTTGTGTTTTCTGATGAAAGCCGGTTCTGCCTTGGTCGCAGTGATAACCGTGTGTTGGTTAGAAGGAGGCCAGGTGAACGCCTGCTAGCGACCTGTCTGCGGCCTAGACACATAGGGCCTACTCCTGGAGTTATGGTTTGGGGAGCAATTTCGTATGACAGCAGGAGCACTCTCGTGGTTATCCCACGCACCCTGACTGCAAATTTGTACGTCAGTCTAGTGATACAACCTGTTGTGCTGCCATTCATGTACAGCATTCAAGGGGGTGTTTTCCAACAGGATAACGTTCGCCCTCATACCGCTGTTGTAACTCAACATGCTCTACAGATTGTCGACATGTTGCCTTGGCCTGCTAGATCACCAGATCTTTCTCCAATCGAGCACGTATGGGACATCATTGGGCGACAACTCCAGCGTCATCCACAACCAGCATTAACCGTCCCTGCATTGACCGCCCAAGTGCAACAGGCATGGAACTCCATCCCACAAACTGATATCCGACACCTGTACGACACAGTGCATGCACGTTTGCATGCTTGCATTCAAAATTCTGGCGGTTACACCGGTTACTAATGTACCAACATTTCACATTTGAAATGGCTCTTCTCGCCAATGGCTCTACCTGTGATCTTGAAACTTTAATCAATTAAATATGTTACCTAGACAAATGTATTGCTGAAATTTCATTACTGTACAATAATTTTTTCTTGGTGTTGGGATTTTTTTTCCATCAGTGTATTACATATAATAACAAAATGTTTTTTTATAACATCATTGACATTGCGCTTGGGTAATGTTATTATACTTAAGGCGAAAAAAAAAAAAAAAAAAAAAGAAACTTTAAATAGGTAGAGATGATTATAATTGTAAACGAGTAACCTACAGACAGTCTTTTGTCACGCAGTTCTCGATATAACTCGATTTGTTTTTAAGATCAGGTATTATATGACAGAAGATCCCTATTTATCACATTGAATAGAGAATCATATATGACGTCACTGATATTGCGTTCAGGCAAGCTTCTTCGTGTTAAATGAAAATTATATTAAACATGTTATAGTGACTATAGTGTAACAACGTTTCCTACGCCTAGCAGTGAGGACAAGTCGAAAATCTTGGAGGGTTTCCATGTTGACCAACAGGTTTGAATTTATACTCGGGGAAAGGATAACTTGACAGTGTGTATTAGCCTGTAGAAATTACACATCCGCGAAAGAAAATAGTTCTTTACTATATTTAAGTGTAATAAACTTTTTCTCGATTTTTTTTTATTCTGGTAAACTGAAAAAAGATTAACTATTTAAACTAAACATATTTATGTTAACACATGGAATTTTTTGTAATAGATAAGCATAAAATTTATATCAATGTATTGTTTCGCGAAGAAAGTCTGTTGGCGAAATATTGGCGGAAGAGGGAATACCGGAAGCAACCTTTTAACCCCTATTGTGAGTGCGAAACAGTTTGGTGGGGCTAATAGATTACTTTATTTTCGAAAATTTGAAGATAATTAATGCACAGTCCGCTTCTTTAATTTCACAACTGTTAAAAATAGAGTAAAAATTTTGACGGATTTGAACTTTTGGGAAATTTTCACACCAGATTCACACCAAATATGTCAATGAAATATTCAAGCTAACAGGAATAAGGAAAAATATTTTTCGACAAATACTTTTTCTTTTTCGTTATTATTATTACATTGATAATATAATTTCAATTCGTTTACGCATTGTTATATAAAATATTTTTATTTCCAATACAAACAACTAATAGTGTTTACATTAATTTATACTATGCACTATATACTAAAGATTTTACTTTTTTTTTTTTTCTGGAACAGAACAATAAAAGAAAAACATAATTATCTTTAATAATAATAATTATTATTATTATTATCATATATATATATATATATATACTAGCTGACCCGACAAACGTTGTTTTGTCATATAAATTATTTCTAGAGAATATTTTGCTAGAAAAAAATAACTAACTTATTGTAAGTGTGTAAGGATGTGGTATATAAGTGAAACGGGTATAGAGCAGGGTTGCCAAATTTGGCCTGTTTTTTATTCAATAGTCATCAATAATTTTTTGACATAGCATTTGATATACATAATACACTATCAATCTTCGAAGTGATTAGTCAAACGTTACAAATAAAAATTATTGGTGACTATTGAATAAAAAAAAAGGCCAAATTTGGCAACCCTGGTATGGAGCGCTGTGAACGGTGACTGTGAATTCCGATTATAACGTAAAAGACATAATTACCGAAATTTTTGCTACTTGCTTCTTGCTACTTGCTACTTGGTACTTTCTACTTGCTACTTGTTATTAAAAACCTCCGCTGAATGTCGAACAGTACAAAATTTTATTTCATATGGCAAATATTTCAATTTATGAGAGAATCTCTGATAGCAACGAATTTCACATAAAAATTCCGTCTTTTTTGAATAAGCTGTAACAATCTGGACCGATTTGATGAAAATTTTTATCAAAAAGTTATTGCAATATCTAACATCATTACATGTACATTTATCACAATTCAATCAATCGATGCATGTGAGTATGTGTATAGTATGAGCGAAGTGAAATGTAGAGTTCGTATTAATTAAAAACTTAAACTCGTTTTAATTAAATGTGAAAAAGTTGAAACTCAATTTATTTTATACCAGGTATATTTTTTTAATCTACAAAAACTTAATTTATCGTAATGCCATTGGATGTACAATATTTTTGGTTAATCCTTGAGGAGTATACACAAACAAATTCGAAGGTTCTCCAACCCTGGAACACGCAACATGGCCGTGAGAAAAGCACGGAATTTCTAAATCTAAGCCACAAACTTTAAGCCATTTTTGCGATGAATTGAAATGGCTATCTCAATTGTGGAACTAAAGATCTTGGCGAGAAGCGTCCGAGCTACTTCAGTGCCAAATTTCAGATTTTGCCAAAGGGATCCGAGACTAAAGGTGCTCCATACAAAAAATAAATAAATAAAATATCAGTGACATACACATGCACAAAAGTATGGGACCCCTTTGGTGACTTTAAATATTTTAAGCCATTTTTGCGATGAATTGAAATGGCTATCTCAATTGTGGAACTAAAGATCTTGGCGAGAATCGTCCGAGCTACTTCGGTGTCAAATTTCAAATTTTGCCAAAGGGATCCGATACTAAAAGTGTTTCATACAAAAAATAAATAAATAAAATATAATAAATTAGCTACACAAATAAATTTGTAGGTTAGGGTGGTTGTTAATCAACGCGCGGGTAAATTTGATAGAAAATTATATAAAATACTCACTCCAATTCCGCACTAAATTTGAAAAATGTATAGTTTTTTATGCACACTTCAAAACTCTTGAAACACTAATTACATCTTGATGTAATATTCCAATTAGGACACAATTTTTTGTATAACACTAACAACACGAAGTTACAAAATATTTTCCTGAATTTGGTCGCAGCACCAACTGTCGGGACAAACTGGAATTACAATAGAATATACGCAAGCGGAGTGTGACGTCACTGACCGTCAGTGGATGCAAGAAAAAGATTCCCTATGTTAATCTCCCATTGGATTTTTTTAATAAAAAATTATAAAAAATCGAGGAAAATTATTTCTCGATTTTAATCCCCGTATTTGGGTATAGATATGTATTAGTTATCGTATGCATGTGTTAGATTGAGTTATTTTGCTCTCAAATTGACAAAATTTTAATTTTAAATTTCAAAACTCTGTCTTTCTTGGCGTTTTTTGTATTTGGCGATCAAAAACGTAATACGAAAATATACATGCCAGATGTATATTTTCGTAATATGTATTGTACGAAATTGTTTCATATTATTCATTACTCTCTTAATATAAGTTGTTGAAATAACCATTATTTTTGAAAGAAATTAAATATGTTCGCCAGATGATATGGCGATATTTTTTTTCCGCCAAGGATGACAGAGTTTTGAGATTAAAAATTCAAATTTTATCAATTTTACAGCAAAAACAACTCAATCTAACGCATGCACATGATAACTAATACATATCTATACCCAAATATGGGGATTAAAATCGGGAAATAATTTACCTCGATATTTAGTATTTTTTTACAAAAAATCCAATAGGCGATTAACATAGGAAATAATTTTCTTGCATCCACGGACGGCCAGTGACGTCATCACTTCGCTTGCGTATTATTGAATCGATACTACGATCGTAGCGCAGTCTGCCGGATCCAATGTGAAACATTCCAAAATCAACAACAATTTATAAGTGATAAATTAATTAAATAAACAATTTAAATTGGACTGAATTGTAAATCTAAACCATTCTGGAATCCACCTGAAGACACACAAAAAATTTCATTAAACTCGGTCCTGCCGTTTAGGAGGAGTTCAGTGGCGTACACACGCACTAACGAAATATATATGATAAATACAAAGGCACAGCTTTAGTATAGACCTCCCCCCCCTTGTCGACTTTAAATATTTTTGGCCATTTTTACGATGAATTAACATGGCTATCTCAATTGCGTAACTGACGATCTTGGTGAGAAACTTCCTTACTACTTCGGTGCCAAATTTCAAATTTTTCCAAACTAAAGCTGTTCCATACAAAAAAAAAAAAAAAAAAAAAAAAAAACTGTTTTATGATATATACAAAATAAAAATAAAAAATTCTAATGAATTCGAAATTATTACTATTTACAATTAAGGTGAAAACTTAAAAGAACCTTTATAAGTTACATATAAAGTATCAATTAAAACGAAAAATTTTGCTTTACTGTAGAAAAGAAACGTACTACTAAATTAAATGAAAATTATAAGCTTATCAATACAAAAAAACCCTTAACGGGTTAAAAGCTTGTGACGCAGCTACTTTATGGCAATAAAAAACTGAAATATAGGTTTTAAAAATAATGATATCAAATTTTAAGTGACGCTTTAGTATTAATTAAAATATACATAGATTTTCTTATTTTGTCATTTACTTTCTTCTAATATTCTTCGTATTTACAGTGCGAACAATATTTTCAACATAGATAGATTTATAAAATTTACTCACTGATGCTTTTTTATCCGCATCTCAAATTCAAAATAAGGGTTTTAAAAGGAATGATATCAAAATTACAGTGACGCCTCGGTGTTACTTTACAAGATTTGTTTTTAAATTCTACTACAATTATTTTTGTTTTGTCTATAAAGTATATTTACACTTTGAAACTATGCTTTCAATTTTCAAATATGATATCAAATAATCACACTTTCACTGAGTTTACATTATAAATTGAAATTGTTTATTTCAAAAATTGATTTGTCTTTTGCGTCACGCTATCCAAAACTGCAAATAAAATTTATGTAAATGCTACTTTGTGTCATAGCATCCAAATTAAGTGAAAATGTCTGCTAAAGGATAGTGTGAAGCAAAGAAAAAAAATGCTCAAATTTTATTTGCAGTTTTGGATAGCGTGACGCAAAAGACAAATCAATTTTTGAAATAAACAATTTCAATTTATAATGTAAACTCAGTGAAAGTGTGATTATTTGATATCATATTTGAAAATTGAAAGCATAGTTTCAAAGTGTAAATATACTTTATAGACAAAACAAAAATAATTGTAGTAGAATTTAAAAACAAATCTTGTAAAGTAACACCGAGGCGTCACTGTAATTTTGATATCATTCCTTTTAAAACCCTTATTTTGAATTTGAGATGCGGATAAAAAAGCATCAGTGAGTAAATTTTATAAATCTATCTATGTTGAAAATATTGTTCGCACTGTAAATACGAAGAATATTAGAAGAAAGTAAATGACAAAATAAGAAAATCTATGTATATTTTAATTAATACTAAAGCGTCACTTAAAATTTGATATCATTATTTTTAAAACCTATATTTCAGTTTTTTATTGCCATAAAGTAGCTGCGTCACAAGCTTTTAACCCGTTAAGGGTTTTTTTGTATTGATATCATTCCTTTTTAAGGGTTACTGATCATTTGCTCAAAAAATTAAAACATAGGAAAGGTAGGATGATTTCTGTTTTGACTTCCGTGTATTGTAATCCCAATTTGCAAAATTGGTTTCGTATCTTGCATAGCTCAAAAATGAATGATCGTAGAATGTTGCAAATTTATATTCTGACTGTCATGATGTCTATTTGTACATCTGCAACTTTGGCTTTAATACGAGCACTCATTTTAGAGATATCTACAACATTACAGGATTTTTCATAATGTCTGTATCTACACATGTGTATCTCGCAAAAATTTAAAATGGTTGGGCGCAGAACATTGCAAATTGATATATAGGTTTGTTATAACATCTAGTTATGAACTTCCCTTTTTGGTCTTTCTGTGACTTTATTTTGGAGATATTTATGAAAATTATATATTCTTAATGAGCAAAAACAGAAAGGTTTTGACATTATATACGACCTATCATCATAGAAAAGATTTCAAAAGAAGCTAATGATAGAGATAGTAATGATAATGCTATGAAAGTTAGCATTTTCGCAAGTAGAAAGTAATTCTTAAATAATAATCAATAAATAACTGAATTCTTAAATAATAATCCATGAATGCATTTTATTTACTGACTATTCAGGCTGTAATGGTATTATTATGAAAGTTCTCGACATTTTTGCGTGTAGAAAGTAATATGTAAAGACATTAGCAGGTTTTAGTTGATGAATGCACTTTATTTAATGAATATTCAGCTAGTAGATAAAGAACGTAATGACAGTTATAAAATTTGTTGAAAATTCTGCATGTAAAAAAGAATTCTTAAAGACACAAGCAGGTTCTAATCAACGAATGCACTTTATTTAATGAATATTCATCCCATAATGATAATGTTTCAAAACCTGTCGGCCTTTTTTGTGTGTAAAAAGTAATTCTGAAACACAGGAGCAAGTTATAGTCGACGAATGCATTTTAATGAATATTCAGCCCGTTATGATATTGTTATGAAAATTGTCAACATTTCTGCATGTGAAAAGTAATTCTTAAAGACATGAACAGGTTCTAGTCAATGAATGCACTTTATTTAATGAATATTCAGCCTGTAGACAGAGCCTGTAATGATATTATGAAAGTTGTTGACATTTCTGCATGTAAAAAATAATTCTTAATAAGAAGGTTCTAGTTGATGAATGCAATTCATTTAATGGGTATTCAGTCAGTAGGATAGAGCCCATAATGATATTGTCATGAAAATTGTTGACATTTTTGCATATAGAAATTGCATTAGCAGGTTCTAGTCAATGAATGCACTTTATTCAGTTTGCAGATAAAGCCGTAATGATATTGTTTTAAGACTTGTCATCAATTCTGCACATAAAAAAAGAATTTTTAAAGATACGAGCAGGCTCTAATCTGCAAATGCACTTTATCTAATGAATATTGAGCCTATAATGTCGTTACAAAAGCTGTCGGCATTTTTGCATGTAGAAAGTAATTCTTAAAGACGCGAAATGGTTCTAATAAACAAATGCAAGTTATTTAATGAATATTTAGGAAACGGTTGAATAAAACCATTTTTGGAGCCACAAAAACTAATAGTCAATGAATATTCTCGAAACAATCCAATGAAACAGTCATTCTTACTACAGAAAATAAATAACACTGTAACACTGTTAAAAAAACATGATAGAACAGAAAATTCCCAACCATTAAATTAGTACTCATTTTCGAAAAAATTGATTTTTCAAAATTTTTATATATTAAGAGTTCAAAAATTCAAATTTGCGCATTTTTCTCATTTTTTAACCACAAAATGAAATACAAAAAATTTTAAATCAATTTTTGTAAAATGAGTACTAATTTAACGATTATGAATTTTCTGAATGTGAAATCGTAATTCAAAAAAAAATGTGTTTGATGATGAGTAATTATAGAAACAAATTTCCTCACAGAATAACATGGGACGTGGCTGTCAAAGAAATTGCATATTGTTCACTCATAAAGTCGCAATAGACCGCATCGAAAAACTTCAAATTTGTTTTGTTAATCAAAACACAAACGAAAAATCATTTAATGAACTTAATTTAATTCACAATGCAATTCTTAATACTCACAGACAATCAACACATCAGACGAGTATATATATATATATTTTTTTAAATGTAATTAAATAACAACCGGTATAGACATAAATCGTATAATATTTATGATTAGATACACAAACTCAAAATGTGTTTATATAGTATTCAAGATAAGTAATACAGTACTCAAGATATAAGACAGGTAATTATTACTCAAGTCATGGATTATGGTTTATTTTTCTGATTTTTAACACTTTTTTTTTTTTAGTTTAATTTTTATTTTCAAAAATAAATTCTACTGTAAAGTAATGCACTTATCTTAAGAAACTGTTTTAATTAATATTTTCACATAAATTATGTTTCAATGCCATAATTTATGTGAACATTTGTAGTAATCAAAGTTTTATAATTAAAGTCTTACAAGGAGAGGTCACGACATTGAAAATTCAAATCGGGACGAAATTGCGCAGGATTGTAGTATGCTATGAGGGTAACAACATATTAAAGCAGTAGGACCCACTATCCACAAAATTTTGAGAAAAAAGTGTTTAAAGTTTCAGTAATCTTTAAATACAAGTTATTTCGCAAGCGAGTAAGCGCCTCAGTGGTGTGATCCTAAAGCGCAAGTCTTCCAACCAGACACCTTGGGTTTGAGGCTACCTACGAGACTACTTTTTTTTTTCTTTTCTTCTTTAACTTTTTATGTTATCTTAACTTTTTATTTATTTTACTTTATTTTACAATTCAATTCAAAATTTGAAATTTTTTTAAAAAAATTATTTAATTTTCTGGAGTATAAAATAACTTTTTCTATTTTTAATATTTATAACTTAAAAATATAATAAATTTCTATAACTTAAAAAATAAAGTTTAGTTTTACAAAACCCTAAATAAGAAACATAAAGAAAAACAGACAAATATTTAAATAATTAAAAAATAAGCAAGCTGTAAACAAAGTGTAAAATAGTTAGCATGTGTACTTAAATCTTGGTTTGAGCTTCCTGATTTGGTTTGAATGTGTATAAATTACATAAACGCTTCCAGCTTGTTAATAATAAAGAGCAGGCCATAAAAAATTAAAGAAGAAAAAAAAACGGTAGTTCCGTAGGTAGCTTCGAACCCAGATCGTCTGAACGGAAGACTTGCGCTTTACTATTACGCCACTGGGGTGTTGACTGGCTTGCAAAACAACTTGTATTTAAGGATTACTGAAACTCCGAACACTTTTTTCTCCAAATTTTGTGAATAGTGGGTCCTAATGCTTTAATATATTGTTACCTTCATAGTATACTACAATCCTGCGCAATTTCGTCCCGATCTGAATTTTCCCTGTTGTGACTTCTCCTTGTTAGTAGGAATTTGTATATCTATCTGCAGCAAAGTAAAATTTGTCTATGATCCTGGACTGACGCCAGGGTTGGCACAGTTTAAACAAGTGATTCTCAAGCGTTTTAGAGCTGACGCCCCCTTAAGAAGTGAAAAATATAACACATGCAAAATTTTAAATATTTAGTTTGAATACTAAAAAGTGCTTATATCGCCCCCCTACCGCACAAAGCAAGTTCACTGCCCCCTCAGCAGCTTCCAGCACTCCCTGGGGGTGGTAACGCCTCCCTTTGAGAACCTATGGTTTAAACCAACTGGTATTTCTTGATTTTTTTTTTTTCCTTTCCAAAAAATTCAAAATTTTTATTCTATTACTCCTTTTTTAATTGAAATTTATAGATTATTTTTATGTAAATGACATTTTACTTTTAATTCAGTTTATTTCAATTGTATTTTTCTTCAGAGAAGGTTTTAGATTATGTTTTATTGCGTGATTGGCTGGTTTTAATAAATTTATTATATATGGGGGGGGGGAAATATCTAGAAATTATAGATTATATTAAATTTAATAAATTTACATTAATTATCTTATAAAATCATACATGAAAGAATCTAAGGCTAAATGTAGTGAAAAGTAAAATAAATAATGGAAAGCACATTTATTTTGTACAAGATATAAAGTAAAAATTATATGAATTATTTTATTACAATGTAACAGCACTAGAATTAAGGAAATGACATAAAAAATTTTAATATCCAAGTATTGAAAAATGTTGAAATAATTTTAATCGTGAAAGATTCTATATCCGATGAAGAGTGTTTTCTTAAAATAGAAAATTTAGTTTCAATAAAAGCTATAAAACTTCTAATTTTATTTATATGAAATGCAAATTCTACTCAATATGCAATTTTCAAATGGATTGCAATATTCCATTACATAATCCAAAAGTAGAATTTTTTCTTAAATCTCTTCCTATGACTCTTTTTTATTGTATTGGAGTTTTCTTTTAATTTTTCCCTAATTCATTAAATTAAGAATTTTATTGTTATTAAGTTAATTTGTTATCATTAAATTGAAGGAAAGGCATGTTAGGTTTAACATTCACTATTTAAAAAAAAAAAGTCAACTCACAGTAATCCTGTTATTAGCATTTACATCATTTTGATGAAAACTGAATACTACAATTATGGAATATTTTTAGAAGTTCTGAATATAAAAGAATTAAGCTATAATAAAATGCACTTTTATATAACAGTTCTGTACCTCAAGGATGAGATCGACAAAAATGTAAAAATAAATAAATAAATATAAACTGCATGAAAAAGATAAACATTAAAGCAAAATATAAGAATTCAGGCACAAAAGCCTGTGCTACAGAAATAAATTATTTGATTGTTTTATTTTTAAACATAAAAATAAATAAATGTTTTATTAACATGATAACATGGCTATGTGAAAACGTTTTTAATTACATGAGACATAAGAGAATTTCATGTCTGAAAGTACAAACTTTGTTTCTTGTATACATTGTTACAGAAAGAAAATCAACTAACAAAAAAAGCTGAAAAATCTCATCCCTATTTATTATCAATAATTTAAATCATTTTTAGATGAAGTAATAATTGGTATTGGAATATTAATTACTTTTTAAAGTGACAATTTTATTTACAACTATGTATAATGTGACTGGGAAACATATACTAATAAAAATCTGGTTTAAAAAAAAAAAAAAAAAAACCTGGTTTTTGCCAACCCTGACGGACGCCCAAATCTGGTATAGCAAGAAGTTAGTGATGAGGGCTGGAAATTTTTCAATGACAAAAAATGCAATTTTTTTTTTTTTTTTTCTTAGTAAAATTATTTACACAACATATTTAAGCATGTCTTTCATTAGTCACAATACAGTTAATAGTTATTTATAGTAATGTCAAATATGTTTTGAGCAAATTGTTCGAGAATGAGAAAATTAATATAATACAAGAAATCTATAGTTGTTAATCAGAATTTTGAATGTTCCTTCAACAACAACTTTCTCCGATTACAGTTATAAAGCATTTGCAACATCAACATATATATAAAGAGGAATATATTGAAAAATTAATGCACTGCTATCCCACTGAGCTTGTATCTGTTTTTTAAAATATTCATTTGATAAATAATGATACAGCAATCTTTTTCTTCAGGTAGTAATTTTGATTTAGGTAACCTCATGAACTTAGTTCTGAGAAAGACTCTGAAAGTTCATGGTCATAATTTTTATCTAACACCCAGTTTATACATATAATAAAAATAAAAGCCTTTAATAAGGCCACAAAATTGGCATTATTGAAAATCTTAGAGAAAAACCTCATATAAAATTTCAACTTTATTTTCAAAAAACTTTTTTAAGCTAATTTCTAAAGAGAATAAACAATCAGCAACAGAAGTATCCAAGCACTAGCCAATAATTCTGCTAGTGCTTGGATACTTTTGTAGCCGACTGATCCCAGTGGCAGAAAGTTTTGTAGCTGTCTGTAACAGGCTTTTAAAATTTCGTAATCTGCCTGCAAAATTTGCGTGTAATCATGGGTGAAAAAGGCTTACACTACCAGAGAGCGTCTAAGATGCCATACATGGGCAGTGCATGGCCGCAGGCGAAAAATGTATAAAAATTGCAGACAATTTTTTATGACTGCAGCAGGGTTGGGTTTTTCACATGACAAGGGTTTAAACCGTCAAAAACCTGTATTGTCAAAATTCAAAATCTATAAATGAGCTAGAATCTGGTTAGAAATAGGATTTAGCAATGTTTGCCATATACAAGTGAATATCTAAATATTATGCTGTTTATAAATTAACAAAACTTAAAACAAATTGTAGATGCAGATAATTTTTAAAAATTTAGGTAAATATACTGGTTTGTAACCTAAGAAATATATACAAAGTACGCATAGACTATTTTGTATGTTTATTTTTATTTATATTAATATTTATGAAATTATAAAATTCCAAAGTTATACTTATAAGTTTTTACATAAGCCCTGAAAACAAAGGAATACTGATTTTTTTTTTTTTTTCTCTTTAAGTAAAACGTAATATATAGGCAGTAAATTAATATGAATTTGAAAATAATTATATTTATAACACTTATCATTTATTAATAAATTTTTATCTATTTATTATTATTATTATTGATTGTATAAATATTTGTACCTGTTATAGCTTGGACAATTGGTGTTTGGTGTTTTGGGAGTAAGGCTGATAGACTACTCTAGGGTCTTAGGCCTAAAGGGGAGTGCCCTCCATGGGGGTCTTTCTAAAGGGTCCTAGCCCATATTTGATATTTATGTACGTTTCGGAGAAAACCACGAAAAATTCTGAACAGCTAGGGTGATGAGCATGCCCTGGGATTGAACCCGGCACTTCACGTCTACCAGCTTTGAGCGTAGAACTGCTCGGCTGCTGGTGGGCCACAGCTTAGACTAATAATTTTTTTTTAAATCTGTATGAGTAAATATTAAATTTATTAAAATTTATACATGTCCATAAAGCATTCATATTTCTCTTGTCTCACGGTAATTATAAGAATTTCAGACACAATTCAAGCTTGTTTAACATTCAGAATGATTGCTTTTTCTTAAAAACTTGCAATGTCAGCAATTATTTAAAAAAAAAAAAAAAAAAAAAAAAAAAGTTTTTCTCTAAAATATTTAAATACAAAATATTAGGCTATGCATTTTTATTTTACTGGTTAAATACATAATACTGAAAGCACAATACTAAAAAAATTGAAATATACAATGTTGTATTGCTAATAAAAAATCAATCAAAATGATCTATCAATGATTTATAAATCATGAATTTTTAGAAGCCTAAAGTTTTGTTTTTATATTAATCAAAATGTTATAATAATGTTCCTTCAAAAACATTAATATGTTTACCTTTTAAAACATGGTACTTATAAATAATATCTTATTAAAAACAACTACTTATACAGAGGTTAATTCAGAACAAATTTAGTGCAGCATTGAGGCACTTTCACAAAGTCAATTTTTAGCAATGATGTACCTTCACAAATTCAACTTTTAGCAAAGAGGTACCTTCACGAATTCAACTTTCAGCAAAGAGGTACCTTCACAAAGTCAATTCTCAGCAATATGACTGCACACTAAAATATTTTATAAGCTTCACTGCATCGAACACAGAAAAATACCCTCAATTTGAATATTTACTGCAGACAATGATAAATATCTAAGTAAACACCTACTTAACTTATCTTACATACAAGAAACAACTTAATTTGCCCATATATATATTTATTTTTACAACTGTTTCATTTTATTATTTAAATGTATTAAAAAAAAAAAAAAAAAACTGCTTTACGTATTTTAGTTAATTGTTCTGAAGTGTCATTAATTTTCACAAACTTACTTGCCCAGTGGCAGAAAGTTTTGTAGCTGTCAGCAACAGGCTTTTAAAATTTCATAATCTGTCTGCAAAATTTGCGTGTAATCAGGGGTGAAATTGGCTTACACTCAAAAAGCCTGAAAGCTGATTGGAACGGGGGGGGAGGGGTGCGCTTAACATCAGTGGTGATCTCATGCAACAATACACAAATACAATTTTACTGCAGAACAATAGTATAAACAATTGTGTGTTTTCATTCATATCATTCAATTAAATATTTTATAGCAATATTTGACACAACACAATATAAATAATTATAAATAATAAAAGTATTAGTTTTAGTTTTGATACAGAAATTTTTTTATCAGTGCAGACAAAAACTGTCCGCAAGCAGTTTTTCTATGTCCGCGACTATGTCGCCGTGTCTCTGCCATTAGGCTTACTTGATGTTTTCACAAATTATTTTATAAATTCACAAATGGGGTATCATTTTTAAAAAGCTGGATTAATCCCTGTTACATTTTTAAAGTATCACATAACTAAGCTTAACATATACTATATTAAGCATAGTTATAAATTTCATAATAATATATAAAAGTATCACAGCCTATTTTGAATGAACATAGAAATAATTCGTAATAAAATTTTTTATTAGTGCAGACAAAAACTGTCTGCAGGCCGTTTTTCTGTGTCCGCGACTATGTCGCCGTGTTTCTGCCACTGGGGTATAGATACAGTAAACTCCCGATTATCCGCGGTGAACGGGTAATAGACAACCGCGGACAATCGAATCAGCGGATAATCCGCAAAATGGTCAAAAAGGGGATATAAATCAACACATAAAGCCTTTTGAGCAATACTATTTAATTAACAGTTAAGCATGGCCTACATATACAATTTAACATACCAATAAAAATTTCTACTTACATTTTGCTCTATTTTGTAACAAAAAAAATCGGTGAAGCATTTTTGTGTTTTTGTAGTAAAACACTTTTTCTTAATTTGCGATTGCAGTTTCTTTATCAGCATTTTGTCACAAAGTGATACATCGTCCTGTTCCTCGAGATATTTTATAAGTCCATCTGCATGTGCTAGGGCTGCGTCATGGCTCATCCTCTGCTGAGTATTATCTCCTTCTTCCTCTTATTCTTCACTATCTTCTGAAACTGGGTCTAATGCTTGGTCCACAATTTGTTCATCTCTAAGGTGTTCAATACCTGGATCATTGGCGTCAAAATTAATCCACTCTTCAATGTTTCCTTCATTGACTTTTTCTCCTCCAGTAACAGATTTAGCTAAATTTACCAAATCAAGAGCAGAAATTTTTTCCTCCTCTATAAACTCTACCAAAGTATTTTCCACATTTGGTAAAATTTTTCTCCAAGATCTTACCAATGTAGACTGCTTAACTGCCTCCCAAGCAGTGTGTATGCCATAAATGCTGTCAAGAATCGTGTAATATCTTCAAATGCCTTGAAAGTCATTACTCTCTTCGATCTTTTTTTGTAATAAGTTTGTTCTGTATGTTTAAATTCCCTTTTAAATTCAGGCCCTTGTGGGCCGCGGATAATCCGACCGCCGATAATCGGGAGTCTACTATATATGCTTTTTATACAAGCAGAAGGAAATACAATTAATTGTGTAAATAAATAGAGCTCGAGTTTGAATAAAATTTGGTGAAGTCTAATAGATTGAATGAATGCCATCATAATTTATGACTGGAAGAATGGAGAACCATTTGGAAGAATTTGGTATTTCTTCATTTGTTTAAAATATCTAAAATTGAGTAATACTTGAAAAAACTTATATTGGATGTCACATTTAAATATTTTAAAAAATTAATAATAAAATAGAATCCAACACTTCTCAAAACTTCCCGATTCATTTCTTTGAATAGAGGATTACATCCATTATCCAATACTACCACTATTATTATTTTGTGTTCAAAAGTTATGCCTAAAAAAAATTAAAAATCAACAAAATTTTGATGAAATGCACACAACCTTACATGGTCTGAGAAATGCTTTGCCAATAGAGTTTTCTCTGCCAACGGCAGCCAAATCCCATGTTATTGGAGAAATTTATGAGAATTACTCATTATCAATTTTTTTTTTTTTTTTTTTTTTTCCAATTCTGCATTTACATTCAAAAAATTCATAAACTTCAAATTTGTTCTTGTTTTTCAAAATCAGTTTTTGATTTAATTTTTAATGCTTCACTTTGTATTTATGAAGTGCAAAAAAAGCACTTTGTTCATTTTTTTCGCTGCTTTATATCTTAATGAAGTATTAAAAATTAAAGAAATAAATTTTGAGAAAAGTAAAAACAAATTTAAGTATTCTGCATTTTTTAGCTGAAAAAGTTTTCGCCTTCGCTTTATGGATCATCAAAATTGGGATGGCAAGTCTTCGGACCACCCTTAGGGGCGAGTTCCAAACTGTCGTCAATTGCTGATAGCATAGCACAAGTGCAACATAAAACTAAATCGACCTCTGTATTTTTTAATTATGAAAATAAAATTATTTTAAAAAATCGAGTCATTTTTATAACAATTTTTCCAATATAATTAAAAGGGATTCACCTGCTGTTAATACTATGTGGAGAGTCTCAGAGAGCTATCGAGTATTGAATGCACACAGATACCTTATTTATATTGATTACTCAACTATTATTCATGCATAACAGCAGAAAAACTCCTCTACAGGCTTATTTTATGCATTAAAATATAAAAATACCTTAAAATTTAAACCATCAGTATTTTCATGCTTTGTATTTTTCGGTTAAATTTAGTGTATTTTATTGTTTGTGTCTGAAAAAGTTTATATTTTTTCTTCAATTCAATGCTTTTGTTTTAATCAATAAATATCTTATTTTACAATGGATAAAAAGTTTGCAGAATTAAAATTATTCTGATGAGTAAAACTGTAAACATTTGAATCATCAATAAAATTTCTCAGATTCAAGTACGGTCTTAAAAACCCATAACGGGGTTCGCACTAGAAAAAAATATTGAGGAGTGAGATTCTCAAACTCTAATAAAAAAAATGCATATAAGGAAAATCAAACACTGAACTACACATAAGAATCGCATACATGAAATCAACTTGTAAATAAACATTGAGGCATTTGTAAAGTGGTCTAATATGAATGAAAGAAAAATTATAAATTGCAAACCAAAAAGCTTTGAATAGTAATAAACAAATTTCACTTATATTACTTACCTTTTTTTTTTTTATTTTGGTAAGTTATGTTTTTATTTTCAGATCAGTATAAGCTTAATGTAATTTTACATGCTATAGTGATACTTATATCTCCAGAAAAAGAATATTGCTTTAAATAGTTTACAATATAAAGTAATAATCTAAAAAGTTTAATATTTTTCATGTCTGCCAATAAATGACTTAAAATATATGCTTGTACAATATTCAAATTGATCTGGTTACAGTCTTCCTTTTTTGTTTTTCATTTCAAATTTTAAAAAAATTACCATCTGTGTATAACTCTTTAAAGACCTGATTAAAAACTTTTAAGTTTAAATGACAAATGAAAATCAAACATATCGAGGCGGTTAGAATAATGTGTATATTCTATATCAAATGATATTCATCTTTTTCTAATATTTCTGGGATTTTAGTATTTTGCTAAAGCTTTTCTTCTCATTCTAGTTTTTTGCTAAAGAAAATTTTTACTCAACTTAAACCCTGCAATTCATTGTTTTAAGGCAATGATATTTTAGATGTTGATCAATGGTTAATCAAGACAGATGGAAACTACGCTATCCAAAATTATCGTTTGTAACAACAATTTTTATGTTACACAAGTTTGTTGAGATAGCTCTGCCTATATTACCATAAAACAATGCAGTCACTATATACAGTGACTCACAAAAATAATCGGACACTTGGATTTTTTATATGTTTTATCAATTATCAGAAATATATGAAATTAAAATTAAAAGAGCTATTTGTATTTTGAAAGTACGTTAATTTAACATTCTTTTGATATTAAACATATTTTCAAAAAATGAAATAGTAAGTATAAAAAGGAACATCTTACGATAACAGAGGAAAAATAATCTCACAAAAATAATCGGACACTTGAAAGGTTACGATTTGAAATCAATTGCGTTAAATACAAAATGCACGTCTATGGACTTATTTTGAATAGACAGGTTTGGCAATTTTTCTAAAGTCGTTTGCTTGCGTTAATCAACAAAAATTTACAAAATTTCAGTTATTTTAATGTTATGTTAGATTGGCTCTTTCAGGGAAGCCAACCTCACCAGAAACCCGTAGATTAGTTATTGATTTGCATACAATAAAAGGCAAATCTATTAGAATATTTAGCAATTTACTTAATTTAAGTCATTCAACAGTTTTCGGTATAATTAAACATTATAAGAAATATCATATATATTGAAAATAAAAAAAGGTCTGAAAGATCATCTAAGTTATCTAATGGAATAAAACGCTTTATTCTGAGGAATATTAAAAAACATCCACGACTAAGTGCTCCTACACTTGCTGCGAAAGTAAATAAATTATATGGAATATTTGCTAATCCAGAAACTATAAGAAGATTAATCCGATCTAAAGGATATCATGCACGAGTAGCAAGGAAAACTGTTTGCATTAGTGAAAAGAACAGAGAAGCTAAACTTTCTTTCACAAAATCTATGAAAGAAAAAACACCTGATTATTAAAAAAATATTTTGTTTGTCGATGAAAGTAAATTTAATATTTTTGTCTCGGATGGATGAGTGTTAGTGTGGAGGAAACGAAAGAAGAATTTCGGAAACAAAACTTACTTCCAACAGTTAAGACACGGTGGAGGAGAAGTTATGGTATGAGTATCTATGGCATTTTCTGGAGTAAGTAATATAGAATTTATCTATGGTATTACGGATCAATACAAGTACATTCACATATTAAAATGGAATTTGGCATCGTCAACACAAAAACTTAATATACAAAGTGGTTTTAAATTCTACCAAGACAATGATCCAAAGCATACTGCATATAATGTTCGACCGTGGCTGCTATATAATTGCCCAGAAATAATTAAAGCGCCACCACAACCTCCAGATCTTAACTCTATCGAGCATATTTGAAAAGAATTAGAACCCAAAATTCGTAAACAAACAATTTTTTCAAAGCAACAACTAAAATCAGTGATACAAAATGAGTAGAACAAAATCCATCCAGAAATAACAAAAATACTAGTATAATCCATGCCAAAAAGATTAATGCAGTTTTAAAATCAAAAGACAATCCAAGAAAATATTAGGAATTAATTTCAATGAAAATTTCTGTCATTTTTTTTTGTTGTTATACTGAGTGTCCGATTATTTTTGTGAGACTATTTTTCCTCTGTCACCATAAGATGTTCCTTATAATACTTACTATTTCCTTTTTTGAAAATATATTTAATATCAAAAGAATACTAAATTAACATACTTTCAAAATACAAACAGTTTTTTTTTTTTTTCATATATTTCTTATAATTGATAAAATATATAAAAAATCCAAGTGTCCGATTATTTTTGTGAGTCACTGTATCTTTATATCTTGCTTAATATTTTGAAACGCCGACTGATTCAAGATCCTCCGTTTCGTAACAATCTCTGGTATTTAAAAAATAAATAAATAAATAAACGTACTTTAAAGTTTTAACATAAAAATAACCGATGCAGAAACAATATATCTCAGAATTCTCCGAAAAGTGCTGTTTTCAAAATAAAATAATAACAAGCGCAGGGATACAGTGTAAAGGTAAATAACTAGCATCTAGAGAACGCCGGATCTAGATGATGTACGCATGCGCTTCAAAGACCATGGACCATGGTATAAATTTGTGTGCATGCGTGATTTAAACTTTTTCGCTTTAAAACTTTTTTAATTTATTGTGAATAACGATGAAATAGAATATCTATAATTAAAAATTACTTCTTCTTATTTTAAATATTATCTAAATACTTTTTTGACGAAATGGGAAATTTTAAAATTAAAAATATTTTCTTCATAGCAAAAATTTATTGACTGCATTTACGTTGGTCAGCCAACCAACGTGAGCAACTGAAGCCTGAAAGCAAGAAGTAATAACCGCATCACGTCCTTTTTAGCCGAAGAAAAGCATGCAATTGGCGGAGTAATATAGTTCTATTTTTAAAATAACTTTTATAAAAAACAAGAGTTTTCCTGAAAAAAACGAAGACGTTACTAGATTCAGAAAGATCCTATTAACAACATATATTAATTATATGAAAATCCTTCGAGCCGTTTTAGAGATATTTTTCAGAATTTGAGTCCATTACTCCAACCGTTTTCCCATTTTGGCTTTAAATTGAGATTCAGATCTCAAAACATACTGCATGTAGAAATGTAAAAATTTCAGGATAGATTAAGACCGAAGATAAAAGACTATTTTGAAAATATCAGAACAAAATATGGCATATTTGCTGAGATATTAAGTGTCGGCTTTTACAAATCTCTTTGAAGTCAAACTAGCCGTATATAAGAGTTCGCAGCGTCAGTTTGGGCTTCCGCTTGCGTCACTCGAAAAACTGCCGTTTTTCATGATACCAAGTATCTCTATGAAAATATTTATTTACACGCGAATATTTTCATAGTATATTAATTTTTTTTCTAATTTTTATTGTTTATTACGCGAAATTAAAAATATTTTATTTCCGGAAAAAAATAAATAAACGTGAATTTTGTTTATTTTGGCATCAAATATATTTTTCTTTTAAATATGTTTTTATTTAATATCTTTTGATCCAATTATCCGATTGAACTGAATTGTAAATCTAAACCATTCTCGAATCCACCTGAAGACACACAAAAATTTTCATTAAACTCGGTCCAGCCGTTTGGGAGGAGTTCAGTGACATACACACGCACAAAAGAAATATATATATAAAGATATATCAGACCTATATATGTAAAATTTATATATAAATGGGAGACAGATCATTTATTTAAAGCCGAAATTACATAATTAGCAAGCATTACATTGTAAAACAAATTTTATTTTAATGGATATTTACTTAAAGAAAATTAATTGGGAAATAAATACTGTTTGAGACTTTATAACAAATTGATCGATACCTTGGAGAGGAATTACAAAATTTTAAAGATATGTAGAGCAATTATGTAGGATTTTCTATATTGCAGTTTAAGATATTTACTTTTAAAGATATCATTATGAAAAATTTTGATTAGAAAAAGCCTATATTGAATAGAATTATTACTTATAATTCTGTGGATTTAGTTGGTAAAATAATTTCATCAAGTGGATAAAAACTATATTATTTAACAAAAATAATAAATTAAATTAATTTAAATTAAATTAAAAATAAATAAATAAATAAAGGCTGATAGTGGTCAAGTGAACTGAAATGAAATTTAAATTCTGTCCTACACATAGTATAATTTTGTGAAAGTGGCCTATTTATTTATTGTGTATGCATGAAAATGTAGTCCTGACACTGCCTGCTTTAATCAAGGTAGTCTACCGCAAAATTTTAACGACACAATTATTATTATTATTATTGGCTCTTTGAAAGAAATAGTTCTCTCGTCCTTATAAATCTATCTTTTGAGATTTGAATTTAGAGCCAAGAGCCTCCTAAATTCATAAAAATGCCTCGAAGTTCTTCCAAAAGCTACACAAAAGTCAAAAACTTATTAGATATCTAAAATAATTCCAAATGGCTACAAAATTGGTATTCATTGAATTGCTAAGTTTTTCAGTATCAAGTATGACGGAATTTTGACTCATTTTCTGCAATTGCTCTACATATTTTACTACAATAGTTATTTTTCGATTTAAATATACAAATATCCTTAAAAAAATGGGAGGGGGTTCTTAACTTTGTTTATAAATTGTAGCCCTTTGAAACGGTTACTATATAAATTTCTGAAAATTTCTGTCGAACATTATCTCTCAATTTTACCTTTAATATTTTTTTAACTGTGCCAAAGGGAAAACAAAATCACAAAATAAAAAGATAAATCGTTTTTATTTAGTCTATGCTCTCGGAAAGAAATAGTCCTCAATAAAAGTGTGGAAACATTGTTTCTGAAAATTTTAAGATTGCTTTTAAATTTAATATCACACATTAATATCAAAGCATGCTTATCCATTCAATATATCAAAATAAATTGAAAAATGCGTGAAATGACATGCTTTCATTCCTATTCCAAAGAATCGAATAACGTAACATTTCCCTCTTTCTCATCTATAAAAATCTCATTCCAACCTCATAAAAATGCTATGAAAATAAATGTTTCAACTCAGTTTTTAAAAATAGCAGTCGCAAAGGTGTGTGTTTATCAATATTAAATAAATACATCAAGACAAATCATATTTACAAGTAAATTAAAATTCGCTTCCCTTTCATATAAATTGTGAGTTTCTTAATTTTATTCAGAAATAAATATATAAAAATTCTCATATTCACATTTAGCATAAAAAATCGGGATACAGACAAAATGAATGTATAAACAAATTGTAAACAGAGATTGCCTCTGCATATGAAAATTCACTATATTTATTTTTTTATTTTAAATTAATATTTTTAAATATTTTCATAAAAGCTTTAAACTATTTCGACTTTCTCATTTTTTTACTGCTTTTAACATTTACTGATTAACCGGTAAATAATAATGCAAATCGAAAATCTATTACCTTTTGTTCATTTAGAACTTTTTGTTCATTTTCGCCACAGAAGATACTGCCATTTAAAAATCACAGTTTAAATCTTATGATAAAATAATTTTTCTGCCAAAATATATTCAAAATATTTTAAAAGTATATTTTTAAATTATAATATATATATATATATATAATAATCAGTTTCTCTTTAAAGAAAACAAAGACAAAAAATGTACATACAGATAATATTTTATTTAATTTTTTCCTTTTTCAAAATATTTAAGTATTAACCTTTTTTTTTTTTTTTTTTTTTTTTTTCTCTCAAGGTAAAATGTAGTATATTACATAATTTGCAGTAATATGGATTTACAATAAATTGTAAGTAATGAATTTAGTGTAAATTCATTTCTAAAGAAACTAAAAAATATACTCTGAAAAAATATTTTTACTTTAATCGAAAAAAAGAAAAAGAATAAACTTTCCGAAATCATCGCTAAATCGCCCGATATCGCAACCCAATTAACGCCAAGCGCGTAAACAGGTCTCTGTAGCCTTTCCAATGCTGACAAGTTATGCGTTCCCCGAGTATAGTAAGCATCCAGTCATTCGGTATTCCCTTATCGCTTATTTTCTCTCAACGAAAAGCTTGTCTCCCCTATTTTACTAGTGGACTCGTTGAATCCGCACTTGCGCAGAGGCTTCCATGGTCGCAAGAAATGTAGTTAAAGAGTATGTGATATGTAAATGTAAAGCAGTAAAAAGCAAATACAACCTTTCGTCACATAGTTCTCGATAAAACTCGATTTGTTTTTAAAATCAGGTATTATATGACAGAAGATCCCTATTTATCACATTGAATAGAGAATCATATATGACGTCACAGATATAGCGTTCATGCAAGTTTCTTGGTGTTAAATGAAAATTATATTAAACATGTTATAATGACTATGTGATATGTAAATGTAAAGGAGTAAACAGCAAATACAACCTTTTGTCACATAGTTCTCGATAAAACTCGATATGTTTTTAAAATCAGGTATTATATGACAGAAGTTCTCTATTTATCACATCGAATAGAGAACCATATATGACGTCACTGATACTGCGTTCAGGCAAGTTTCTTGGTGTTAAATGAAAATTATATTAAACATGTTATAGTGACTATGCGATATGTAAATGTAAAGGAGTAAACAGCAAATACAACCTTTTGTCACATAGTTCTAGATAAAACTCGATTTGTTTTTAAAATCAGGTATTATATGACAGGTTTTCTATTTATCACATTGAATAGAGAATCATATATGACGTCACTGATATTGCGTTTAGGCAAGTTTCTTGGTGTTAAATGAAAATTATGTTAGACATGTTATAGTGACTATGTGATATGTAATTGTGAATGAGTAACCAGCAAATACAGCCTTTTATTATATAGTGTTTGAAATATATATCGGAACAATGTGAAATGAAGCGTATGAAAATATACAACATAATAAACATAAAAACGTTCATTACCAACAAAATAAATCTAATCTTTTTTTTTTTTTTTTTAATTATTATTAGATTTAACAATAATATTTTACACAATTCAAACTTAACATTATTATAGGGTATAATATAACAATAAAATTTAGTGCCATTGACATAGTTTTTCTTGCACTAAAAAATAACTTTTATAGTAAAAAATTAGGTATTATTTTACATATATTGCTTATGACGTAAAATATTTTTAATATATTTACAAATATTAAAAAAAAAAAAAAAAAAAAAAAGCAAAAATATGTTAGGTATAATGTTTATATTTAAAAATAAATTTGGAGTTAATGTTGAGATATTTTTTCTTTGGAAAGGTTATATATTACGTCTTTGCATAAATTCGTGCGGTTTTTTATTGCTTCATTTCATAAAAATACATCAAATCAAATGACAGTTTTTAATCAAAATACTCTCCATTATTTTCTACAACCTTTGCCCATTTTTCGGGTAACAAATGTATACCACGGCGATAGAAGCTCTCGTCTTTGGAGGCAATAAAATGATCCGCGTCCGCACGAACTTTTGCAACGACCTAATATATTCAAAAATTCTGCTTCAGTTTGATTAAATCATTATTCCCTACGTTTCTGTATAAGTAATAATACTAGAAATTATAAATCTGCTTTCAGAACACTTTGTAACATAATAGTAATTGTGACAAATTTTTAATGTTATTGAATGTAGATACAAAAATAAATAAGTAAACAAATACAGATTACTTTTGTGAAAAATATGTGATTCCTAATTGCTAAATTTTTTAACTCTTTTACTCTCTCACAGTACATTGCACTTTTTCATCAAATATGTTTTTATATTTTGATAATTTAATTTAATTACTTTATTGGAATCATTATAAGCTGATAATTGCAAGAAACCTTTTTATGCTTATAAGATAGATTCTGATTAACTTGAGCTATAGGAAAAGGGTCGCAATAAAACTCCAGGAACAATAAACTGTAGGCCATGATGAAGAAAAACTATTAATTTTGCAGCAAATATCTTTATTAGGCAGCATGGAAATCAAACAAGTTCCTTTAATAAAAAGTATTTTAAAAAGTCTATTATTAAGTCTAACAGACATACAGAGGGTTAGATGAGAGAGAGAGAGATTCGCGAATTCGTTGTTTTTACACCAGTAGTTAACGAGAGAATCTCCAGTTGACTGACTTGCAATCCTGACCAGACTGTTGGATTACGCCAAGATTTTTGAAAAAGTGCCAAATTTTATAGCCAAAGATATTCCATTGTTTTTAGATCAAATTAATATAAATATTTTGAATTTAGCAAGACCGTTACAGAACTAACGCCAATCATCTACGCCAAATTTTATCGCCAGAAAACCGTTGAATAATAGAGTCATAAAGTCTGTGAATTATTGCACATCCTGCCATAAAAAAAAATACAATTACCCTTTAATGATATCATAATGTAAATTATAGCCTAATTTATTTATAACAAAGTGGACTTGCGCAATTTTAAAGAATGAAAATGTAATTATGTATCCAACGGTTTATACTGAAAATAATATTATTTATTTTATTTTATTTATTAAATGATTCAGAAGAGCTTATAATTCTGAGAGATGTCATTTGAAAGGAATATGTTTTTGTTCTCAGAAGATTTATTAATAGCATAAGGGATAAAGTATTATTAGAATTAAGATATTTATTATAGACAAAAGCGAATAAATAAAAGTAATTTAGAATTTCGTTATCTATTTTTATTAGCCATTTAATTTATTGAAAATATAATAATTACTTATTGCCTTTATTTAAAGTTATAATTAAAACTCATATATGTGAAGGAACGACTTCACAATGCTGTTTATATATTGATAATGTTGATAACACATATACATCAGATTTGTGTGCTTGACTCGTGGAGTCCGTTTGTAAATCTTCGTAAGGTAAAGATAGCACATGACAAAATTACAATAGGAAGAAATGGAAAAACACTCAGGGCCAACGTGGGAATCGAACCCACTCTCCTACGCTCGAAAGCAATTAGCAGTGTGGTGGGTGACTTTTATGCTGTTGAATGCATTAAAAAAACTAAATAAATAAATAATAAAGTGTTACCGAGGAAGAAAAATGATCTTAATAATTGCTAATTCTAGCTCTCTCTTTAATACACTGAAAAATGCTGTTCAAAATGTTACAGCACAGAATTAAAGTTCGAAAAAGTAATGGCAATAATTCTAGGAAATTTTCAACACTGATTTATAGCGCCACATCTAAACCAGACTTTAATTTACTTTATAGAATTGGTAGTAAAAACTGACAGTAATTGCGTAGCTGTATTTTTACAGAAATGTGTTATAATATATTGCGACTTTTAACCCATTTTTTAGCCACAGTCCTGTACACAAGACGTACACAATCCTGTGCACTGTCCTGTACAATACAAAAAGCTTGCGCGTTGTTATATTGAATTAAAATCAAGCTGGCGCCCAGCCAAGATTTAACTGAATGTGTCATTAAAAAAAGAAAAAAAACTTTACTAGATGATTTGCTAGAGCCTAATAAAAAATATATTACGTTAAAGAATTGTTATGGGGAAAATTAAATAAATTAATAAATAAAAGGTTGGCTAAAAATGGGTTATTTATGTATTTATTAGTATGGAGGACTATTAATCTCAATCTACGGATAAAACGTTGTCGCCAGTTTTACGATGGTTAGACAGACATTTATCGAAATCGAAAATATAACTGAATAATTTAAAAACGATGTTATAATTTGAAAAAAAAAAAAAAAAACTAATAGTCCACCGTACTAAACTAAATTCTGCTTTTGCCAGAATTTCATGAAAATCTTTTTTTTTTTTTTTTTTTTTTTTTTTTTTAAGAAAAAGAAAAGAAAGTTTGTAGTACCTTTGAAATAGTAAAACCCTGATTAAATTAAATTTAGGTATCTGTTGTGCATCGATCCTCACATTCATGTTAAAATGTTATAGTTACAAAACTTCAATCTCCTGTGGTACCTGCGGAAAGCTTTAAGTGCTGTTCCCGCCTCGAGACGTAGACTCGTTAACAGAGGGGGAGAATGTAGCGTTAAATTCAAACTCTTACGAATATATTAAATAGCCTATCGATATTGAGCCATCTTCCCTATCATTTAAAACAATATAAACGGCGCTGTCGCCATTCTCGGCAAGATATCTAATGATATTTTGCCGATCCATAAAGTGAAGTGAAATCATTTTGTTTTCAGAAGTCAGTCAGAAGTTCGTCAGCTCTCGCTGAAAGATGTAGCTGTTTTTCGTGTAAGACGCCCCTGTGGCCATGGGCCGCAGGCAGCGGCCTGTATGAAGTTACATTCGTTCTTATGTATCCTAATGTTCTGTTTACTGCGCAAAATGTAAATATGTATATAGGATTTTATATATCTATTGTGATTGTGCTTTATTATAATTAAAATGTTAAATAATAGGATTCCCGAGTTCCTTCTTAAATGTTCTATATGGAAATTCTGTTACAAGTTAATAATAATCAGTATCGAAACGAACGGTATCGAAAAAATTGAAGAAGCCCTTTCTTAGACAAAAATACATAATTTACTTTAATTTTTAATTATTGCTAAAAAAAGCTTAAGAGTTAATTTTGAATTTTTTTGGAAATGAAAAAAAAAATTCACGAGTAAATATTAAAATTGAAATAAAACTTCGTGAAAAATTAAACTTGCAGAGTAAAATTGACGTCATTATAGCTCTAAAGGTTTTGTCTTTTTTTAATTAAATTAATTTTAATGATTCCGCTATTTCTGTAATTTTAACAGTGAGAAAAATTAAATATACCGCCTTCCTCTAGAATGAATAAGATTTTCTAAATTCCTTAACCAGAAATATAGATTTCCGAACTATGAGCAAAAGGCACACCAATAAACTGAATAAACGAAATGATCGAAAATTTCTCTACTCAACACATTTCTAGATGGTAAAACAATATTCTGAATATTCTGAATCTTTTGCATCGCAAGAAATTCTCGCTTGATTTTCTAGAATTGGGTCATAAACCAAGATTATAGTTGCTGAAACCCGCCTCTTGTACTCACATTTATTTGCAGAGATTTTTAAATAACTTTGCCCTCGATAATATAAGCAAACGCTCTAGAATTCTAATAGGGTTTTCTAGAAGTCGCTTTCCAAGGGGACTAGAATTTATAAGGATGACATGGAACTATTTTTTCTAGAGCCACAATTCAGATTCTAGATGTCAGTTACAGAATGTTTCTCAGTGTAAAAGTGTGTCATTTGCATTGTTTATCATTTCCTATATATATATTTAAGATTCGAGTGATGGAACATTGGCTCAGAACTCATACCACTATCAATGAAACAAAATTTTCTACTTCTTAAACTAACGATTTTATAGGTAGAGAAATTATATAAACGAATACTAATATGAGTTCTGCATCAGTTTTTCATCCCTGAGGTTCCTATACAAAAGGCGTGATGTAATTGTAGTCCTTGATAAAATATGATCTCTAAGCGGCTTCACAATTATGGACAAAACCAGGAATGAAGATATTCGAAAAGAATTAAAAGATTTTAGCCTCCTGAACAAGATCAATGAATACTACACTAATTGGAAAAATCATGTCCAACGTATGACATGCGGAAGTCTACCGAGAGCTGCCTTCTATTCTTCGACCACCAGTGATGCCAGATGGTCGAAAACTTTTTCCCCAAACAGGTCTTCAAATTTCCCCAAATCAGGGGTTTTTTTTTTTTTTTTTTTTTTCGAAAAAATCCCCAACTTGATTTCTACTAAAAAGGAAAAAAAAAAAAAATTTCAAAAAAAAAAAAAAAAAAATCAACCAGATTTTTCTGATTTAAGCTCAGATTTTTCCCCAAATGAAGGCAATTTTTGAAAAAAATCCCCAAATAACAATAAAGCTATTGAAAGTCCCTAGTCGTAGTACAGCGTCTAGAATAAACTGTGTGGAAAGCGGCAAATAAAATTGTACTAAAAAAATTAAGCCTGTCACCAGATGTCATTGTAATCGAAGCTAGTGTCACGACATCGAAACCGAGATTCCCTATTCGTTAATTATGTGCTTAGATCACGTGGTTAAACTGACGTAACTAGAAAATGCCAATCAGGTCTTCGATTTGAGCAAAAGCTTCGAACACAGCGACATCTGGGTAAGCTTACTTTTTCTAGCATTACTTTAACATCACGGTTATAGGCGATTTCTACACTGTTTATTCTAGACGCTGTAGTCGTAGGGAATCATTACGTTGCCAATATTGACAGAAAGTTGAACTCTCCAGATTTGTCCCCAAAAATTTTAGAATTCCCCAAAAAATTCACCACAAACATTTGGTCCCCAAAATTGTCCCCGGAAGCCACCAAAATCCCCAATCTGGCATCACTGTCGACCACATTTCATGAAACCATGGAAGCCTCTGCGCAATGAGTCCAGTGATAAAATAGAGGTGACAGTCATCTGATTCAGAAAAAATAAGCGATAACACAGAGCGCCGAATCACTGGATGTTTTCTAAATCCCAACTTGTCGCTCTATTTGGTAAACCTCCAACTTTTTAGATTCGTCCTCAATGCTAGTTTTAGGAAGCGTGGCTACACTATACGGTATTCCTAGGGGTTGATGATGGTTGATGGTTGAGTTATACGTCGCACTAGTGCTGCGCAGATGGGCAACTGGCGACGGTATGGGACACACCCCTAGAGGTGGTCCGGAGACATGCCATCACAATTTTGATCCTTCACGGAAGGGATGGCTCTTCTGCTTCGGTAACCTCCAGAGATATAATTTTTGATGGGAACATGGAGGGCATTGCAGCCACGACAGATTTTACGTGCACCAGCCACCATGAGTGTACACAACGGTCTTTGGCCGGCTCGAGTACCGAACCCGCAATCTTCCAATTACGGAGCCGGCACTCTACCGACTGGGCTAACACGGCCCGTATTCCAAGGGGCAAAAGCGAGACTGCGGGAGACCCAGAAAACCGTGGTTAGACCAAGAAACGGGAACAGACTCCCAGTCTAATCCTTGAAGAAGAAGATGATGATGATGATGATGATGATAAAATATAAAAAAGCCTTTCTCTTTTTTTTTTTTTTTTTTTTTAATAAATCACATATTTTTTTTAATATTATTTTGTAATTTCGTGAAAGCAATAAATCGTTAGTTATTGTTTGTTACGGAAATAATTTACTAATGGTGCAGTATTGTGTATGTTGAACAAAACTTTTAATTTTAATTTTTTCTTTAGCCCACATTACTTTCGAGTTGAAAGATTTTTTTTTTTTATTATTATTATTAAAATTTATTTTCCGGATTTCATCGCATAATCTACATTATTAATATTTTTAATTCACACTTTAGTTTTAAAACGACGTGTTTTAATTATTCTAATGCGCAGACATTACCATTAAATAATAATTTAATAACAGTAAATATAGAAAAAAAAATCTCAAAATCAGAAATGCTTTACAATTTTTTTCTGTAAGAAGTTAAAATTCATAAATGCTCCGATTATTGGATTGTCCTTTTCAAAACAATATTGAATAACGAAATATCAGAATATAAAAATAACAACCATCATACAAAGATGTACAGTTTTTAAAAAAAAATGCAAAACTGTATTTGCATAGTTGTAATCAAGGTAGATGCTGCACAGTCTTATATGAAAAATTTCAGGAACTACAACATCCACTTTTCTTTGGTTTAGTTTCGCACAGTTGCATAGTAGACGCCGACAACTGTAGATCCTGTTGTGTAGACATTGACCTACAAGGATGAGAAAAAATAAATCATAGCTTAAGTCCGTAACCATTGTTAATTTATTTTAAATATATTGTTACGAAATTGTAAATAATTGTGTTTATTTTTGTATAAATTCTTTCAAAGAGGCTTAG
This sequence comes from Salticus scenicus, assembly GCA_963930645.1. Lineage (NCBI taxonomy): Eukaryota > Metazoa > Arthropoda > Arachnida > Araneae > Salticidae > Salticus > Salticus scenicus. The sequence continues at coordinate 75,993,065 of OZ005660.1, forward strand.
TAAGTTGATAAAGTGCTAATTTTGTGCATTTCTAGTCGTTTTAGCGTTGAAATAGCCTTATTTTCCCTTAAAAACGCATTAAAAAGCCCCAGTAATGCAGGTAATGGATTTGGCGCCAAATTTGGCGACTTTTTCCCACCTTGGCGATTTTTTTGGCGACCTTGGCGAGAAAATCCTTATATGGGATATACCAAATATGGAAGCTGTAAGTTGATTGGTTGACCACTTTCTAGAGTTTTCTCGAAAAATCTGGGTTCCATGGAACAGCATATAAGGAGCGCTTCCTCGCCAAGGCAGTCAGTTCAGTTCAGATCTCAGCCAGCTTCGCTAGTGCTTGCATTGCTCTTAAGCCTCTTTGAGAGAGACTTGCTTCAAGTGTTATTGCTATACAGTTTGTACTGTGGATTTGCTATTGACAGCTGTTGTTTAAGCTGTGTTTACTGTTTCAATTGAAGCTGATACTTGGTTTATAGACCTGTATTTTTCTGGAACTTTCTGTGAATAAACTACTGAATTTTTGTACGTTTGGCCTTTCATTCTCAGACAACTCACGAACCCCCAAGTACGCAACAATATATAAGAAAATATTAGACTTGTGAAACTCTTATATTTCAAGTTTTTGACAAAATTATACGTTTTGATATATCCGCAATACGACTGAATTCTTACCGAATGAGGTTGGCCATGGCAGGTAAAACATAGGAACCGTCTTTGGCACTTACTTCCATGAACGTCGCATCACAGTCCTGCGAAATATAAACACACATAACTACTTATTTATTACATAAATTATTACTATATTTATAATTATACGATATGAAGATAAAATTAAAATATTGGAAAATTTGATAAATTTTCAATAGGTTACATTTTGAAATACAAATAACTAAACATTTCTTGAAAAGGAATCTTCCGAAAATTATTCTAGAATAACTACACTATACGTACTCACAGAAAATGTATTAAACGATAATAACGAAAAACTAGTATGTTTTAGCTAGAACTCTTACATTGATAGGCTGACGCATCCGCCATTTTCTAGCCCACAAGACCGGCTGACGATTTATTATTGGTGGTTTTTTGGCAATAAATTGCACGAATAACTCCACAAAAAGGCACCTGTTTATATTTTCTTCTAATCCAGGAAGAAGGAAAAACTGGATTAAAAATTGCAGATTAACTGGTGGATACCCGAAGCAGGGGTACAACTTTGTAGCGTAAGATTTCCCTTATTTTCAACTTATTTCATTTTATTTTCAAAGTTGTTTGACAAATTTAATATGAATGTACTGTTTTTTTAAGTTATTGTTTTTAAATTCTTTTAAAATTAACTTTAAAATTACATTTCTTTTAACGTGAAAGGTTGCAGGTTTGAGAATGTTGGCGATGTTTTTAAAATTACCAACTTGTTTGTTTTGTGATCTGTATAGAAATTTAAAGGCGATAATAACGCTAATCAGGTAACCTAGCCTTTTCTACCGCCAACACTTTCCCAGACGGGCTAGAAATGGCGGATACTGCGCCAGCTCTTATCATATAGGAGTCTTAGTTTTAGCCATTAAAAAACTTTTTCCTATATCATTCTATGTAACCATTCCGTTGAGGTTTTTTTTTTTGTATGATCCTGGTCCGTATTCACCCGAATTTCGGAGAAAACCACAGATAGCTCTGAACGGCTCTTCCGACAAGAGAGACTGTATTTCGGATATGGCACCTCCCACCTGTCATAACTTTGAGAGCAGAAATTCTCAGCCACTAATGGGGCACTAAAGAAGAGATAAAGGATCGAAAAATTTACTATGAACATTAACTATGATCTCTTTAGATATTTCCGGAATACTTAGTATTTTAAAACAAAATTTAAAAAATCATGCATTAAAGTTTTTGATAATAAATTGGTATATAGCTGCCAAGACCCCAGCTTTTTTCATACCACTATTTATATATATATATATTATTTATTTAATGCTCAATTTCTGCAAATAAATAACACTATGTTAATTTAAAAAAAAAAAGTACTCAAATAAACAGGAACTTAGTAGCTGTGATTTAGGTAAAAACACATTGTAAGAAAATAATCTATACATATATATATATATATATATATATATATATAATCTATAAATATTACCGTACGAAAAACATGTCGACTTTCTTGTGTGAGAAAATAGTTTGTAAAGAAACAGGCAGGTTCTAGACGATGAATGCTTTTTCTTCAAAGTAACGTCTCAAATCAGCACAACAAAACTGCGATTACAACGAATATTCTCGAAACAGTCCAATAGTATTGTTATTTCATCGAATATTCTAGTAGCAGTCCAATGAAGCTGTCACTCGTACTGCAAAAGTTTTTATACGACTAAAATTCTGGAACGGTCCAAGAAAACATTCACTTGTTCTACAGAAGTAAAGCAAATAACATCAAATAATTCAGAGCATAAGTTGTCGCTAGCTCACGAACAAAATTCAGTCGCTTAGCAATCGCTCAGAACAGGTCTCTGAACAGCACTGAATCACAGTGATTACATACTCTGTTAGAAATCAACTCACTCCTATTTATATCCTTTGGCAATGGAGCTTGGCGGAGTTTCTATCCAGAAACCCATGGGAAGTTCTAGATCTCAGCTAGTATGCGCCGGAGAGCTTCGAAACTTCAAGAAATCTAAACTACTATTTTTCACCAAATTTGGTTGCTAATTCGCCAAGTTTGTCGTTAAAGCTGACCTCAATGAAAGTGAATGAACTGCTACTTTTTCTTCATTTTGTCTGTAAAACTACTTCCACTGCAACAGAACAATTGATGAAGCGAAAAATATTTAATCCATTGTAACAATATATAACCTATATGTACTATGATTATGGAATTCAGTCCTACACGATGCGACATCGCTATATGTTATTTTGAATTCTTTATGGACAACCTTTAAAAAAAAAAAAAAAAAAAAAAAAAAAAAAGTTTACTATAAAATAAAGTTAAAAAAGTTAAGTTTAAAATAAAGTTAAAGTATTCTACCCAATCTAAATGGGTAAATCTACGATTTTAGTTCAGTTAGAGTCGATTTCGAACCCTGTAATATCTTTCTAATCTTACATTTTGTACATGATCGGTCAGGTACCTATACTGCAATTTTCCCTGTATAGGGCAAGGCTATATCTCAGCCTCTATTGTGCATAAATGCACCCCTTAACATGTGAGATTCCATTTTGGAAAATAATGCTTAATACTTAATTTGTGTACATCGACTGACAGATGACGATGGCATTACACACATTTTGCAATATTCCATATAGCTACATTTGAACATCTATTATGGTTAAAATTGTAATAAAGTACATTTGTAAAATATTTAAATGAAAATCTACGATTAAAACTTTGTGTACTTTAACAAGTAGGTGACGTTGTTTTGGATAATGATATAGAAGAAAGTTTTGTCATGGTAACTGAACACTAGTTCATTCATGATTATTTTTGACAAATATTTAAATACGATTCACACTTTTGACAAAATAAAATTATTAACACATTATGTTATAAGATTATATTATTAAATTCATCAATTTCCGCTATACATCAATATATCGCTAGCTATTGTTTTTTTTTTTCCAAATTCTTATGTACTACTTAATGTCATTCACTACGGTATGTTTGTGAATCTCAACCAAATAAAAAAAGCGCCTCTATTTTAAGGTAAATAAAAGTTTTTTCATTTGTCTCTCCGTGGTTTAGGTGGTTAGAGCGCCATGTTAATAATCCGGTGGTCCCGAGTTCGATACCCTGAAGGTCCGAAGTGTTAATTTTTGCAGACAATTAGTAGAAAATATGTCAATTGATAAGAGAAAATTTATCGTTGAGTACACAGTATCCTAAGAATTTTTGAAGAGTGTTTTTAAGAAACCTTTTTCTTACATATCTTTTTAGAAGCAAAAAAGAGTTTTTTGTGGACTACAAGCGCCCTCTATTGGGCGGAATATTCACTAAAATGTCAATGAAAGAATTAACAATGCAAAATAAAAATGATTAGGAAGAACACATAAACATCAACCAAATCAGTAAAATTTATAATATAAAAAATAATAATAAACTAAAATAATAATAAAAAGGTGCCTCAAACGAATAATTAAATTGCCGATATTGGCCCTTAATCAGAAAATGAAATCACAAAACTTATAGGCAATCGTGTGGTGCTGCCATCTGTTGTGAATTTTAAGAAATAATTTCTCTTTTCTTAACACAGTTCAAATTTCCAAAATTTTGGTTAATAAACAAAAGAGTTACTTTTTTTTTTTTGCAAATTAAATTTTATTCTAACTTCGAAAAGATTTATATGATACGCTATAATAAGAATTTGGGTTTTAAAAGTTTCTTTAAATAGATTATTTTTTTAGTAAATTCATTTACTAACGAAAAACCGGGAAAACTAGTTGGCATAAGTACTCTCTGCTTAGTTCCCCATTGTACAATTTCTAGTACAAGACATACTATATTCATGTTAAGAGAATGAATTTGACCAATCGCTCGACACAGTGACAGACTGAAATAGCCCATCTAATAGGCTACCCACCGTTTAGTTCAATACATTTACTTTATACTAAATTTTAATTTATTTTATTGGGGTCAGTTTCGTAGCTTAGTTTTTCTGCAATTCTATACCATTACCAATGCAACGATCCCCAAAATGCAAATTTATATGAAATATCATACAATTTTGCTATGTTAATGAAATCTTAAATTTGGAATAACTTATGAAATTTTCGAATTAGAGTATTTCTAATCAATGATGATGAAGCCAGAATTATAAATATCATTTTAAAAGTAATGTGATAACGTTGGGATGAAATTATCCTCTAAATCAATGTTTATGCGAAATTTTGCCCTATTCCGTCATGTTAAGTAAATCGTAAATTTTAAATAAATTACGCAGTTTCAAAATTAAATTTTTTTTTACGGCTAATAATGTTCTTGCCAGCATTAGAACTCAAATTTTAAATTTGATTTGACATCTTTACAGTAAAAATATTCTTTTAAAGCACACACTGAGAAAAAAAATATACCGCCTTCATCTAGAATGAATAAGTGGTCATTTTCTAAATCCCTAAACTAGAGATTAAGATTTCCGAGCTATGCACATGAGGCACGCCAATAAACTTAATAGACTAAATGATCGAGAATTTCTAGTCTACACATTTCTAGATGGTGAAACAATATTCTAAATCTTTTGTATTGCGCGAAATTCTCGCTTGATTTTCTAGAATTGGGTTATAAACTAAGATTATAGTTGCTGAAATCTGCCTTTTGCAGTCTCATTTATTTGCTTAGATTTTTAAATAACTTTGCCCTCTATAATATAGGCGAACGCTCTAGAATTCTAACAAGGGTTTCTAGAACTCGCTTTCAATGAGGACTAGAATTTATAAGGATGACATGGAACTTTTTTTTTTAGAGCCACAAATTAGATTCTAGGTGTCAGTTACAGAATCTTTTCTCAGTGCATTTAAGCGAAAATTTGCCCTATTCTCCTTTGTTAAGAATATCGTACATTTCGAATAATTTACGAAGTTTTTAAATTAGAATGTTGCAAATCAATAGGGTTCTTTCCGGTGTTATAAGTAATATCTAAAAACTGGTCCGATAACTCTTCAATCATTTGTTTTTGAAATATTGTGTACACAGACTAACAAATTAACATACTAAAAATTTAACAAACTAACACACTAAGAAACAGACACAATACAGACGGACACTATAATTTTTGTCATTTTCGAATTTCTTACACATTAAAACATGTAAAACAGTCAAACACTCGAGTTATAAAATTTTCTCGATTACTTAAGTTTCTCATACCTATACGCAAGCGAAGTGATGACGTCACTGGCCGTTCGTGGGACCAGGCAAAAGATTTCCTATGTTAATCGTCCATTAGATTTTTTGTAAAATATTATTAAAAATTAAGGGAAATTATCTCTCGATATTAATCCTGATATTTGGGTATAGTTATATATAAATTATTGTCTACATGTGTTAGATTGAGTTATCTTTGCTGTAAAATTGATAACATTTTAATTTTAAATTTCAGAACTCTAAAACGAAATGGCAAACTCCCATTTTCGAATGTAAATATACTAAACATTAAATTTCAAAGGGTGATATTTACATGATAAATACCCAACTAATATACTAATTAAAGGGAAAACGATAAATATTCTAACATAATTTGAAGTCAAATTTGTTTTCAAGTGTCTAAATAAAGTATCTGATATAAGGTAAGCCACCAGGATAGTATAAGATACTAATATGTTGCAGAGAGAGAGCGGAATAGATTTGATATCTGTCGTCCTTGGCAGAAAAAAAAAAAATAAAAAAATAAAAAAAATATCGCCAGATTATTTAGCGAACATATTTAATTCCTTTCAAAAACAACTGGAATGTATTTTTTTTACGTTTTTATATTATAACGCTTTTGATCGCCAAATACAAAAAACGCCAAAGACGACAAAGTTTTTAAATTTAAAATTAAAATTTTATCAATCTGACGCAAAATAATTTAATCTAACATATCTGCACGATAATTTATGATTATACCCAAATATGGAGATTAAAATCGGGAAATAATTTTCCTTAATTATCAATAATTTTTTAGAAAAATTCCAATGGACGATTAACATAGGAAATATTTTGCTTGGCCCCACTGACACTCAGTGAGGTCACACTTCGCTTCGCATGACATGGTCAGAACCATAGATATAGTAATACATGTAGATCTATCATCCAAATATTATCGAGCAAAAATTTTTGATGCCGAAAAAAAGTTCTAAAATCAGCTATTGGAGAGTATAGAGTACTAACAGATGACGTCACGAGCATGTTTGCTGAGGGATAGTTGACATCACTGACCCATTTTATCAATGCGGAATAGTGTTACAAATTTATTGTAACACAGTGTTGTAAATGTATTTGCAAAAGCATAAAAAAATTCGACTACTACGCTTTCAAAAGCATGGGAAAATTAGCGTTGTCCTTCAGCAAAGTACGGTTGCTAAGAAGAAAGTCACGTGGTTGTTAGAACTCTATTGAAAAAAAAGAAAAATGAATTTGAAACTGTATCTGGAGTTTTTCATTCACCTTTATTAAATAATTTATTCACAAATTTTATTTACTAAATTATCCGTGTTTATTCCTGTGCGTGATTTACTCGGGGAAAAGCAGCCATTAGAGTGACTTTTTCCGAGAAAAAAGATATCACTTTTTCCCTCTCGCTGATCAATCTATGTCTTATTACTATATCTATGGTCAGAACTAATAGAAAAACGGCGTAGTTAAAGTAATTTTAAACTGTCACTTTTGCACGGCATTATTATTAATATATTATATTTTATTTATTTATTTTATTTTATTTTATTTATTTATTTATTTATTTTATTTTGAAAAAAAATGGCAACAAAATATCTCTTGGACGAATATTCTAGTTCTATATCAAAGCAACAGCTGCTAAAATCATTTGTTTTTAAATACTCATGGGAAAATTGACACGTGCTTTAGTTATCTCAAGTTATAGCGAATCTATTTTGTTTAGTACCCGACTAAACTTGATTTTGAAAAATCCGTACCTTGCACTTTGATAAGGATGCCAATGAATTTATTTAAACTTTATTCGATTTGCTTTTTGCTAATTGTTTTTTTTTTTTTTTTTTTACTTTTAAAGGATCAAGTGTCAGTAAATTTAATTCCGAATTTGTATATACAGTTAAATTTCTCTATACGTCCATCTCTATTCAAGGGCCACCTCCATTTAGAATAAGCTTTGCCGGTTCCAAATTTTCACCGGAAAATTTCGCATTTTGCGGACGAATGGTTGAAAATAACAGACAAAAAAAAAAAAAAAAAAAAAAAAGGCAGCACCACTTTTATATATTACTCTAAAACAATACTTTCTTAGAAGAGAGAGAGAATCAGCATGTATAGTACCCTCATCCGTGGCTGATTCTGTCAAAACTTAGGCTTAAGAGTAGGCTTAAGAGATTTCCTTGGACTCAGTCTCCTAATTTTCATACTTTAGTCAATTTAAAAAAATCTAACTGTCCGATCGATAGGCTGTTTAAACCAACGGATTCAGAAAAATTGCGCCTTTCATTTGGTACCTCATTTGTAACGAATATATAATTATATTTCTTAAAATTAATTAAAATATGAAAATAAAAGCTTTAAAATAAATTTAAAATTTTAATTGTTGTCATTTTTTTTTTTCAGCATAAAATGAAATATGCTTTCCCGTAAAAAAATAAAAATAAATTTGCTCATGCATATGAAAAAAATGACGTCTATTAAACAATAATTTTAAAGGTAACGAAGAGATAAATAAAGTGAGAAAATTTCGCACGGGCTTGCTAGCAAAGGAATTATTTAAAGTGAGAAATAAATAAAATAAAACGATTATTTTTCAACGGGCGCATTAGTCGCCCTACAACAAACTAGTTTTGTTTATTTGAATTCAACTCTTTAAAAATAGTAGGCATATACATATGATAGTTGCATTTACCATTGGCATCGATTGCTGTGAAATAAATTTAAATAATTTAAACCCCCAATTACGTAAAAATATTTTGTTAAATATAGAAATGCTGCAGAAGAATGTTACAATACGGCTGTTAAAGTTCCAAGTAAAAAAAAAAAAAAAATAATAATAATAATAAATCTGTCGTTCGCGAAGAGTTGATAGTAATTTACTTTCACTAAAGGTCCATATAAAATATGGATTTCTCTTAAAGGTAATATTTTGGAGGGCGGATGCTTTTTTTTTTTTTTTTTTTTTTTTTTATTGTGACTAACTGCACTGAGAAAAATTATATATACTGCCTCGATCTAGTAATAAGTAGTCATTTTCTGAATTCCTAAATTAGAAATATACACGGAGAAAAAATTCTGTAACTGACATCTAGAATCTAAATTGTGGCTCTAGAAAAAATAGTTCCATGTCTTCCTTATAAATTCTACTCCCCTTGGAAAGCGAGTTCTAGAAGCCCCTATTAGAATTCTAGAGCGTTTGCCTATATTATCGAGGGCAAAGTTATTAAAAAATCTCTGCAAACAAATGAGACTACAAGATGCGGATTTCTGCAACTATAATCTTGGCTTATTACCTAATTCTAGAAAATCAAGCGAGAATTTCTCGCAATATAAATGATTCAGAATATTTAGAGTATTCAAAATATTGTTTCACCATCTAGAAATGTGTAGACTAGAAATTCTCGATCATTTCATCTATTTAGTTTATTGGCGTGCCTTATGTGCATAGCTGGGAAATCTATATTTCTAGTTAAGGGATTTAGAAAATGGCCACTTATTCATTCTAGAGAAAGGCGGTATATTTTTTTTTCTCAGTGTAGATTTCCGAGCTATGCGTATAATATAAACAAATAATCTGAATAGACGAAATAATCGAGAATGTCTAGTCTATACTTTTCTAGAAGGTGAAACAATATTATGAATATTATGAATACTTTGTATTGCGAGACGTTTTCACTTGATTTCCCAGAATTGAGTCTAAAATTCGCCTCTTGCGGTCGCATTCATTTGCAGATATTTTTAAATAAATTGGATCCCCCTCGATAACATAGGAAAATGATCTAGAATTCTAATAGGGACTTTCCGAACTCGCTATCAAAGGAGACTAGAATTCATAACAATGACATGGAACTATTTTTATTAGTGACGCAATTTAATTTCTAGATATCAGTCAAAGAATTTTTTCTCAGTGCGCCGTATTCCATATAGCTATTGTTAATCTTCATAGGTGTAATAATATTGTATAGAAAGAAGATAATTGAGTGGGACTACACTGAGAAAAAATTCTGTAACTAACACCTAGAATCTAAATTGCGGCTCCAGAAAAAGTAGTTTCATGTCATCTATAAATTCTAATCCCCTTTGAAAGCGAGTTCTAGAAACTCATATTAAAATTCTAGAGCGTTTGCCTATATTCTCGAGGACAGAGTTATTTAAAAATCTCTGCAAATAAATGAAAATACAAGAGGTGGGTTTCAGCAACTATAATCTTGGTTTATGACCCAATTCTAGAAAATCAAGCAAGAATTTCTCACAATACGAAAGATTCAGAATATTATTTCATCATCTAGAAATGTGTGGACTAGAAATCCTCGATCCTTTCGTCTATTCATTGCCTTATGCGTATAGCTGGGAAATCCATATTTCTAGTTAAGGGATTTAGAAAATGGCCACTTATTCATTCTAGATGAAGGCGGTATATTTTTTTCTCAGTGTATGATTTTGAATGTGCATACTTAGAGATGAAATTCATATTTGGAGAAGGACTTTTGTGCACTTCTTCTATTACACATGTCTACAAAAATAAAATTGGCAAAATTTCATTTAATAATTTTAGCTGATACATATGTTTTTGGGTGTACTGAAACCGAAAATGAAGCCGGTTTTTCTCTTTCACGAACAGAGTTTTGTCAATACAAGGTGTTTACCGACACAATTTCTTCATTGTTGGCAGTTTCTAGTACAGTCGGTAACAAAAGTGTCCGAACACTAGCAAAAATTCCTATGTAAAAAAAGTACACTTTATACGGCTTTGTTAAATAAATCCTTGTCGAATCCTGTTCTTAGTCAGTGTAAGAACATGATTCGATAAGGATTTATTTAACAAAATCGTATGAAGTGTACTTTTTTTACATAGGAATTTTTGCTAGTGTTCGGACACTTTTGTTACCGACTGTATGTCTCCATGAATAATGCTGTAAACAATTTGTAGGAAGAGTTTTCCATACACTGAGAAAAAAAAATTATACCACCTTCATCTAGAATAAATAAGTGGTCATTTTCTAAATCCCTTAACTAGAAATATAGATTTTCGAACTATGCCTATAAGGTACAGTCGGTAACAAAAGTGTCCGAACACTAGCAAAAATTCCTATGTAAAAAAAGTACACTTCATACGGTTTTGTTAAATAAATCCTTATCGAATCATGTTCTTAGACTGACTAAGAACAGGATTTGATAAGGATTTATTTAACAAAACCGTATGAAGTGTACCTTTTTTACATAGGAATTTTTGCTAGTGTTCGGACACTTTTGTTACCGACTGTACGCCAATAAGATGAATAGATGAAATGATCGAGAATTTCTAGTCTATTTATTTCTGATAGTGGACCAATAATTTGAATATTATGAATATTATGAATCCTTTGTATTGCGAGAAATTGTCGCTTAATTTCCTAGAATTGGGTCATACGTCAAGATTATAGTTGCTAAAACTCGCCTCTTGTGCTCATATTTATTTTCAGAGATTTTTAAATAAGTTTGACCTCGATAATATAGGCAAACGCTCTAGAGTTCTAATAGGGGTTTCTAGAACTCTTTCATAGTGGACTAGAATTTATAAGGATGACATGGATCTATTTTTTCCAGAGCCTTAGTTTAGAAGTCAGTTACATAGTTTTTTCACAGTGTACCCATTAACATTTCGTGCACCATATGCATAAAAATTTTGGACTAGAAGTAAATGCTTACCTTGGCGAGCTTTTCTCCTTGTTCTGTGGAGATGCATGTGGTTCCAGTCTTCATGGCAATTGGTCGGAGATCTATCTTGTTAGCTACGATCATCAGAGGAATTCGGTGAAAGGATGCTTTCTAAAATATATACGAGAATTATTTTTTTAAATTGCAGCCATTCTGTTAACGAGTAGTTATAAAATTCTGATTAATGTAGTCCGAACTCTTTGAATTTTTTAATCTCACTTAAAAAACAAACCTAGAGAATATTTTTTTTTTCAAAAAAAATTTAGTTATATAAAGTTATACGGGACAGTTTAGTTGGTTGGTTGGTTGGGTTTTACAGCGCACTAGTGCTGTGCAATAGGTAATTGGCGACAGTCCGAGACTCACCCTTAGAGTTGGTCCGGAGACATGCCAACACAGTTTGTATCCTCCACGGAATGATAGGCTCTCCCGGTGACTCCCAGAAGTATATAATTTTGATGGGAACATGGATGACATTGAGTCCACGACAGATTTTACGTGCACCAGCCAACATTAGTGTACACGACGGTCTTTGGCCGGCTCGAGTACCGAACCCGCAATCTTCCAATAATGAGTTCCGGCGCTACAGCGGCCCGTTACAGTTCAGTTACGAATGTTTTTTATCTTGGTCGAATTCAGAATGATATGGAAAAATAAATTGGTAAATATAGCAGATGCATGTATGAAGACGTATAAAGTCAGTGAATATGTAAATAAATATTGCTCGAATAATAACAAATCTTTAAATTAACAAATATGGTGTCGTGCCCTTAGCGACCGTGCCCTTAGCGGAACGTGCCCTTAGCGGAATGGGTGAAAGGGAAGAAGGAGAAATAGAAGAAGCCGTGCCCTTAGCGGAAATAAGAAGGTGTGCATGTGGAAAGTAGAAATATGTTATTCAAATGCACAAAATAATGCTTTCTATAGAATGTAGTATGATAGCATTAGATTTAGAGTCACGCAAAAATATTCAGTTACACTGAGGGCTATTATTGAAAATTTTCTGAATTGCATTTTCTTTTATATTAAGCGTTTATTCGACCATTTTTTAAAATATGAATATGATTTGAATTAGTGTATTTGTCTATTCTACTGTCCGTTTGTCCGCCTCTAGCGCCCGTAAATATTTTAAGATTTTTTTTATTTTTACTCTCTTCTATATTCAATAGAAGAAAGTATTGGATTCGTAAAAATTTTAGACTTCCGGTTTTCGACGGATTTACACGTTTTGGGAGGTCTAGAACACGATTTGACTATTTTTAGAAAATGTCTGTCTGTTTGTGTGTAACAAAAATTTTGTGTCAACTGTATCTCCGGGACTACTGCTTAGAATTGCATATAAATTTACATGTAGATGCACCTTGAGCTAAATTAGAGCTATCAACTTTTGATGCCAACCGCTGAACAGGTGACACTGCTATACAGCGATTTCCCCAATTTAAGGGGAAGCTACATATCAGCTTCTATTGCGTATAATCAATGAAAACTTGGTATGAAGAAGGCCATCATGACACATTATGCTGATTCAATTTGAATGCTTATGAACCGACCTGCTATACAGCGATTTCTACAATTTAAGGGAAAGCTATATCTCAGGAATTACTGCACAGAGTTCCATATAAATTTATATGCTGATGCACCTTAACCTAAATGAGTATCGGTCAACTTTTGGTGTCAACCGCTCCACGGGTGGTGCTGCTATACAGCGGTTTCCACAATTGAAGGGGAGGCTATATCTCAGGTTCCATTGCATATAATCAAACAAAACATGATAACGTGAAGGCCATTGTGAGATATTATGCTTCTTCAATTTGGATGCTTATCGGCCAATAGGTGGCGATGCTATACTGCAGATTTCCTCGACAATGTGAAAGCTATATCTCAACTTCTATAGCACATAACTTTACGAAACTTGATATGTGACATAACTATTATAAAAATGCATTTTTTAAGATATCATTTATAGACAATAAAACAACTGTCTTTCTTTGGATATTTAGTGCTAGTTTTCTCTAAGATAAAAATTATTTATTTGCACTTAGTGAATTTGTATAGGAAAATATAGAAGAAAGTCTTGTGGTGGCCACAACTTACTAATTTTTACTTTTATTTTATTTATTTATTTTTTAATAATATGTGTTATTCAAAATCATTATTGAACACCCTACTTAAAATGGCTTTAACAGAACCTATGCCACTGGTTTGTGTACATGAACATCCAAAAAATACCAATGCCTTTCGCTTTATGGGAAACATTTTTGTAAATCACATTTAAATAACTTTATCAAAAAATCATAAAGAAATTCACATTTATTGTTATTATGGTAAGAAAATGTTTTCTATAAACTATAATTTGCTTAATCTCCAGATTTACAGAGCTACCCAAAAATATTACAATACATTAAGGGGTGCAAATAGGAAATTAAGAGCAGCATTTCTGTTTATGTTAAGCATTTTTAACACTTTCCAACAGTGTTTCAGAGTGATTATGAATTCAGTTAGTCTATATGTCTGTCTTTCTGTCTGTCCATTGTGTGATAATATAGACAGAGAACATAGAACGTTATACAATACAACGAGTAAGTACAGTTGGAAAGTGCTGATAACCAATGTGTACCTCCTGATTTTTCGTTTTTGTTGTAGTTTTAAAAGGTCTAATGCTTAATTATATTTTCAAAAACATAATAAAATAATAAAATGGCAGTAATGTACGTTTTCATATGGAGTACTGTGATTCATTAAACTTTATATGGTTACAGATCATCGTTCCCTCAAATAACGGATATTCTACAGTACGCATACCTGTTTTTGCGACAGGTTACTTCTGAAGCAAAATACAGCCAGTGCTAAATGCGGATAAAGTGTGAAGGAAAACTGAAGAGTTCTTTTATTTATTTTGAAATTTATTATACATTTCCGCTAAAGACACGTATGCTAAAAGCACGCCACCGAGGGGGATAACATTTCCGCTAAGGGCACGGGTTTATAGATTTCCGCTAAGGGCACGGTCGCTAAGGGCACGGCCCCACAAATATAGTAATACTTTTATTGTCCGGCACTTCTTTATTTGAAGAGATATATACAGATATTTAAAGTAATGTATTTTTTGTATAATTTGTTTTGTCTTGTGTAACTTTAATTTTAAAAACTAGATTCGGCTATCGAATTCACAGATTCTTAACTTTATAACGATTTTCTAGATTCATACTTGTATAGACAATATAAATTTATCTTTTTTCTCTTAAAAATAAAGTAAAAAGTAAAAATAAAATAATAAAAAAGAGTCCTATAAACAAAATAATATACTCTGAATGTTTACTACTAGCATAAAAAAAAAAAAAAAAATTCATCGCATCTGTTCAATGCAATATACAGACTGTCCTACAAGGGTTTTTTAAAATAAAATGTGCAATTGTACTCATTAAACGAATTATTTAATATGATACCTAATTTGTCATTCCACTTCAATTATCAGAAAAGCATAAATTGAGAGATTTAAATGTAAAAATTGGAAAAGCAAAGAAATAATGAAATCTTAGGTTGCACAAACATTGTAAAATATAACAGTATTTTTTACCGCAGAATGTGCTGGAACCCATATTTCCAGCACATTCTGCTGTTAAATAGAGTAATTTACAGTGGAAACATCTGTAAAGTGATATCCTTTTACAGATGTTTCTGTTGTAAATTATTTCATTTTAACAGCAAATCTACTGGCCCCCATTTTGCCAACACATTCCGCTGTAAAACCTACCGTTATTTTTTACCGTGAACCTATTTATTGGCATCAGAAAAAGATTTAACGTATAAGCCAAGTGTGGCTTTGCATAGTTCACACTGGCGAAAGAATGACTAGTGCACTACACCTGTCGTTTTTATCCTACTTGTTGCAACCACGATTCTCGCTATGAGATCTTCCGCGTTGTCCGATGTCCACAAGTGACATGAATATCAGTTTTTATGTGCCCCCTAAAAAGAAGAGTAATGGAATTAGATCTTTTGAACGTTACGGCTAAACAGATCCACTACATCCAATTCATGGTGTGGCATATGCGGCGTTCAGGAAGTGTCAAACCACTAAATAAAAAAAAAAGAGAGAAAATGTAGAAAAGTGAGCTGAGACTTTATCATGCTTCAGCCACTTGTTTATCTGTGGTGAGCAGAACAAGCTGTAATGAAAAGGGAAATACTTGGTTCAAAAGGATACAGTACTGCCATAGCCTCCTAAACTAGATGCCTGTCACGTTGCTCGTAAACTTGGCAACAGTTGAAGCGGTAGACAGCGCCACCTGGTACAGATTTCGTGACATTTTTATTCGATTATCACCAATAATTTTAAGAAGTGATATATGATATATATAATCGACGTTTCTTCGATTCTATTCGCCTTTTCTCTACCATCAAATCCCACTTTAAAAAATTATTGGTGGCTGTTGAATAAAATAGTCGCGCAATCTGTACCAGGTGGTGCTGTCTACCGCTTCAACTGTTGCCAAGTTTAAGAGCAACGCGACAGGCGTCTTGTTTAGGAGGCTATGGTACTGTAAACGAAATGCCAACTTGCAAGAGTCAATCAGTCGATCACCCATTATACCTATCATTGGTGAGCATAAACAAAACGTTAACAGAAAATCTCTCCTTTTTAGTAGAACAATTAAATTTGGATTGTTAACAACCTAGACATGTTCGTTCCGAGTACTGAAATAGTCTTCTCTGGTAAACGAGGTCTTATGAGGTAATAGCAGTAAGGCAGGAAAGTGTGGATTGTTTATTTCCTTTGGAAAATCCACTTTGTAGTGCAACCACGTTTCTCGCGCCTAGCATTGGCGGCGATTCTAAAGTCTTGGAGGGATGCCAAATTGACAGACTTTTCGGAATTTAGTAAACATCCAGTTATTTGGCGTTCCCGTATCGCTATTTTCTCTCAAACATAATGGTTATCACTCCTGTTTTAACACTGGACTTGTCGAGTCAGCACTTTTGCAGAGGCTCCCGCGATCGCAAGAATCGCAGTTGAAGAATAGATTGTCTGGACGGCGTGTGTGATTATCAGCGTTTAAGCATTGAACGCTTTGACCGTGAAGGGCCTATGTCATTTGGACACACTCCCGTACTGCCAACCTTCAAAAACAAAATTATGGATTCTAGATCTTAAAATTACAGTATTAACGTAAAATAAATAAATAAATAAATAAATAAATTGTACATATTATTATTATTTTCTTTTAATAATAATTTTTTTCAACACGAATAGGTAAAAATTTCCGTGGAACCGCTCAAATATCCGCGGAAATTTTTTTACAACTACTTGCGTAAAAACAATTGAAGTCTATGATTTACTTCACAATGTGTTCTAAGTTGATGGTAAAAATTTCCAAGAGAGTTTTTGATGTGCATCACGTGATATTTTAACCAATTAACACCGATCTTCATTTTATCCTGTGTTACAACACAAATAATGAATACATTTTGATAGCCCGATGCCCTATATTGGCAGGGCGCTGGTTTATAGAATAAGATGTTTAAAAGTTCGAATTGTAATACAGACAGATGCTTTTTCGAGTCTTCATACGCATTAAAACTGTGGACTGAATTTATGTGATATGGACCATTAGAGACAACATTGATTATAGCTGTAGTTCTAAAATCAATATGTCAAATAATTAGAAGAATTTTTTTTATTCAAAGTTTTGAAATTTTGTTTCATTATTTTTAATTATTTTGGACTTGTCCATCTTCATCTACAGAATACTGTAAAAATTACAGCAAATTCACTTTATAGAACACTGTAAAAACACAGAACAGTGCTTGAGCATCACTTTAAACAGCACATTTTGCTGTAATATTCCACTTTTTAGTGCTAGAGGCCTATTTCAGTCGGTACAGTTGTCGAATTTTTATAGGTCACTCTTAATTAGTGCTAGAGGCC
The DNA here is from genome assembly GCA_963930645.1 of Salticus scenicus. Lineage (NCBI taxonomy): Eukaryota > Metazoa > Arthropoda > Arachnida > Araneae > Salticidae > Salticus > Salticus scenicus. Next base: position 76,010,533 of record OZ005660.1, read on the forward strand.
TATTTCAGTCGGTTCATTGAATGGGGATTTATTGAATGAAGTCCCCCAAGGCACAATTTTGACATGAGTCCCCCCCAGGCCCAACTTTGACATGAGTCCCCCCCCAAGGTACCCCTATTTCAGTCGGTACAGCGTTGTCGAATTTTTATAATACACTCTTAATAGTGCTAAGGGCCTATTTCAGTCGGTTTATTGAATGGGGATTTATTGAATGAAGTCCCCCCCAAGGCACAACTTTGAAATGAGTCCCCCTCAGGCCCAACCTTGACATGAGTCCCCCCCAAGGTACCCCTATTTCAGTCGGTACAGCGTTGTCGAATTTTTATAATACACTCTTAATAGTGCTAAGTGCCTATTTCAGTCGGTTTATTGAATGGGGATTTATTGAATGAAGTCCCCCCAAGGCCCAACTTTGACATGAGTCCCCCCCAGGCCCAACTTTGACATGAGTCCCCCCCAAGGTACAACTTTGACATGAGTCCCCCCAAGGCCCAACTTTGACATGAGTCCTCCCCCAGGCCCAACTTTGACATGAGTCCCCCCAAGGCCCAACTTTGACATGAGTCCCCCCCAAGGTACAACTTTGACATGAGTCCCCCCCCAAGGCACACCTTTGACATGAGCCCCCCCAAGGCCCAACTTTGACATGAGTCCCCCCCCAAACCCAACTTTGACATGAGTCCCCCCAAAGCCCAACTTTGACATGAGTCCCCCCCAAGGTACAACTTTGACATGAGTCCCCCCCCAAGGCACACCTTTGACATGAGTCCCCCCCAAGGCACACCTCCCCCTCATTGGGAAAAAAAGAAAAAACGTTGTTTTGCGGCTATAAGACAGTTTGGACTTCCAACGTTATTTGTTACAATATCTGCAGCTGAAACTCATTGGTTTGATTTAATGAAAACTTTATCATGGAATTTAGATCGTCACGAATTAACTAAAGAAGAATTTGTCGATATTAACAAGTTTAGCAGTAGGCCTCTGGCACTAAATTAACATCTGTCAATGTCAGATTTTCATGTTTTAAATAATGAAATAATGTCGTGTCTGTATAATTTTATAATTATATTAATTTCAATTTTTCCTTAAAATATTGAATCTTAAATATTATTATTTTTTTTATTAAATAATTTATATTTTATACTTCTATTCTTTAATATTCCCCTGCAATTCAACTTGTCTCTTAATATGCATTATTTATTTATTTATTTATTTAACAAAAACTAATTAAAAATTTCAAAAATCAGCTACCCATACTTTAAGTAGATTTTATTGAGCAAAAAAAAAAAAAAAAAAAAAAAAAAATTAATTATCTGTAGAAGTTTTAGCATTTAGAAGATAGTGAATTTATGAAAAAGTGCAAACTGAGAAAACGCAATTTAAAGATTCAAAATGAGTAAAAAAAAATAAAAATATACAGACACGACATTATTTCATTATTTAAAACATGAAAATCTGACATTGACAGATTTTAATTTAGTGCCAGAGGCCTACTGCTAAACTTGTTAATATCGACAAATTCTTCTTTAGTTAATTCGTGACGATCTAAATACCATGATAAAGTTTTCATTAAATCAAACCAATGTGTTTCAGCTGCAGATATTGTAACAAATAACGTTGGAAGTCCAAACTGTCTTATAGCCGCCAAACAACGTTTTTTCTCTTTTTCCCAATGAGGGGGGGTGTGCCTTGGGGGGGGGAATCATGTCAAAGTTGTACCTTGGGGGGACTCATGTCAAAGTTGGGCCTGGGGGGGACTCATGTCAAAGTTGGGCCTGGGGGAGGACTCATGTCAAAGTTGTGCCTTGGGGGGGACTCATGTCAAACTTGGGCCTGGGGGGGGACTTATGTCAAAGTTGTGCCTTGGGGGGACTTCATTCAATAAATCCCCATTCAATAAACCGACTGAAATAGGCCCTTAGCACTATTAAGAGTGTATTATAAAAATTCGACAACGCTGTACCGACTGAAATAGGGGTACCTTGGGGGGGGGACTCATGTCGAAGTTGGGCCTGGGGGGGGACTCATGTCAAAGTTGTGCCTTGGGGGGACTTCATTCAATAAATCCCCATTCAATAAACCGACTGAAATAGGCCCTTAGCACAATTAAGAGTGTATTTAAAAATTCGACAACGCTGTACCGACTGAAATAGGGTTACCTTGGGGGGGACTCATGTCAAAGTTGTGCCTGGGGGGGGACTCATGTCAAAGTTGTGCCTTGGGGGGACTTCATTCAATAAATCCCCATTCAATAAACCGACTTAAATAGGCCCTTAGCACTATTAAGAGTGTGTTACAAAAATTCGACAACGCTGTACCGACTGAAATAGGGGTACCTTGGGGGGGACTCATGTCAAAGTTGGGCCTGGGGGAGACTCATGTCAAAGTTGTGCCTTGGGGGGACTTCATTCAATAAATCCCCATTCAATAAACCGACTGAAATAGGCCCTTAGCACTATTAAGAGTGTATTTAAAAATTCGACAACGCTGTACCGACTGAAATAGGGTTACCTTGGGGGGGACTCATGTCAAAGTTGGGCCTGGGGGGGGGACTCATGTCAAAGTTGTGCCTTGGGGGGGGGGGACTTCATTCAATAAATCCCCATTCAATAAACCTACTGAAATAGGCCTCTAGCACTAATTAAGAGTGACCTATAAAAATTCGACAACTGTACCGACTGAAATAGGCCTCTAGCACTAAAAAAAAAAGTATTAAAAAACCATAAGATTTGTTGTCTGAACATATATTTTGTAGAACAAACCTAATATACTTCAATTTATAAATATTAAATGCAAATATATGTTTTTATGTGAAACCTTCAGATGTGCCAAATCCTCTTAAATTTATTTTCTTTCTTTCTTTCTTTTTTTTTTTTTTTTTTTTTTCTTTTTTTTCAAGAGTGTATTACGAAGTGAAATGTTTCCCAAAAGTCTCTGTGTCATTTGTGTCCATCTAGAATTGAAATTTTTCATTACAATATTTTTATTGCACTGAAGAAATTCTTTATTAATCAAAAATCAACAATGAAACTTTTTTGTTAACCATGGAGAAACTAAGTAATTCTAATTAACGTTTAAAAATAAATAAGAACAAAAATACACTTCTAATTAATATTTAAAAAAAGTAACATAATATTTTTGCAGACGAAGTTACAAAAGCAAGGTCACGTTAAAGCCATTAAAATTTACTATAGAACAAACACAACAAGCATATATGCCGAACCTTTTGCTTATTCCAGTTAATATTCGATTGTGTGAACAACTATATTTTATTTCTGGTCAGATCGATTGGGAAATTTTCGTTATACTAAATCTATGTTAAATTAAAAATAGCTATTTAAAGGAATATTGGTTGGTTCGTTGTAGGGTTTGTGACCGACTGACTAGGCTAGGGTCCTAGGCCTATAGGTGAATTGCCCTCCATGGGGGTCTTTCTAAGGGGTCCTAGCCCATATTTGCGCGAGTTTTGGTAAAAACCAGAAAATTTTCGTTGTACTTATCTATGTTAAATTTAAAATAGCTATTTAAAGGAATTTTGGGTGGTTGTAGGGATTATGGCCGACTGACTACGCTAGGGTCCTAGGCCTATAGGTGAATTGCCCCCCATGGGGGTCTTTCTAAGGGGTCCTAGCCCATATTTTCGCGAGTTTTGTAGAAAACCGAGGAAAACTCCGAACGTCTAGGTCGATTAGTGTGACCTGAGATCGAACCCGGCACTTTCCATCTAACAGCTTTGAGCGCAGAACCGCTCGGCCGCTGGTGGGCTTTTATGGGAATAGCATAATAAAATATAAATTCGAACCACAACTCGGAAGAAGTGATTTTATTGTCTATCATCCATTTTTAGATAAATGTATTTAAAAGTAGAAAGGACCTAGTTTAGATTTTTTTTTTTTTTTTAATAAATATTTTATAATATATGTATATACACATGCATATATTTTATAAATTTTAATATATATATATATATATATATATATATATATATATATATATATATATATATATATATATATATATATTTCATATAAATTTTGTAAACTCTAAACAAATATGTTCACCTCTCACACCATCATCACTAACGTTTAAAAAATCACTACAGAATCAATAGTGGATCTAACTTGTGCCCAAATTCTTTAACCTTTTACAATTTTTTTTAATGCCGTTATATTTGTTTTTCTGATTGGTGTTTCTAGCTTTTCTGTAACAAATGCAAACTTTAAATCCCGTAAACAAAAACGAACGCATTGCAAAAACTGCTGTATTCGATATACGAGAAAAAAAAATCTTATGCTGTTCAAATCAACTTATCTCGCTTCGCAGGATGCTGTCAGTTTTCAATGCAATGCGTATGATATCACTGCAGATTTTCTACGTAGTTTTAACCCTTTCAGCCGCAGTGTTCCCGCTGATGGAACACCTAATTTTAATTCTCAAGTGCAAAAACCAACGAGATATATAAAGTAGAGTGATAAATGGTAACCCTTGAGAAGGTTCAAGATGAGTCATGTGACATGCTCGCCTTGCACCTGCGTATTCGGTGGTTCCCTCGTTAACAGCTTATTTTCAGTAAAATTTCTATGGCAACGGTTTGGAGATTGTTCTTTGCAGCCAATGTTTTTGTTTACTTACGTAGTTTAATAGTCTTTTGTTCTAAATCATTTTGATTTTGATTTTACTTCTTTTTTATTTCGTGTAGTTGAACTTTAACCGATAAAATGTTTAAAAATAGTTGAAAAATTATTATTTGTTCTTAAATTTAGCTCTTTAAAATTTTAAATTTTCTTTTATAAACACATTTAAACTTTGTTGGGAAACGATGAAAAAAAGGTATTTTATTATTTATTAAAATGTGAAATGTGTGTAAAATTATTTTAAAAACAATTTATTTCGGTCATAGGACTGTCATGTTACCTAATAATAATGATAATTTGTCGAAATGATATTTTAAATGCCAAAATAGCGATAAAGGGCCTAACACAATAACCTATTGGAGCATGTCACGTGATTCATCTTGAACCACGGAAAGCTATCATCCATTGAATCAGCACTCTAATTTATATATCTCGTTGGCAAAAACTCATCCCGGAATTTTTTTGCAAAAATTTATATTTATAATATAGCAGAAAAGGCCCTGCTTTTAAACCTGAAAATTTTAAATTTCCTTTTATTTTAATTTTGTTCATAAATTCCGGTGGCAGTATAATTTAAATGATCCGAATTACCCTGCGCCGCAAAGGATTAAAGGCACATTTTGCGGTTAGTTCTACAACGTTTAGTTTCCAGGTAAAAAATTTTTGTTTAGGATTTAACATATCAAGTATATTATACATTAGAATTTTGCTCTATTGAAAGACAGCAACATTTTATTATTATAAGTTTTAGTTTAAATAATTAAAAAAGGAGTGCTATATTCAAGCTACTTCTTGTTAATAGAAAGTTTCATAATTCAACATATTTTGAGAACGAATAATATTTCCCCAAGTTAAAGTCAAAAGTACGTATTTTACGCTTGTGCAAAAGAAATGCTTTCAGAAATTTAATCAACATATGGGTCAAACTCAGCCTATACAGAAAAAAAAAACAATATCAATTATGTGTAAATATGAAAAATTCAAATGAAGTTAACACTTTCGCAACCGCATGTTTTCGTCTGTTTGCTAGTAAGTTCCGCCTGTAGGCGTTATTCTTTCAAGTTACATTATTCCAGAACAAAGTTTTCTGTGTGCATATTTATACCACATATGAATATACATAATAAATATACTCTTTCTGATGAAAGTATTTGTATCTATAGCATTTTGATTGTACCAATATGAATAAAGGGAATAATTCTTAAGAAATGTATCATTATACAATTGCAATAGAAACGCCCACTAGTGGAGTTACAGATTTCGAAAGACGTGAATCTACGTCAGGGATCGCGAAAGTGTTAAGAAAAGTCGAAAACGGCGAAAAGTCGAATTCCTATAATAAAATCGTGAATAAGTAAAGCGATGAAACACAAATTATTAAATGAATTGCGTAGATTCCAATCTTTCAGATATTTAAACAAGATTTGTCACCACTACTTTTAAAATGGAACTGCCACATTTATTTTCGATAATTCAATAAACAGTAAACAATTGTAAAAACATTCCGGTATAAAGACTTCTTTAAAAAAACAGGAAACTTGTGGTATTGACACAGTGTTGCCAGATTGAGGATTTTGTCCCCATTCTGGGGGATTTTTCTAGCTTCTGGGGACAATTTTGGGGACCGAATGTTTGAGGGGAATTTCGTAGGGATTTCTGAAATTTTTTGGGAGATATCTGGGGAATTTTTCAACTTTTTTTGACTTATTTTGCTGTATCTGTTAAGTTTACAGCATTACCAACTGTAGGAATTTGTCCATACGCGTAGGGAATTTTAACAGTGTCCTTTCGCATATAGAGGCTTTTTTTTTCTCCCCAGGATATCCTGAGGATGTTCTGGGAATGGGAATACATTTTGCGTACATCCTCAGTACTAAAGTACTTTATGCAGATTTTTAATTTTCCGATAACTAGTATGTATATAAAAGTATTTACTGTATATGGGGATTTTTTTCAATAAAGAGCGTCATTTGGGGAAAAATTTGGACTTAAATCTGTTAAATATCATATATATATATATATATATATTTACTTCTTTAGTAGAAATTGAGTTAGGGATTTTTTTTTTTTTAAACCCTGGTTTGGGGAAATTTTAAAGCCTGTTTGGGGAAATTGACTTTCGACCATCTGGCAACACTGTATTGACAAGAGGCACCTATGGTATTAATGTGTTTTCCTATCATGAAGTTATCGCATGTGTATGCCACATTCGTTTAAAATGCTGTTGGTTGATACGCATTGACGCTGTATTAAAATAACTATCAAAACGGGCTCTGCCGATTTTGTATACGGACAGGCAGTGCGCGAAGTCGAGCACAACAATGAACTGAATTGCTTTTACATCGCTCTAACTCTAGAGCAACGCAAAAAGCAACTGTCGATGGTCTTCATTTATAGAAGTGATCCGGAGACATGCCATCACAATATTTAAAATTTCGCAGAGGGAAAAATACTTAACATTGCAGCACAAATTAACCATAAAAGTACACCGTCATCCCCTCCGTCCTAATCAAAAGAGGCGTAACTCTCCCAAGTAAAGACCGTACTCGTTGCTGCTTGATTTTGGTGTTATAATGAGATCCTTGCTGAACTAACTAATTCAGGCAAACAAGATTTAAATGGACAAAATCAAAACTGGTTTCCTAGAGATTTAGATGTTTTTATTTAATAATTTATTTATTTATTTATTATTATTATTATTATAAATGTATTTTGTTTAATACCACATTCAAAAGTTTAATTAGTTCATACAGCGCTTCCTTTTTGAAAAAATCGCCAGTTATTTTACCTCTTTTTATTTTCTGAACACGCATATGTAAGGAGAATATTGTAATCATGTCAAAAATCCGACTTTGAAATTTTGGTGTTTCTATAGCAGGCACCAGGGGTCGTACTCTCCGCCCTTTATTCAGAACACTCTATAGAATGAGAATTTTAAAAATTCATTGCCACCATTATTTTTATACGAAAATATCTACCCTGTATAATCACGGCACATTTCTAGAAATATACCCAAAAATTTTCTGTATGGAAAAAGGGGTGGTTTAAAACGCAGAAATTTATTATCTCTGAGAGTGTCCTGAAAAAAAGTCGGAGATTACGACCCCTGCTATACGTGTTTAGGTTCCCTTAGTTTATTTTTACGATGTTGTGTGTATGTGCATAGCCTCCTTAACTAGATGCCTGTCGCGTAACTCGGAAACTAGGCAGCAGTTGAAACGGTAGACAGCGCCACCTGGTACAGGTTGCGCGACTTTTTTATTCAACAGCCACCAAAAAATTTTTAAAGTGTGATATGATATACATAAAAGTCGAATAGAATCGAAGAAACGTCGATTATAAATATCATGTATCACTTTTTTAAATTATTGGTGCCAGTTGAATAAAAAAGTCCTATAATCTGCACTAGGTGGCGCTGCCTACCGTTTCAACTGTTGCCTAGTTTCCGAGCTACGCGACAGGCATCTAGTTAAGGAGGCTATGGTATGTGCAAGTGAAAACGATATCGCCTAAATGCTTTGTTCGAATGAGCTGAAAGTTGGTGCAAATAAAATGAGTCACCATAGCACGAATCCTATTGATTTTGGGGAATCTGGGTCTCCTTATTTTTTTTTCAGGGACATAAAAAAAAATCCTTTATCATTATGGTCTATCGGCCCAAATTCTTTAAAGCGCGATAGCGTTTAAACGCCTTGTTCGTCTGAGTTTTTCTTTTTTCTTTTTTCTTTTTTTTTTTTTTTTTTTTGAAAATTTATACTCATGTTATAAATTATTGTCGCACAAACTGTATAAATTTTGGTGAGTTTAGCATTTACAGGTTTTTTTTTTTTTTTTTTTTTTTTTTTTTTCCTTACAGGGACACAAAGAAAAATTCTTTATCATTACGGTCTATGAGACCAAATTTTTTAAAGTGTGATAGTGTCTAAACGACTTATTCGATTGAGCTGAAAATTTATGAACATGTTATACTGTCACTGTTGCACGAATTGCATAGATTTTGGTCGATCTAGCTCTAATATATTTTTACAGGGAAACAACGAAGTTTTCTTTATCATTATAATCTCTGTATGGGCTCAAATGTTTGAAGTGCAATAGCATTAAACTAAACAATGTAGGAAAATACTCAAAAATTCTATTATAATTTTCATTTTTGTTTATTTAACGACTTTTCTTACTCAATTTATTTTTACAACCGTTACTGACTTAATGTTCAGAAAGTCGAGTGGAGTCACTCCAGATTTTTTATATTATTACTCAAGTAATGTGTATGATGAATTTAGCATAGCTATCTTGCAGGCTTTTTTAAAGCGAAATTCCCCATAGTAAGCACACACTTTGTACACAACAAAGCAAACACATAGGAGGAACATAAAAAAAATTACCCTGTCTTTTTCTGCCATCATGTTGTAGAAACTGACCACCTACAAAAACGAAACCTTGGCTTCAGTACACTGAATAATCGACAAAACTCCAGAAACGGAGAAATTTAAAAGAGCAGGTAAAATTATTATAAGTACCTATGCATAGTATGACAGAAATTTTAGTAATAAACTAGCAAACTCGTACGAAATTTTCACACTTTATTTCTTCTTTTATTTACCTTTAAAATTTGAAACTCATAAATATTTTGCCAATTTCACCACCTAATTAAAATTTTAATTCACCAGAAGCCAAATTATTATTAAAACCAAATTAATAATGTGCAACGGTGAAGTCAAAATCATTCAAAGAAAGCTTTCAAAATAAAATTTATGGCTGACGACCCACTTTTCATACTTCCGCAGGCAGTGCAGTTTTAGCATAGTGTCTTTATGGCGACTTTTAAATTTTTGTCGCCATGTTGGCAATGACATTTTATTTATTTATTTTGGCATGAATTTATTATACTTTTTATGATTGCGTTTTTTAGTCAGTTTATGATAATAATTAACATTCTGTATTTATATTTAAAATATTGCTAGGTTTAAAATGACGTTTGGAAAAGTTCTGAAGATTCAACTTTTAAAAATACATTTTTCCATAGAATAATTTCCTCAGACTAATGTCATTATTTTTTCTTATTAGATCATTGAGCTGAGTCCACGTGCTTAAATATTGTATAAATATTATTTTTTATCCTCACATATTTTATTAATTACATCACTATCGTATCGTTTCGGCAAAATTTAATCGTAACTGGTCCACGTTAGAGAAATATTATACAAATATTCCTATTTAAAAACTGAAAATGGCTTAGATAAACCTTGGAGGAATGATGTAAGAGGAGATAACATGTCTGGAAAAAAAAAAAAAAAAAAAAAAAAAAAAAAAAAGAAGCCAAAGTCGCAACCGCAGAAGCCATTAAGCATAGCTGTCAATATTTTAATTTATTCCGGAGTAATTTTAGCCCCGCCCTTATTTCGCACCACTTTATTTATAGAAAATTTTCTTCAATACATAACTTCAATATAATAAGAAAAAATTACTTTTAAAAAGTAAGTGGTACGAAATACAGGCGGGGCTAAAATTACTCTGGAATAAATTAAAACATTGGCAGCTATGCATTAAGTAACACAGTTCCATAAGAAATTTCGCATTGTTATCATACTTGCCAACCATCTTATTAATAACCGTACAATTGTTAACGCCCCTTTTTACACACCACTTTATTTTTAGAGTAATTTTCTCCAAATGTTGTTGCGATTAAATAAGAATAAAATTACTCTAAAAAATGACTGGTGTAAAAAAAAGGCGGGTACTAAAAATTGTACAGCTCATAATGAGATGGTTGGCAAGTATGTAAATGAGTATGTTGGCAAGTATGTTTACGTACTGCAAGCAAGGAATCTCTCTATGAAGAATTTGGACAATCTTAATAAGACACTGTATATTATTTACAAGAGTACAAAACTAACCGTATAGAGCAGAGAAGCAACTTACATCGATATCTTCCACCCACTGACGAACATTGAGGAAACTGTTTTCGCAGGTACAATCATAAAGGAGCATGACGCCATCTGCCTTACGAAAGTAAGATTTTGTGATACTGCGAAACCTAGACAAAAATTAAGGATGATAAGAAAATACTGTACGACGATATGGCACGAATATAATATTGATCAGAGCCAGACGAAAAACGGGACAAAATTCCACCACTATTCTTTAAAAACAATTTTTTACTTAGTGCAGAACTGCCAACGTAATTCGGCAATTTGTTAGTACCGCCCATTTTTCTACACAGTCATTTCTTAGAGTTTTTTTCTTCTTAATTCATCGCAAATATATTTGAAGAAAATTACTTTAAAAATTAAGTGGTGTAGAAAAAGGGGCGGTACTAACAATTTGCCGGATTAGGTTGGCAGCTCTGTTAGTGATAACAAAAATTTGCGATTTAATTAGTAAATGATTATTTTTAGAAGATAATTGTTCTTAAGAATCTAACTTACACAAAGTAAAATAAACACCACTATTTCAAAAAAGTTATTTCGTTATCTTTACAATGAATTTCTGTTAATTATTCGTCAAAAACAATTGTTACAAAATAGTAGTGAGAGTTTGGCGTGGCCTTAGTCAAGCTCTGATTTTAAAAGGTTCCCGATATTCGAGATGTAATTTGTCAATGTCGATGTAAATATTTCAGAATACCTGTATATGAACACAACCATGCTTTCCTCCATAGAGAAAGGAAAAAAAAAATATTTAATTTCTTTTCCGAAAATAAAAGATAAACAAGCCCTTGCGGCTCATTCGGAAGGGTAGGTTTATTTCTTTTTTCTTATCAAGTAGTCGCCCTTTTGAACCAAAATGGCAGCTACAAATTATTAATAGACTTGGTAGAAATATTGATGTGGGCTATGTACATATGAAGTTTTAAGCAAATCGATTCATAAATACCTTTTTATATGAATTTCAAATTTTCAAGTAGACGTGCATTTATGAAACCAGTCGAAACTGTGCAAAGGAGGATAACGATTAAGCAAAGAGTCTTATAAAACACAGCAAAAATGCTAAGAAAAGCAATTTTTTTTTTTTTTTTTTTTTTTTTTTAATAAAAACAATTGTTAGTGATCATACATTTTATAATGACAAATTTAAATAATGTAACTCTAATTCAATAAAGAGAAATGTTAAAATGTTAGGAATTACAGCAAAACTAATAGCTTTTAATAGAAATATAAAGTTCTCTAAAATTAAATAACTAATTTTTTTTTTTTTTTTTTTTTTTACTTTTATAAAATTTAAATTCTTATTTGTTAAAACTTTGTAATGATTTAACAGGAGTGAGCATACGGAATACAGACATGCAGTTTTAAAAAAATTAACTCTGGCCTATTCAATATGGCTGCTGCCACCACAGAGGCTGTATTGGGTCTACTAAAACAGGTTGGTTGAGTCAAGTAAAACAGACTTCTGCATAAATTAACATTTAGTAGACTATAAGAAAAACTAAACACATTAATTGAAATCCAGCGTAATTCGTGATTATACAGGGTGTTTATAAAGTCCCGGACCCATTTTGATGTTTAATAACTCATAAAATAATAAAGATAGATTAAAATTAATAACATAAATGGTTAGATAGACTCAAAAAGTTTCATGACCCTTGTCAATGAACTTCCACGTGTGCCCCCTTCGTCGCACGGAGAATATCAATTCGATAGTCAGTTTCACGCCAGGTTGCGGCAAGCATGTCGGCATCCACAGAGGCTATTGCGGTTGTAATTCTGACTTTTAGGTCATCAATGTTCAACACTCTCCTCCTGTAAACATTGTCCTTTACATATCCCCAAAGGAAAAAGTTCAGTGGCATTATATCAGGTGATCTGGGTGGCCAAGGAATTGGACCTCCTCGCCCAATCCATCTTCCTGGAAAATGGTCATTCAAAGAACTACGAACGATGGTACCCCAATGAGGTGGTGCACCATCTTGTTGCAAAAAGACATGTGGCTGAAGCTCTTCTAGTTGTGGAAATACGAAGTTTTCAAACATGTCTAAATATACGACTGATGAGACCGTGTTTTCTGTAAAAAAGAAAGGCTCAGTGACTCGGTCGTGCATTAGTCCACACCACACATTAACCTTTGGGGAATCCCTTTGTGCCTCACGGTATTCATGGGTATAGTTGCCAAAAACAAAAGGGAGAAAAATGCAATTAATAAGCAGACTATATTTAGAAAAGCACAGATATTTAGACTGGAAAATGAAATTATCTGAAATTAACCACACGCGCAGACGATATTTACAAAAGTAAAGATATTCAAACCTGAAAAGAAAATATATGAGTTATTCCATCAATAAATGCCGTAAGTTTGTTTATATCTTCATTATTTTATGAGTTATTAAACATCAAAATGGATTCGAGACTTTATAAACACCCTGTATTGTCTTAATTTTTTTACTTTTAAATTGGGATTATCACCTAATACCTCTGGTTATTTCTTAAATCTTCGAATAAAGAATATTCCCTTCTAGAGAACCTTCGTATTTAATGTTAAATTATTTTTCACTTGGATCTGTAAGAATCAAAATTCCATAACACTATGCTATTAAGTTATTAGTATTATTTTATGCTGTAGCATTCTTTAGCGATTAGTCTGTAAATACGACAAACAAATTTCGTTGGAAAATTACTGCAGTATTTGATCACATATCAGCTCTACATATTTCAATAGATTTTTCGATTACAAATATAACACAATGTTCTTAAATAAAAAATAAATAAAAAAATGTTCATTAGTCAAAAGTGCTTTCAGTCTTGCTTTTGCCTCCAAGGCAGTAGCTCGTATTTTTTGCACCTGAAGGAGAAAGGCTACGTCTTTTCGTAACCGGTTGTGCTGTCTTCAAGTTTATGGTGCGTGAAGAAGTTTTAAAGTTTAAATATTGAGGGTTCACGAGTTTTGAATTTAGTTTTGTAATCTTCATTTTGACGGGGAATAGTGGAAACAGTTCATGTTAAAAGTAATTCACGTTAACTGTGTTCACAATAACGAGGTTCGACTGCATTAAATTTGCACGCATAACTTGTTTATTACTAATACACTTTTAATAAACAATTCAATTGTAAAATATTGAAACTACGAATCAACAAATTTCTTTAAGAGGATTTTCTAGTTGTTTGTTATTGAAAATTTTAATATTTTACCTTTCTTGTCCAGCTGTATCCCAAAGTTGTACCGCCACGTTCCTTCCATCAACACGTAGAGTTCTCATTAAAAAGTCAAGCCCTATTTAAAAAAAAAAAAAAAAAAAAAAAAAAAAAAATCAGAAAACTTTATATTTGCAGGGATGGAACACGGGCGCAGAATTCATACCACTATGAAAGTAAGAAAATTTTCTACCTCTTAAATCAACGATATTATAGGTATGGAAATTTCTTCAACAGATTCCGGTGTGAATTCTGCGCCCGTGTTCCATCCCTGTATTTGTGCGGTGAAAAAAAAAATGTAGATACAATCAGAAATATTTTATCTGAAGACATATTTTTTGCATGAAGACTTTATTTTTATCAAATTGTGCAGCCATGTAATAAAAACTAGCACCTCTGTTTAACCGCTTATTTTTTTTTTTTTTTTTTTTTTTTTTTTTTTTTTTCTAGTGAAGTGCACGGACACTGCTTCCGCTTACGGTTCATACACTTTAATACCACCATTTTACTAAAATAACCTATTTACATAATTTATTCAAAATAATTTAACTTCTTATAATTTTCAGCAGCTGACTAAAATAAATTAACCGTTTTATCAAACAACCATATGCTTTTATTTCCTATAACGTACCAATATTCTGAAGTCATGGTACGTTCCAGAAAAGAAAAACAAAAATAGAATTTTAAAATATTAAGTATTTTAAAGGCAAGAATCCCATTCTACACCCTTTTTTAGGGCGCTTTCAGGTATGAGAAATTTCTGGCTCTTTTGCCAACGGTCTTTTTTGTAAAATAATCTCTATCCTTTTTAATCACAGTACGCCATTGTAAAAGAACCATAAAAATTTCTGTATTAAAACAGTGGTAGCAATGGAGGCAGAAATTTCTTATTCCTGAAATCTCCCACACACACACAAAAAAAAAGGGGGGGGGGCTGGAGTACGAACTATGTATGTGATTAAATAAATATACATATATACAGAGAGAGTAATATAAAACCAATAATAATGTGCTGAACGGAGAGGTTATTATAATTAATTTTTTCTGTAAACAAATTCTTGCAATTAAAATGGGCTGCCGATTCCCACTGAATATGGCATATGCCGCTAGATGCGATCAAGGACTTCAAAATCATTCTTAACTATCTGATGGACGGAGGGATATATTACATATTCTCTAATTTTAATTCCAATCTGCGAAAATACGTCTGAGAATTTTATAATAAAATTTTCCTTTTAAAATTTAGCAAATAATAATAATAATGATAATAATAATAATTCTTTTATAATTTTGTTCATAAATTCTGACGGCTGTCTTTATTAAATGAACGTAATTACCTTGTCCCTCAAAGGGTTAAGTTGAAAAATGGAAAAAGCGCAGATTTAATAAAGGGGAAGGATCCATGGAAAAATATAATCTAAGTAAATATTCGAATTATTTATGTATTCAATATTTATCATTTTCTTTGTTAAATTTTATGCTTTCCATGCAAAGTGCCACCTGGTGGTCATTTTTTAACTCATTTTTTTTATACTTTGACCATTCTTGGATTCGATACATACACTACACCTTGTAGTAATCTGCGTGTTCACTTCAGCTGCTGTATTGCTTAAAGAAAAGATTAGCTACAACCACACTCTATTAAATATAATAGTGGGATTTTCAATTTAAAATAAATAAGTAAATAAAAACTATCCCCTGTAGGGTTCCTACAGCTCATATTTTTCGGAGCCCGTATTTTTTGCAGCATTTTATCTTTAATTAATCTTCAAAGTATATTATTTAACTTTACTTAAAAAAAAATAATGGTTTTCGAAAAAACACAGACCGTAGCAGCTTATAGACCATCTATACTAATTAAAATAAACATCAGTTATTTTTTAAGGATAATCCCCAAAATTTGTCACTAAAATTTGTGCATTTAACAGCATCCTTCAATTAGTTTGATTATAAATTTCACAATGTTACTTTTTCAATTTATAAGATTTGCGATATTTCGTAAACATCACATTTCAGCGCTCAAATCAAAATGATTTGTATTTACAGGGTGTTTCAGAAAAGCTGCTCAATTATGTAATAATATAACTGAGAAACAGGAAAGGTAAAACAAATGGCACGTTGGATATACAAGTCTGGAAATTGTTATACACCGGTTTACAGAAATAGTTCCAAAATTGAAGAATAGGTGGCGCCACAAGCACAAGGAGATAAACAGTACTCAGAAGTTCATTCGTCAGTCTGTTTCACTGCTGACACGTGTGTGAGTTGTATCTGTATCCAATTAGTTACCATAGGAAATTGAAGAATATCGTGTCGTATTCTTTGAAGCCATGTGTTTTTATTTTTCTAAAATACCTCCGATTAATTCGAAATCCAACGAAAACAAAGCGAAATTTTCAACGAAAATTTAATGTTACAAAATTTTCAGACCCATAGGCGTCGGCAGAATGGGGCAAGGGGGGGGGGCACTTGCTCCCCCCCCCCCCTGGAAAATTCTACTAAGCAATTTTTTCTTCAATTTTAAAACTATGCTATCAGAATTTTATTTAAAAAAAAATATTTTTTGAGGTTGTGCCCCCCCCCCCCCCTGAAATTTTTTTTGGCGACGCCACTGTTCAGACCAGAAAACAATTCGTAATTTATTCATATAGAAAATTCCAGGCTCGTCTGTTCGATATGCCATTTCCACTTTTCCCAGTGTTGCCAGATTGGAGAAATTTTTCACGATTTTGGGGAGAATGAAAGTGTGGGGGAAATTTGGGGAGAAAATCATAAAGCTTCTTAAAAAGTACCGGTTTGAAAAAAAGAAAAAAGAAAAAAAAAAAAAAAAAAAAGACTTCCATTTTTTGATGAATTTTTAGGCTTTCAGATGTCCTGTGCACTATTTGACCATAATTAGAAGTTGTCTGTCTGCCTGTGTATCTGTTTATGAGAGTGTTTGTGTGTTAGTAAAATTTTGTTCTTGTTTAACTTTACAAATAAATACACGCCAAATGAAGAATTAATCCTAATTCCACAAAGCGTTATATATTTAGTTGGATCGTGATGTAAAGCAGCGGAGCTGATTATATATGTGACATATAGCGTCTGCAGATGGTGCTGCTATACTGAGATAACCACAATTTTCAGGAAAATCCCACTTTCTTTAGTAAATTAGAGCATCATACTAGATATGTAAGATGAATATCATGAAACTTTTTACTGATTCAGTTTGAGCACATATTGCATGCATGAAAGAAGGCGATACTTTGCTGATATTTTCTCCGCTTACAAAAATGATATACCTTAACTTCGATAGTGTATAAATGTATTCAACTTAATATATTAGTTAGTTGTTATAAAAATTACGTTGGATAAATTTTGGTGCATATCAACCCACTGTGATTGCTGGCATATTAAAATTTCTTTCATTTATGGGAAAGCTATAGCTATCAACTTCTATATTATTCATATTGTACTTTATTAATCTTCTATTGTATACATACAGTCGGTAACAAAAGTGTCCGAACACTAGCAAAAATTCCTATGTAAAAAAAAGAACACTTCATACGGTTTTGTTAAATAAATCCTTGTCGAATCCTGTCCTTACGCTGGCTAAGGTCAGGATTCGACAAGGATTTATTTAACAAAACCGTATGAAGTGTACTTTTTTTACATAGGAATTTTTGCTAGTGTTCGGACACTTTTGTTACCGACTGTACAGTAAGAATGTTATAGAAGATTGCTTTGTGATAGCCACAGCATAGTAGTTTTTTCTTTTATATAGACATGGAGAAAAGGTATTGGATTTGTGAAATTTTTTGACTTTCCGTTTGTGATTGATTTACATGTTTTGATACGTCCTGAACGCGTTGTCTCTGTCTGTGTGTGCATATATGTACGTTAGCAAAACATGTTGAAAGTTGTATCTTGCGAAACATTTTACCGAACCGCAGGAAATATTATAAGGTATACATACGAGTATAAGGACCTGAGGATATGAATTCATGCCAATTCGATTCTGGCATATATAGCCCTGAGGGTGCTGCTGCTATGCTGATATTTGTATCATGTTTTTATTGACTCGCTATGTTGTTTGTTTGTTTGTTTCTTCAGTACAAATCTTGCAATATATTTTTAACTAACTTCCCGATTAGCTAGACATTTGAAACTTTTAGAATAACTCAGAACACGATCACAATCCATTTTTTAAAATACTTTTAGCGAAATGTTTTGGGTATCTGCTGCCTTCGGTAGTGCTTATATAATTCAATAGAAATTTTATTTAACTAACTTCTCGACTTGCTAGACATTTGAAACTTTTAGAATAGCTCAGAATATGATGACAATGCATTTTTTAATGCTTTTAGGCAATTACTTCGGATCTCCGCTGCCTTCGGTAGCGTTTATATGATTCAACAATAATATAACTTCCCGACTAGCTAGGCATTTGAAACTTTTAGAATAGCTCCGAACAGGATGACAATGCATGCTTTTAATACTTTTAGCCAATTATTTCGAGTCCCCGCTGACTTCGGTATCATTTATATGATTCAACGATTACATAACTTCCCGACTAGCTAGACATTTGAAATTTTTAATAGCTCAAAACACGACAACAATGCATTTTTTAATTTTTCGAACTTTAGTTTTCGATAGATTTTCACGTTTTAGGATGTCCCAAGCCCGATTTGACTCTTTTTATTAAATGTCTGTCTGCGTATGAGTGTGTATCTCAAAATTTGTGGACGCTGCATCTCACCAAACAACGAACGAAATTAAACCAAAGTTTTATTTAGTTGGACCCTGACATAAACTGGTGCTGCTTAGATTTGGGGATCAATCGCTCAACAAGTAACGCTGCGATCCCATTTTTTTTTTTTTTTTTTTTTTTTTAACATGACAGTGTCGGACAAATTTTCATATAAATGTACATGTTTTTAACGTGTGATTGTAAAATTGATAGGAATTATTCATAATAGGAATAGTAAACCAGAGAAAAAGTTTGTGCATATGGGAGCATCACTTCCCCTCCCGGAAGAATATCCTCCGTGACATGTAAATTTTCAATATGGGTATTTTTCAAAAGATCTCGTCATCATTTTTAAAACGAATGGTTGAATCATAGGTAGGTGATAATTTAAAACAAAGTTGAAGATTTTTTTTAACGAAAAAAAAATCTAATATTGGCAAAAATTTTACTTTCTTTCATCACTTAGTGATATATTATTCTGTCGGATAAAAATCATCTGTAGAATAATGTGCGGAAAATAATTCATTTAATAATTTGTATTGCATGAATTTTGTGTAAAATTATACAGAAGAAAGTCTTGCGGTAGCCACATCACACTAGTTTTATACATGCTTTGTTGATAGAAAAGTATTTTATTCTCTTTTTTTTTTCTTTTAATTTGTGTTTGGGGAAAATTTTTGAAAAAAACGTCATTTTGGGGAAAAATAAAATCTATTTTGGGGGAATTTTCAAATTCCTATCTGGCAACACTGATCTTTTCCATTCCTGCCAACTATCTCATTAATAATCGGAAGATTTTAAGTATCGTCTTTTTCTTTCACACCAGTCTTTTCTTTCTTTTTTTTTTTTTTTTAAGAGTAATTTTATACTTATATAATGTTAACAACATTTACAGATTATTACACCAAAAATAAAAGAGTGTAGAAAAAGGGGCGTATACTGAAAATCTTCCAATTCATAATTAGGATGTTGATAGGTATGCCTTTCTGTTTATCACCGTTTCGCAGTTATGTCATTTCAAAGTTGGGGAAACTCATTTGAAGCACCCTATATGTTGAATGAATCTGATACCAATGTTTTTCTATATTTTATACCCTATTCTTATACTAAATTATTTTTCTAAAACTAAATTAAAAAACTATATGCAAGAATGGGTTGAAATTTTCTTCTGTACTCTCTTCAAATGAAAACTTGATCTATTTTATCAGACATGAGTTATTTTCGTTTTTCAAATCGGCTTGAATCAAAAATTCTTTCTTTCGAATTAATAGTTTATTTGTTTAATCCAAATTGAGCTATACGCATTTAATCAAAATTTGAGTTTTTTCTACTCCCGTCATTTGCCAGTTAAAAAAATAAAATAAAAAAAAAGGTTAGCGCTGCAATTTTATGGCACATTCTATTGGTCATATTTTTAATATAACGAATTTTGAGTTTAGGTCATATAAACTCATAATTTAGGTATTTAAGTAAACAGCTATTAAAAAATCTTGATAAGTAGAAAATTAAAATGTCAAAATGAAAAATAAGTTTCTTAAATATGACATTTTTTTATTCACAACTGACACAAAATGTAATTTTTCAAAGTATGGGCATTTTTAATACATACAAAAAATAATGTAATATTTTTTTTTTTTTTAAGCATATAAATATAAAAGTAAAGATTAATATATAATTATATGTAATTCATTAAAATCTATAGAAATCATATATGTTTATTACATTCATGAAAACTTAACATATGTAAAAGCATAGCCTCCTAAACTAGATGCCTGTCGCGTAGCTCGGAAACTTGACAACAGTTGACAGCGCCACCTGGTACAGATTGCACGACTTTTTGATTCAACAGCCACCAAAAATTTTAAAAAGTGGGATATGATATACGTAAAAGGCGAATAGAATCAAAGAAACGTCAATTATATATATCATATATCACTTCTTAAAATTATTGGTAGAAGTTGAATAAAAAAGTCACGGAAAAGTACCAGAGGCGCTGTCTAACGCTTCAACTGTTGCCAAGTTTCCGAGCTACGCGACAAGCATCTAGTTTAGGAGAGTATGGTAAAAGTCAAAAGTTAGCTTAACTCTTTCAGGGGCGGTGGTTGCATAGTGCAAATTTTAATTCAAAATTCCAAAAATTGTCCCCGGAAATTTTTTATAAAATTTTTCTTGTATAACTTAGAAGAATAACTTCATTTATTTCTTGTCTTTTAACATTTTCGCGACCGCTGACGTGAGTTCACGTCATTTGAAAATCTGTAACTCCGCCAGTGAGCGTTTCGTTTGGTTACATAGGCATAGCTGCCAATATTTTAATTTATTCCGGAGTACTTTTAGCCCTGACTTTATTTCGCACCACTTTATATATAAAAAATTTTTCTCTAACATATAATTTCGATCAAATAAGAAAAAAATACTTTAAAAAATAAGTGGTACGAAATAAAGGTGGAGCTAAAAGTACTCCGGAATAAATTAAAATATTGGCAGCTATGCCTATGTAACCAAACGAAACGCTCACTGGTGGAGTTACAGATTTTCAAATGACGTGAACTCACGTCAGCGGTCGCGAAAATTGGCACCTATGCATAGGTTACATCATTTCTTAATAATATACCTAGTATTCACATTTGTGCAGTCAATGCATTATGAATACAAATATTTTGATTAGAAGGAGTGTAATTGTAATATATATTCATTTATACTATAAATATAAATATAGAGAACATTGATTTAAAGTCATTTAATATAAAAGAATAACGCCACAGGCGCAGCTTAAGGTAAAAAAGACAAAAACATGCAGTCGCGAAAGTGTTAATAATATTGGTGATTTCTGATAGTTGTTGATTTTAATGAAGAAAATTTGCTTGCCCTTGAAAGGGTTAAGAAGTATTTTAGAAAGTTCATTGGGCTGTTATAATTTTATTTTGCCGGTAAATGAAATAGAAAATTATAAAATAAGTAAGATCCATCTCGTTTGAGAATGGTTGAGATTATGTACCTAAACAGCTCAGATGTGAATTCGTAGAGTACCGTTATTTGTATTAGTATGCCGTTATTAATATTCGTCCAGAATTAGTCGTAAGGTGCTAGCACCTTACGACTAATTCTGGGTAGCACCGTGCTACCCAAGCGATCAGAAATTTAAAGAATGTGTTATTCTTCCTTTGCATTAGGGTTTAAACTTCTAACTATCGAGATTTAGTGTTTTCGTAGAAAGAAAATAAGAATAAACACAAAACAGAAGTATATTTCTTTCATTGAAGTACATAGTACTTTCAAATGAAAGCATGTGTCCAGTAAATTACTTTGGAATTTTAAGACAAAATATTGTGGTTTGAAAAATCTACATCTGGAATTGTTCAAAAGAAAGTTAAACTTGTTAAATTGTCAAAAATACAAATTCTGCATTTCACTAAAATCGAGATAAATGAAAAGTAGCTTTGATAAAGTTGATCATAAGGTTTAAAAGTTTGGGGAATTCTGATCTACATGGCATATATATTTGAAGTTAATCCAAAATAATCGGTGGCCTGCGAGTATACCTATATATTCTTTAACTACATTTCTTGCGATCATGGGAGCCATCTGATCAAGTGTGGGCTCATCAAGTCTAATATTAATATAGGGGTGATACCCTTATCGTTGAGAGAAAATAAGCAATAAAGGAACACTGAATGACTGGATGTTTACTAAATTCCGACCTATCGTTTAATTTGGTAACCCTCCAAATCAATGGAATCGTCCTCACTTCTAGCCGTAGGAAACGTAGTGACACTATAAGTCTTTATTGATGGAAAACAAACTTAATAAAATTATTATTATTATTTTGAAAAATTTCCTGCGTCCTGCTTTTTAACTGTTGATTTTATGAGAAGAAAAACATATGGAATTTTTTTTTTTTTCTTTTTTTTTTTTTTTTTTAATCGTTTTTGACAATTTTTATATTTTTTAACTATCAAAAACAGGTTTGTCTGACGGACATGAAAAGTAAATTAATTCAACGTGGTAGCTATATTTATTAGCTGTGAAAGAGATATAATTATTAGTAATAATTGTAGCTATACCCAAATTCCTGGAGTGCCTGTGAAAAATGACGAGCTATTTACTATACATGAGAAAATATATTTTTCAGAATAATTATAAGACTCACCAAGTGTTGAGCTCATATGCCTAACAAAGACGCCTTTGCTGATTCGCAGGGCAAAAGAAGACTTCCCCACGCCAGCATCTCCGACGAAGATGACTTTGAATGTCTGAACGACAGGATCACCATTCGGCTCGTATTCACTCTCGTCTACTTCAACGGAAACGAGGGTGGAATCTTCTCCAGAATCCTGAAAAACAAACGAGGTTTAAATAAACATTGTTTTGCGATTGTTTTCTTTATCTGGCATAAAAAGTTAAATTTCAAAGGCAAAGTTTTACGCCATGACAAAAAAAAAACACATTTTTAGAATAATTTCTTTCAACGTCGACATACTGAAATCACTTAGTTTATCTCTCTTTCTTTAGCTTTCTCTATTTATCCATACATCTTTATATATGTGTGTGTTTATAACGATAAAAATGAATTCTGGATTACGGATGTGTACGAACATCTTATGAAGGAATGAAGAGTCCATAGAGAACCGAAGATCCTTTATTAAGTTCGAAGATGCAGTCGTGAACCGAATATAAAGACATCCTGAACGGTATATCCAGGAAAAAGGTGCCGATGGTCGGCGATCATTCAGCCGCGGGACGCCGTAGGGCCGCGAGTCTAATTAGTAAAGCTTTACATGATGAATTATAATTACTAGTATCGCCCAGTGGTCGAAACTCGACCATTTTTTTTTTTTTTTTTTTGCAAAGCGAGGCAAAGCAAAGTTATTGCCTTGTCCTAAACGGAATGCAATTGCAACACAGCTGCGGCAATTGTTTGCCGATATTCACTCTCTCTCTGTAGATGTTAGCCTTTCTTGAAATGAGAGAAAATCGCAACGTGAAAACGCCCCTTGTTGTGTGATACAGCCTAGAAGCTAATAGGTACCATGTCAAACCAAGGCCCAACCAAGTATCAAATTCTGTTAAATTAATTCGATTGGTTCATAAAGTACAGTGTTTGAAAAAAAAAAAAAAAAAAAAAATGATATTTTTCAAAAATGGTCGAATTGAGTTCGGGAAATTTCAAAACGTGTAACTTTATCGAAAACCGAAAATCTAAAACCTTTCTGAATCTTATATTTTCTACTTATATATGCAGAGGAAAGACTAATAAATCCACTTTTTAAAAAATAAAAATAAGTAGTCAATTTCACTTAATTAAAATGCAAGGAAATCTCAAAACGTGTAAATTCATCGAAAACCGGAAATCAAAAGTTTTTATGTATCTTCTACTTGCTTCTTCTACCCACAAAAGCTAGCAATAAAGACACCTTTTTAAAAAATAAGTAGCCAATTTCAGTTAATTGAAACGTAAAGAAAGCTCAAAACATGTAAATTCAGCAAAAAACGGAAATCGGAATTTTTTCCGTATCGTCTACTTATACATGCAGCAGTTAGTAACAAATCCATTTTCCTTTTATTTAGTATATTAGTTGAATATTTATTGTTTAAATATCACCCTTTGAAATGAAATGTTTATGTTTACATTTGAAACTGGAAGTTTGCCATTTTTTTTTTTTCTGGAGTTTTGTGATTTTAAATTAAAATTTTATCAATTTTACAGAAAAAATAACTCAATCAAACACATGTAGACAATAACTTATGTATAACTATACCCAAATATAGGAATTAAAATCGGCAGATAATTTCCATTATTTTTTAATAATTTTTTACAAAAAATCCAATGGACGATTAACATAGAAAATCTTTTTCATGGCTCCATGGACAGACAGTGACGTCATCACTTCGCTTGCGTATAGTCATGCTACATTATACAAATTACTGTGTCAATGGTTTTATTTGAGCTTTATGAAATTGCCAGATTTAACAACTTTCTATTTTTAGGTATTTTTTAATGTAAAGGAATATGTGTATAAAAGGGAAAAATGGGCGAAAATGCATAAAAAATAAATGTATTTTTAAATACCTTCTTGACATCGTAAGAAAATAATATTTGTATTCGCACCTTCCGGCTAACCATACCTTTCGAATGATACCATTTTCAACCCTCTACTCCCATAATTAATATGTTAAAAAGGGACTACAAATTTTATGCTTGCCTATTAATATATAGATAACGTGAGTTTACTTGACAAGTAAGTATCGGAAAAAGCCACGATTTCTCGTGTGTTCCAGCTTAAATACGGCTCATTTCGGCGCGAAACCAAACTCTTCTTATGAATTCTTATTGGGCAGCTAGCTGAACTAGTCCCGCCTACATTTTATCATTGGTTTACCCGGACATCTGGGATTAAGTATTTTGCAATGTTTTGCCGCTAAATTTAATGATTGCATAATCATTATTCTAAAACATGTTCCCAAATATGATTCCTGCGTTCTGTTGAGTATTCTGATTTATTTATTCTATGATATTAATTTAAGATTTATTCTGAGATATTAATTTAAGATTTAGTCTGAGATATTAATATTAAGTTATCACTTAATATTAAATATTTAAAATAATAATTTAAAATCTTGATTCTTTTTATCCTTTCGTATATATATTTACGAATATTTCGTATATATTCGAACTTCTGAAATACTGAATCAATTTGAAACGAAATTGGACAGAAGACTCGTCTTAGAAATATCTAGGATGAATTCGATGACGAGATTATCTGATGTCTTATTTCAAAATGGCAACTACTTAAAAATAAGAGACTTGTATACAAAATAAATAAATAAATGTGTTTATTAAGAGATTTGCATGAAATTCGATACATACATACGTAGTCTATACCAAGTTTATTAATTTGTACTCTGTCGGAGACAGAAATCTAATTTTCTAAACTTCTAAAATTACCTTTATTTCCTATTTGATTTGATTTCCTAAGGCTAACTATAGGAATCAAAGTTTTAAACAAGCAGATGTGATGCATACATTAGGCCAAAAATGAGCTTATCAAGTAGATCATCTGTCGAGGTTAAACGTGTGATTGCACTTACCCCATTTCACCTTATATGTTAATCATTACCAATTTCTCTAAAGATGTTTTTTTGTGTGTAAATAATATATGACAATTTAATTCTGTTTTCTGCAGTAAAACAATATTAAAAAAATATGCTTTTTAAAAATACCTCTCGTAGAATATAAATCTGCTGACATTCTTTTGGATGTCCCTGTACACAAATCCGTCGTGCTATTTTTTTCGCACGCTTTCTCTGAGTTCTATTTTATTTTTTAACTTGATGCAACGGCGAAAAAAAAAAAAAAGAAGAAACTTTTTTTTTTTTTTTTTTTCATTTAGGTCTAAATATAGAAAAAATATTTTTATTTATTTATTTATTTATTTTTTTTAACTTTAATTTATGAAGCTGCTTCTTCAGCAACAATTACTGTATTTCTTAAAATTTATTTTGCACATTTTCTTTTAATTTAAAAAAAAAAAAAAAAAAAAAAAAAAAAATTTAACTAGTTAACAATAGAAAATATATATATATATATATATCAAAAACCTTTTTCAAGCAGTTTATCTGAAAGCAATAGTCGAGTCGTCTTAAAAATGTTTATGAGCAATATCATAAGAAAAAAATAAATTTCATCAATGTCTGACCTGATTTACTTTAGTCGTATCTTCATTGATCTTTTTGGACAATCGTGGCATGGGCGTTGGAGGTCCATTTTGAGTTTTGGCATCTTTAGGTGTAGAACACTGGTGGTGTGCCCAGTTGCGTCGCCAACTGTATAAAAAGACAAAATTATGTACATGCATATATATATATAGATAGATAGATAGATGAGAGGAGGGTATTATGGAATACCATTTACATTTCTTAAAACAACTTTACTTGTTTTTAATAAAAATCCCCAAAATCATGATGAGTACATTGTGTAATTATTTGTAATGAATTGACACTTAAAAAAAAATAATTAAAAAATATATATATTTTGTTGTTGTAAAAAGTTTACTTTAAAAAAAAGTTACAAATGGAGGTTAATATGAAATAGTCGGGTAATATGTAATAGATGGTTTAAACGATAGAAAAACTAATTAGAGTTCATAAAATATAGTGATTTTTAACTATAAAACCATACTTTTAAGATTATGTGAAAGCCATTTCTGCTTCGAGTTTATTTGCAAAAGTCATAGATATATAATCTTCGTTCTCTGCTCCGGTACAGTCAAGGTGAGCCCACACAGAACAGCTGAAACACTTAATCCAAAATTATCTACATTTATCTTCGGAGAATTTTCCATTACAGAAGATACATTCAGCGTCTTTGTGTTCTGGTTCCTCAGTTGAATACATGAAGTCAATTTCAGATGATACTGTAAAATACCTAGTATTCCATAATACCCGACACGCCATCTTTGAAAATGAACTTTTAAATTGATGGGCAAAATATTTTCAGCGAAAAAACGACCAAAGTATAACAAAATACAATTTTTTGAGCTTACATTATGCTTAACATCAATGTTCGAATCACATGTGTACCCAGGGGTGAAAGTTTTCCTTCTTTTGCCGGAACTCTTCCACCGGTATTTTTTAGCAAAAATCACAATGCTATTTAATCGGAGTATATCAGTTTAAAAATACACTCAATTTTTCTAAATAAAAATAGTGGTGCCAATGACGATAACCACTTTCACCCCTGTGTGTACCAGTAAGTTTAAATGTTTGAAAACTTACCTGCAAAAACTCTTGAAAATCGCAAAACATACTTTGTTCTATAGAGAATGGTACAACAACAACAAGCGGTCGCTTCTAACTGTATTATTTCATGGGAAATCTTCTTGAGTAATTCATGGTATTTTGACGAGATAGCTTCACCAATCAGAGCCAAAACCTCGATATTCCATATTTACCGACTTTTCCATAATAACCTCCTCTCCTTTTCTCTCTCTGTATATATATATATATATATATATATACAGGGTGATCAATTTAAAAGAGCACCCGTTGGTTTTTCTCATTATCCTTAAATATGACGGATGTGGCGACTATTCTAACACTGAAGTATAATTGTTTCAACTTTGTTTAAGTGTGGGAGACAATTTCCAACACTGTTGGACTGTTACAACTTTATTTGTGAGGTAAAACAGAAATGGAGATTCACAATATTATTTAATCCTGTTATAATTTTATTTATGAAAAACAAAATTTAATTCAAGCTTTTTACATTATCATTCCTGCATTACATTTACACTATCATTATCATTTTTACATTAACATTTCATAGGGTTTTTCAGAGAAGTCCTGCAAACATCGATAAATTAAGACAGATAACTGAATAAATCTCGGCAATAACACCAAACAATGCTGCGAAGTGTGTCAAAAAACTTGGTTCGACGCGTTCATGTTTGCATTCAAAATAGTGGCGAACACTTTCAATATTTTCTGTAAGGAATGATAATGTAAAAAATTTGAATGAAATTATGTTTTTCAAAAATAAAATTATCACAGGATTAAGTAACACTGTGCGTCTCTATTTCTGTTTTACCTCACAAATAAAACTGTAACAGTGTTACAAATTGTCTCCCACACCTAAATAAGTTCAAACAATTATACTTCAGTGTTAGTATAGTCGCCACATGTGTCAGATTTAAGGGTAATAAGAAATCCAACGGGTACTCTTTTAAACTGATCTGCTTGTATATATAAACCTTAAAAAAATAGAAGCGACTAAAAATTTTTTTATAAACTACTGAAGTTAAGCTGAAAATTGACACAAAATAGAATTTTAAATTGTGCCTAAAAGTATAAAATAATTTCTTTCTCCAGACAGCGTAAACTCTAGTATTAATCGTAAATTTTGAAGTTGGGGCAAAATTAATTAAATTTTGCCAAAATAAATAATTCTTCTTAGTTTCCTTTATTGTTTTATTACTGTATACTATTGATCCAATAGCAAAATTTACATAAAACAGTGAACAGTCTCCGCAATTCGAGATTCATGTTTCTACGGAGTTATTTGAGTTTTCGTTGCAAACATTTGTTGCTTGCGAAATATTGATTGATCAATTTGAATCTAAGTAGTTTTAGGTTGTGTTTTGCAGATGAAAAAGTGAGCTGTATATTTTGATTTTAATTTAATTTTTGCATTAAAAAAAAAAAAAAAAAAAAAAGTATACTTTTCTATTTATTTGTGCACTGTGATAGCACTGTTTACGTTGTCTGGCGGAAGAATTTATTTTATACTTTTAGGTGCAATTTACAATTTCATTTTGTGTCAATTTTCTTTTCTTTTCTTTCATTTTTTTTTTTTTTTTTTTTTTTTTTTTTTTTTATAGTTTATATTTATTATTATTTTTTACTTACTGCAGTGCAAATATATTCATACTAGAAAATTCGTGCAAAATATTCGCAATTTATTATTGTTATTTTTCATTTTCTTTTTTTCTTCTTTTGATGAATAAATGATTTATATGTATATACATACACATCAAAGACATTTTGAGTGAGTGACATTTTGAAAGTGCTGCACGCAAGTTACAAAAAATAGCCCATTAGCAAGGAAAGCTTTTTCTTCTGATTGGTTGTTTAAAAGTCAAGATACTGATGTTCATTTTTAGAATAAATGAATCATCCAATAAAATGAATAAAGATTTCGTTCTATGTACTTTTCAAAACTTTCTAGACCTTCCGGTACAGCACTCCCAAAACGCCATTCAAGAACCCATACATGCACTCATACAAATATATATATATAACATTGCTGGCTGATTCAGGTCTTCCTTCCCAGTGTTGGATCAGTCATTGCAATGGTAAATTATAAATTACACACACACACACACACACTCACACACACACACATATATATATATATATATATATATATATATATATATATATATATATATATATATGCTGGATGTTTCAGAACTCTTTGTAAAATATTTAAGCGGTGATAAAATATATCTAAACGAACAACTTTTGTCATACAAAGCATGGTCGTAACGCAAGAAGTGAACTGCTAGATGGCGCTTCAAGCTGAGTGCGATTTGAGATCAGAACACGTGCGATTATGTGTTTGCCTCATATTACCTTTTATAGATTTTACAATTAACGCCCCCCGTTTTCTACACATTCTACAATAGCACCGCAATTTAGAAAGTGAAAAAAAAAAAAAAAAAAAAAAAAAAAAACAAGAAGGGGAGTAAAAAAATTCATAGAAAATTGCACGGATAAAACCGCACAATCCCAAGTGTGGGAAATTTGAGAGAGCCTAGATAGAGAGAGACTGGACATTTACGCGCCGGCTTTTTGACGAAATCCTCCATTTTAGTGCCAGTTGCTCCATTGCTTACCATTACGCCGAGAAGAAATTTCGATTATTTTACGTCATAACTAGAAGAGAACTTATTTATTACATTTTTATTTTGTTGGGAAATGAATTACTTCATTTTTGAAATATTTTTAAAACATAAAAATGCATTATTATTTATTTTATATGATGTTTTAAATACTTCGAATTTTCTTACTTCATGCTGTTTTAAATGTTTATTTCCTAATATATCAGATATTTGCTAGCAATTAGTTTTTAAGTTCTGTTTTGTGATATATTTAATATGTTACATCTGAATGTATTTTTCTAATATATTTTAAAATACATATTTAAAATAACTATATTAAAAAAGTATTTTTTGATTATTTACTAGTACGCAAAATTTATTCGTTTTCTTAAAATAAATTGATAAAAATAAAGAAAATAAGGTGTATATTATTTACTAGCATATGAAATATAAATTTCTTTTAAATAACAATTGCCATAATAACTTTTATAAATAATATTTATATAAGTTATTATTTTTATTTACATAATATTTTTTTAAAATAAAAAATCTGGAGTGACTCTACTCGACTTTCTGAACATTGAGTAATTAACAGTTTTGTAGATAAAGTAAAGAAAGAGGAATTGTTAAACAAACAAAGGAGAGAAAACCAGAATAGACTGTTTGAGTATTTTTCTCTATCTATTACACGATGTTTTATTTAACGCTACTGAACTTTGAGGCCATAATGATAAAGAATTTTTCGTTGTGTCCCTGTAAAAACTTATAAATGTTAGATTCACCAAAATGCTTATATTTAGTGCAACAGTGATTTATAATATTCATATAAATTTTCAGCTCAATTGAATAAGGCGTTCAGATGCTATCGCACTTTTAAAATTTTGGTCCCATAGGCCATAATGATAAAGAATTTTTCTTTGTGTCCCTGTAAAAACACTGTACGTGCTAAATTCACCAAAATCTATACAGTTGGTGCAACTGTGACCTATAACATGTGTACAAATTTTTTGCTCAGATTAATAAGGCGTTTAGATGCTATCAAACTTTTAAAAATTTGGCCCCGTAGGCCATAATGATAAAGAATTTTTCTTTGTGCCCCTGTAAAAAAGTGTAAGTGTTAAATTCACCAAAATCTGAAGAGTTCGTGCAATTGTGATCTATAACATGTGTACAAATTTTTGCTCAGATTAATAAAGCGTTTAGACGCTATCGCATTTTTAAAAATTTGGCCCCATAGGCCATAATGATAAAGAATATTTCCTGGTGTCCCTGTAAAAAAACTATAAGTCCTAGATTCACCAAAATCTATAGGGTTCGTACTATGGTGACTTACAAAATAATTACCAACTTTCAGCTTATTCGAACAAAGCGCTTAGACGCTAGTGTGTTCACTCACAGACATACACACATACATACACACACACATACATACATCATCGTAAAAATAGTGAAAACGGACTCAGGGGACCTCGAAACGTATAGAAGCATCAAAATCTCAAATTCGGATTTTTGACATGATTACAATACTTTCCTCACTATAGTGTTCGGAAAGTAAAAATGAAAGAAATAAATGAAATAAGTAAATGTAAATAAAATAAATAAAAACATTTTTTAATTTCTAAAAATATTATTTAATAATGATAAAAATTATTATTAATCAAATTATTATTTTTAATTATTGGTTAATGTTTTTATAAAAACTAGTATCGCCCAGTGGTCGAAACTCGACCATTTTTTTTGCAAAGCGAGGCAAAGCAAAGTTATTGCCTTGTCCTAAACGGAATGCAATTGCAACGCAGCTGCGGCAATTGTTTGCTGAATCAGCAGAGTTTCATTTAACTGATTCAGCAGAGTTTTACTTAATATAACTATTTCCCTATGTAGATGTTAGCCTTTCCTGAAATGAGAGAAAATCGCAACGTGAAAATGCCCCTTGTTGTGTGATACAGCCCAGAAGCTAATAGGTACCATGTCAAACCAAGGCCCAACCAAGTGTCAAATTCTGTTAAATTAATTCGATTGGTTCATAAAGTACAATGTTTGAAAAAAAAAAAAAAAAAAAAAAAAAAGATATTTTTCAATAATGGTCGAATTGAGTTCGGGAAATTTCAAAACGTGTAACTTTATGGAAAACGGAAAATCTAGAACTTTTCTGAATCTTATATTTTCTACTTATATATGCAGAGGAAAGAAAAATAAATCCACTTTTTAAAAAATAAAAATAAGTAGTCAATTTCACTTAATTAAAATGCAAGGAAATCTCAAAACGTGTAAATTCATCGAAAACCAGAAATCAAAAGTTTTTATGTATCTTCTACTTGCTTCTTCTACCCACAAAAGCTAGTAATAAAGACACTTTTTTAAAAAATAAGTAGCCAACTTCAGTTAATTAAAACGTAAAGAAAGCTCAAAACATGTAAATTCAGCAAAAAACAGAAATCGGAATTTTTTTCCGTATCGTCTACTTATACATGCAGCAGTTAGTAACAAATCCATTTTCCTTTTAATTAGTATATTAGTTGAATATTTATTGTTTAAATATCACCCTTTGAAATGAAATGTTTATGTTTACATTCGAAACTGGAAGTTTGCCATTTTTTTTTTCTGGAGTTTTGTAATTTTAAGTTAAATTTTATCAATTTTACAGAAAAAATAACTCAATCAAACACAAGTAGACAGTAACTTATATATAACTATCCGCGTTTGTAATGATCGATAGACGGCGCTTTGTGAACACTGCAGTTGTTAGTAAACATTAGCCACGTGTGTTCCAATAGTGTTCTTGTTATTCTACTTAATATTCGTACTATAATTTCTCCGCCATTACATTATGGAAAATTGATTGCTTTTGGAAAAAATAATTCAGTTTATTCGAAGTTCGATCGGAAGTAGATTTTTAACTGAAGCTGAACAAATATTAGTTTCAAGTCATCTGATTAATTCTTTACTTCCATTAGCCGAAGCAACTGAAATTTTAAATTTATCATTTGGAAATAAATGGAAGCTTCATTCTGGATTTCTTGATCCTTTGGAGTTACACTGGAGCACACAACAGTATGTGTTATCTTTTTTACCGGATTTATTCATTTTTATTCAATAAATATATGTGAAACTAAACATCGGCTAGCAATGGCGGCTATATGGAATTCGAATTAAACCATGTTTATTGTAATTTCACCGTAGCCCACCAGAGGGCGAGCATTTCATTACAATCGCGGATACCCAAATATCGGAATTAAAATCGGCAGATAATTTCCGTTATTTTTTAATAATTTTTTACAAAATATCCAATGGACAATTAACGTAGAAAATCTTTTTGGTGGCTCCATGGACAGATAGTGACGTCATCACTTCGCTTGCGTATAGTGATGCTACATTATACAAATTACTGTGTCTATGGTTTTATTTGAGCTTTATGAAATTGCCAGATTTAACAACTTTCTACTTTTAGTTATTTTTTAATGTAAAGGAATACGTGTATAAAAGGGAAAAATGGGCGAAAATGCATAAAAAATAAATGTATTTTTAAATACCTTCTTGACATCGTAAGAAAATAATATTTGTATTCGCACCTTCCGGTTAACCATACCTTTCGAATGATACCATTTTCAACCCTCTACTCCCATAATTAATATGTTAAAAAGGGACAACAAATTTTATGCTTGCCTATTAATACATAGATAAATAATTACGTAATAATTAATAATAACGCGTAATTGAAATAAATAAAATATGTATAGGTATGGGGAACTTAGGTAATCGTGAAAAATTTTCGACCTCGGTTTTTTGACTTTTTTATACGTTTTCAGGTGTGAGGAATCCAAAAATGGCAAAATTTGTATGGTGTCTGTCTGTAGGGTGCCAGTTAGTGCGTTAGTCCGTTAGCTAGTTAGTCTGTTTACACGTTATCTCACGAACAAATGGTCGCAGAGAGGTCATATTAGTTTTAAAATATTACTTTCGATACTGGCAAGAACCCTATTCATTTGCAACATTCGAATTAAAAACTTCCTAAGTTATTAGAAATTTACGATTTTCTTAACATGGAAGAATAAGACAAAAATTCACTTAAACGTGCATTAAATGGAATCTTTTTACTGTAAAAATGTCAGACCAGTTTTAAAATATCAGTTTTGATGCCGGAATGAACATCAGTAACTATAAATATGGTACTTTGAAAATTTTGCAAGTTATTAGAAATTTACGAATTTCTTAACATGACAGTATAGGGCAAAATTTCACATAAACGTCAATTTTGAGAGATATTTTCATCGTAAAGATGTCAGACTACTTTCGAAATATTATTTAGAACACTGGAATGAATATTAATGACTATGAATTTTCCAATATAAAAATTTCGTAAGTTATTGGAAACTTACGAATTTCTTAACATGGTAG
Organism: Salticus scenicus; assembly: GCA_963930645.1. Taxonomy (NCBI): domain Eukaryota; kingdom Metazoa; phylum Arthropoda; class Arachnida; order Araneae; family Salticidae; genus Salticus; species Salticus scenicus. The sequence continues at coordinate 76,044,800 of OZ005660.1, forward strand.
AATAGAGCAAAATTTCACATAAACGTCAATCTTGAGGGATATTTTGATCGTAAAGATGTCAAACCACTTTTTAAATATTATTTTGGGTACTGGCATGAATATCATAGACTATGATTTTTCCAATTTAAAAAATTCGTAAGTTATTTGGAATTTACGATTTACTTAACATGTCAGAATAAGGCAAAATTGAGCATAAACGTCCATTTTGAGGACCATAAATACATTAGACAACTTCAAAATTACATTTATGATATTTGTTTGAACATGATTAAATACAAATACTCTAATAAGAAAATTTCGTAATTTATTCGTAAATTACGATTTTATCAACAGAGCGAAATTCTAAATTTTTCATATAATTATGAATTTTGAGGATTATTGCTTTGGAAATATTATCATGAAAACTAAACAACAGAATTGACCCTGATAAAATAAATTAATAGATTAGAATAAGATAAATATAACGAAGTGAACGGTGCTTAGCCATTAGGCGAGGATTTCATTCTGTCACTGTATCAAGCTTTGGTCAAATTCATTTCTTTTAACATGATTATAATATGTCTCGCACCAGAAATTTATAAGAACATAAATATGATGGGGAACTGAGCAGAGTCCATCTCTGCCAACTAGTTTATTTATTATTTCCCCCTCTTATTATAAGTATCGGGAACTTAGGTAATCGTGAAAAATTTCGACCTCGGTTTTTTGACTTTTTTATACGTTTTCAGGTGTGAGGAATCCGACATTGGCAAAATTTGTATGGTGTCTGTCTGTAGAGTGCCTGTTAGTGTGTTAGTCCGTTAGTCAGTTAGTGGGTTAGTCCGTTAGTTTGTTAGTCTGTTTACACGATATCTCACGAAGAAATGATCGCAGTGAGGTCAGATTAGTTTTAAAATATTACTTTTGACACTGGCAAGAACCCTATTCATTTGCAACATTCGAATTAAAAAACTTCAGCAGTTATTAGAAATTTACGATTTTCTTAACATGGGAGAATAGGACAAATGTTCACTTAAACGTGCATTAAATGGAAACTTTTTACTGTAAAAATGTCAAACCGGTTTTAAAATATCAGTTTTGATGCCGGAATGAACATCAGTAAGTATAAATATGCTACTTTGAAAATTTCGCAAGTTATTGAAATTTACGAATTTCTTAACATGACAGTATGGGGCAAAATTTCACATAAACGTCCATTTTGAGAGATATTTTCATCGTAAAGATGTCAGGCTACTTTTGAAATATTATTTAGAACACTGGAATAAATATTAATGACTATGAATTTTCCAATATAAAAATTTCGTAAGTTATTGGAAACTTACGAATTTCTTAACATGGCAGAATACAGCAAAATTTCACATAAACGTCAATCTTGAGAGATATTTTCATCGTAAAGATGTCAAACCACTTTTTAAATATTATTTTGGATACTGGCATGAATATCATAGACTATGATTTTTCTAATTCAAAAAATTCGTAAGTTATTTGGAATTTACGATTTACTTAACATGTCAGAATAAGGGAAAATTGAGCATAAACGTCCATTTTGTTGATCATAAATACATTAGACAACTTCAAAATTACATTTATATTTGTTTGAACATGATTAAATACAAATATTCTAATATAAAAATTTCGTAATTTATTCGTAATTTACGATTCCATCAACATAGCGAAATTGTAAATTTTTCATATAAATATGAATTTTGAGGATTATTGCATTGGAAACAGTAGCACGAAAACTAAACAACAGAATTGACCCTGATAAAATGAATTAATATATTAGAATAAGATAAATATATCGAAGTGAACGGTGGATAGCCTATTAGGCGGGGATTTCATTTTGTCACTGTATCAAGCTTTGGTCAAATTCATTTCTTTTAACATGATAATAATATGTCTCGCACTAGAAATTCATGAGAACAAAAATATGATGGGGAACTGAGCAGAGTCCACCTATGCCAACTAGTCTAGCTTGTAAAAATATTACCTAAATAATTTGATAAAATAATTAAAAAATATACATATTTCCTTTCTTCTGCCGTAGTTTTACATTTATTGATGAATTACTTGACAAACTAAGATTACCATATTTTTGTTAAAGATTTTCCAACTTTAAAATAGAAAATGTATGTCCTCAGAAAAAATAAGGTAGAATTACTTTCACAATTAACATATTTTGCTTAATATAGAAATATATGACAACAAATTCCTCTGTTTTCCAATCGGATTTGAAAAAGCAATCATATTTTACCGAAGGTTAATATAAAATTAGTGTTTCATTTAAATATTTTTTTTCTAAGACGAAAAAAAAAATGATATTTATATTCTGCATTGCTTTCCGAATAAATTTAATACAAATTTCTTCCACTTACGTTATACAGTAAAGTGTCAATCGCGAAGAAAAAAGCATTACGTTCTACGGGGATCGCTCTGATTTGGCACTAAAATGGCCGTCTTTCCGTGAAAGTCCAGTCTCTTTCTAATAATGGGTCTCTTATTTAGGAAAATTTAGGGTAAAGAGAGACTGGACATTGAACAAATATGGCGGTCATTTGTTCAAAAGTCATTCGATCGGCGTAAGACGTAATTTATTTTTACCAGCGTCTGATACATTCCTTTTAATTAAAATCTCGATAAAACTTTGTAGTTTATCTCTAGAAAGCCTTGCAGAATGTCATTTGAAATTTCGCAGAGCATAATGGTATCGTATATAACAGGCTGAACAAACATGGAGGATCATCTGACGGGTCAATGTCCAGTCTCTTATCATATAGGGTGTCTAAGTTGAAGTAGGGACCCTGGCTAGAGAGGGACTGGACAATTGTTCAAAAGCCACTCGATCGGCGTTAAACGTAATTTATTTTTACCAGCGTCTGATACTTTCCTTTTAATTAAAATCTCGATAAAACTTTGTAGTTTATCTCTAGAAAGCCTTGCAGAATGTCATTTGAAATTTCGCAGAGCATAATGGTATATATAACAGGCTGAACAAACATGGAGGATCATCTGACGGGTCAATGTCCAGTCTCTTATCATATAGGGTGTCTAAGTTGAAGTAGGGACCCTGGCTAGAGAGAGACTGGACATCGAACAAATATGGCGGTCATTTGTTCAAAAGTCATTCGATCGGCGTAAGACGTAATTTATTTTTACCAGCGTCTGATACTTTCCTTTTAATTAAAATCTCGATAAAACTTTGTAGTTTATCTCTAGAAAGCCTTGCAGAATGTCATTTGAAATTTCGCAGAGCATAATGGTATCGTATATAACAGGCTGAACAAACATGGAGGATCATCTGACGGGTCAATGTCCAGTCTCTTATCATATAGGGTGTCTAAGTTGAAGTAGGGACCCTGGCTAGAGAGGGACTGGACATTGAACAAATATGGCGGTCATTTGTTCAAAAGCCACTCGATCGGCGTTAAACGTAATTTATTTTTACCAGCGTCTGATACTTTCCTTTTAATTAAAATCTCGATAAAACTTCGTAGTTTATCTCTAGAAAGCCTTGCAGAATGTCATTTGAAATTTTGTAGAGCATAATGGTATCATATATAACAGGCTGAACAAACATGGAGGATCATCTGACGGGTCAATTTCCAGTCTCTTATCATATAGGGTGTCTAAGTTGAAGTAGGGACCCTGGCTAGAGAGAGACTGGACATTGAACAATTATGGCGGTCATTTGTTCAAAAGCCACTCGATCGGCGTTAAACGTAATTTATTTTTACCAGCGTCTGATACTTTCCATTTAATTAAAATCTCGATAAAACTTTGTTGTTTATCTCTAGAAAGACTTGCAGAGTGCCATTTGAAATTTCGCAGAGCATAATGATGTTATACAACCTCTGACCATATAGTTCGGTGAATAGTCCTGTAACATTAACGTAGATGAAATATTAACGAAAGTTACCTTACTGTCTTTCGAAATATTCACCTCCCATAACTATGCACCGCTGAAATCTGCTATACATGTCCTGGAAACTTTGCAAGAAGTCTTCTTTTGGGATGGTGTTCAAAAGCCTCGTCACGTGTCGTTGGATGTCAGGAACATCGTCAAATCTCTTTTCTTTCAAAGCGAGTTTGAGTCGTGGGCGTAGGAAGAAGTCTGAAGGATTGAGATCTGGCAAATATGGTGGATGTTCAATTTGCACCACCCTCTAAACGTATTACTTTTGATCATCAGTCAAGTGATGTGGCACAAGACGACAACACGTTTTTCTCATCCCTAAATTCTGGGTAACGATTTGTCGCACGTATTCACGGTTATCTGCAGTTCATCAGCTATCATGTGCACAGTTAATCGACAATCTTTCGTGGTTAATTTCCTTACTTTCTTAACGTTTTCGTCACTGACGGAGGTCGCCGGTCTTCTGCTACGGGAGTTGTCAGAAACACTTGCCCGGCCCTCTCGAAAACGGGTAAACAACTCGTATACACACTTCATGGACAGTGCTTGATCTTCATAAACACGTACCAGCATCGCATGAGTTACTTTCGGTGTCTTGTCAAGCATAAAACAAAACTTTAAATTGATCTTTTCATTTCCCTGTTCTCAGTTAAGAACTAACGCACTAAACAAGCACATTGTAAAACAAGTCTTACACGGAACACAAACGATGCTTAACTGAACAACGGTGGGGGCAGATGGTCAACACCTGCCACTACACAGGTGCAGCATTTTGTTTCGCCAGTGCTGCCAGATCGGCCATTCTGACTTCATTCACCGAACTTTATTGTCATAGGTTGTATATAACAGGCTGAACAAATATGGCGGATCATCTGGCGGGTCAGTGTCCAGTCTCTTATAATATAAGGTCTCTAGGAAAAATTTAACCGGAAGCTACATCTAGCAGGTCGATATTTGCGTTGCGACCATGTTTTGCATGACAAAAATTGCTCGTTTCAGTACTCCTTAAATAAGAGTTCTGAAATACCCTGTATATATATATATATATATATATGATATACAAACCGAAAAATTATGTGAAACAAGAGCAAAGTCCAAACAAATAACTATATTTGGCTAAAAACTGCTGTCACTTCATGATCGGCCGCATTGTACGTAAGTATATACGACATAAGATTTTTAAAAACTATAATGTACTTGACATTCACCTGAGTATACATTAAGAATTAAGTATTTCTTCAAATTCATACCTATTACACTTGCAAATATCAAATTATAATGTGTGTAATTAACTCACTTGACGGGTTTGTCCTCGATACCCAGTTGCTTCTTGATGTCCGAGATCCTACGCCTAGGAAAGGCTTCCGATTCCAACAAGGAATCTTCACTGGCACTTGATCGAAGACGTCTCACAGCTTCTTTTGAAGAATGCCTCTGCAAGAGAAATATATTATAAATATGAAATAATCAAATTTTGTATACTATCTTTATTTTTATAAACGATTTATAGTATAATGTAATGTTCCGTCATTATATTCATTCACCAAGTAATAAATCCCCAAATGTAGTCAGCATCAGTTTAAATAAAAGTCCAACTAAATGCAAAATTTGATCAAATTTCGTCCATTGTTTAGTGAGTTACGTTACAGCATACACAAAGTTTGTGACACACACACAAAGACATATATTTCCTAAAATTCTGAAATCATATTCAGGATATCACAGAACGCGTAAATCCATGAAAATCGGAAGGCGAAATGTTTCATGAATCCAATACTTTTTTTCTCATATATATAGAAGAATCTGTATAATATATCTCTAACGTGGACCAGTTACGATTAAATTTTGTCGAAATGATTCGATAGCGATGTAATTAATGCGTCAGGATAAAAAATACTTATAAATGGAGGATATTTAAGCACGCATTCTTAGCTCTATGATCTAATAAGAAAAATGACAACATTTATCTGATGAGATTGTTTTATGCAAAAATGCAATTTTAAAAGTTGCATCTTCAGAATCATTGCAAGCGTCATTTTGAACCTAGAAATACTTTAAAGATACATACAGAATATGAAATATTATCGTAAAGTGACTAAACGTCGCAATCATAACATGTATAATCAGAAAAAGAATTACTTTTTATTAAACAAAAAAATTATGCCAAAATAATTAAATAAAAGTCATCGCCATCATAGTGACAAAAATTCAAAATTCTTCATAAGTCTTAATATTAATTTATAATAATAATTTTAGAATCTGGATTCTTTTAATCCTTTCATATATATATAATGGTCGAATTTGATTCAAGAATGGCAATGCTCGAAATTGTTCCATTTGTTTGCCAGTATACTCTTTGCTTCATTACAAAGCAGGATGATAGCCTTTAACCGAAAGAAATGTCCAACTGTGCATTGTGTTACCATCGAGCAAATATACTAGTTGAGTACAAATTCCCTATACTGGCTGCGAAGAAAAATTCCCGGAATATCACTGCGGTTTTTGCGCCTTCTTTTGGCGATGATCGCTTTCTTGGCATCTGATTCTCGACATTTTACATATTTTAAATTTTAAATGGTTTATTCCTCTTACCATCAAAACTCCAAAGAGAACAGCTTTCAATCAATAACAAAGATTAAATTACTTGCTTTCCATTTCAGCTAGTGTAGGCTGCGGTTTATGCTTAATTTACACCCAATCGAAATATGAAACAGCGATAACAAAGGTGGAGGAAATTTGTCTTGGTGAAAACAGGAATGTCGGTATGGCGAATGAATTGGTGGTATGGTGGGGATGTGATGTTCGAAAACAAAAAAGTTACTAGTCGGGCGTCTACTCTAATATCTCGTCGATGGGTGATAGTAAGACTCCTATAATACGAGCTGACTCACAGCTGATCATTGTTGCCCAACGGAAATATAGCTTGGCGACGTTTTGTTGCAGACGTATTACTCGGCGTCTTTATCGCCTAAAATGGCTAGTTTGCCTAAACAGAAGAGCGAATTATTGTTTGCACTTGATAAGTTTGGCGGTAATATTTGGCGAAATTTTCTTATAATCCTTGTAAAAAGTAGCCATCACTGTTGCTGTTAAATTAGTTAATTTCAAATATTTATACACGTTGAAAAGTAGTGTAGGCTGTAAAATACAACATGTAGATAATCAAAGAGCAATAAAAACAAATAATTGATACAAAAAATGCAAGAAAACATATCATAATTACACTTCATATTTGTGATTGAAATCTAAGCGTACAATTTTCTTTTGGGCAATTAATAGCCCATTTCTTTCGCCTTTCTTCATCTGTTGGAAATCTAAACGTTCTGAAAGCAGTTCTGGTATGATTTGAGCAATTTTCGGCTGCAAAACCTCCATTTTATATGATTTGATAACACTTGAAATTCGGACCGCGTGGGCAACAATCGCTGAGTGGGAAATAAAATGCCTGATGAGCCAGCCTGTATTGGAGGGGCTCTAGGTGATACTATAGAGAAGTGTTAAGGGGATCTGGCCCCTTTGACTTCACCGCTGAAGTAGGTTTCATATATAAGCTTATATTTCCATTTAATATTTCTAAATTGAACTATATTAGGTTCGTTCAGTAAAATATATATTACACAAAACATTTCTTATGATTTTTGACATACTTTTTACATATTTAAAATCTCTAAATTGCATTTTTTCAGTTTGTGTTTTTAATGAATTCATCATCTTCAAAATGCTTGAATTTCTAAAGATATTTAAGGAAAGGCTTATTAATATTTTTTTGTTTTTCTTGTTGTTGTTATTTTAGATATTTAATAGGACCTACTTTAAAAAAATTAGGGTTGGATACTGCAATATCTTTAACAGAAAAAATATTAAAAATTAAAATCTAATAAATATCATGAGTTTTTTTTCCCCATAGACATGCACTTTTTAATTTTTTTTTCTCAAAAACTAATCGATAAATTTCCAAACTCATCCCTAATTCTTTTAAGTAGGTTCTGTTAAACATCCAAAAAAGGATTAAGTCCTTTATTAATTATCTGTAGAAGCTTAATCATTTTAAAAATCATAAATTCATAAACAAGTGAAAAATGAAAAAGAAAAAAAAAAAAAAAAAATTAAGATTTCAAATTTGTAAAAAAATATGTCAAAAATCATAAGATTTGTGGTCTGAATGTATATTTTATTGAAAAAACCTAATATAATTCAATTTAGAAATATTAAATAGAAATATAAACTATTATATGAAACCTACTTCAGAGTTGCAATAGCACTAAATCCCTTTAAGAATAACAAATAAAACTACAGTAATTTCTGGTAGATACCCCGCAGGTTATATAATCCAGTTTTGCACCAAAAATTTCAATTGATAAATAAATTTATATTTGTACGAGCTCTTCCTTCGAGAAAGTATAGATTTCTCTATTAAATAAAATTTCTGGTGGAAAAATGACACATCTTACCTGCGGGTTATCTACCAGAAATTACGGTAAGTTTCTGTTTTCATTATAACTTTCCTTATATTCAGTAGAAGAAAGTATTGGTTTCGAAAAAATTTCCACTTTGGGTTTTTGACAGATGTTTCGAGAGATATGGAACACAGTTTGACCACTTTTCGAAAATGTCTGTGTGAAGGGAGAGCGGGAATAAAATTGTTTGGCAACTGTATCTCACGAAGTATTGCATAGAATTATATACAAATTTATGTGTATTTGCACCTTGACATAAGTTAGTGCCTATCAACTTTTGGTGAAAATCGCGCGGCGTTGTTATCCCGTTTTTCCGAAATTTTTAACATGGCAGTATAGGACAAAATTGCATATAAATATGTGGAATGGGAACTATTTTTAATGAATCATTATGAAATTAAAATCTTGGGTATCTTTCAAAAAAGCTCACTTTTCGATACCTTTGAAACAAATGGTTAAACCATCGATATGTGATAATTTAGCCCTTTGAGCTCGGCATATTTTCCGCAAGGCACACCTTTTGGCGTTCCTTTAAAACGCCACACGTATAGTTTCCAACTTACTACCTTTTGGTTACCGAAAAATTGTAATAATTTGTTTTATTTTACTTCATCATTAAATAAAATAAATCTTTCTTTTAAAATTTTCCGGTAGCCGAAAGGTAGCCTATAGTTACACGTTTTAGAAAAATAACATTTCGTTTGTAGAGGAACACCTCAAGGCGTGTCTCGATTTTTTAACATACGAACGATAAGGGTTAAAATAAACTTATCGATTTTTCTTAAAAATAAATAAATAAAATATATGAAAATAAAGTTTAAAAAAAGTCATTTTTTAAGTTATTATTTGTATTAGTATAAAATTGCCTTTTTAGGGATATTTTGTAACATGCTTCTCTTATATTCAAATTATCTTCATTCATCATGGAAGATAATTTCAAGAAATAGTAATATTCAAAAATTATTTGTACTGAGTGAATTCGTATAGGAAAATATAGAAGAAAGTTTTGTTACGGACACAACAAATTAGTTTTTCATTAACGATTAAAATTTTACAAATTAGCCAAAACAGAACTAATTCTTAATCAATTTTGAATGACTAGTTACATGAATTTCTATAATAAATACTTATCAATATTAAAACAATATTTAATTCGAAAAATAATTATTGCGGTACCTGTGTTCTTTCTTCAGGTGGAGGCACTGATGAATTTCTCCCGACTCGGGAGCCTCTTCGTGAATTGGATCTAGGTCGCTCATCGTCACTCGCCTGGTCATCGGTTGTTCTCGGTATTGTATCATCCTCCCAGTAGTCACTCGGTCCGAAGGAATCTCTAACGGTAGATGACACGCCACTGTCCGACTGATTAAGAGATGGCTGACCTGTAAAATAAAGAAATAAGATTCGATGAAAAACTAAATACAACAAACATTAAATATGAAACCGTTAGAAAATTAAAATTTAATTTATTGGTTTAAATGCTGACAGCAGATTAGCATAAAATTTAGTTTCGCTTATTAAATTAGTCCGCGGCAGCCCAGTCGGTAGAGCGCCGGGCTCGTAATTGGAAAATTGCGGGCTCGGTACTCGAGCCGGCCGAAGACCGTCGTGTACACTGATGGTGGCTGGTGCAAGTAAAATCTGTCGTGGCCGCAATGTCAGGGGTTAATAAAGGTCGATTTTACTACCTTTTATAGGTACCTTCACAAAAATCAACCTGGCAAAAAAGGTACCTTCACAAAAATCAATCTGGCAAAAAAGGTACCTTCACAAAAATCAATCTGGCAAAAAAGGTACCTTTATAAAAATCATACAGCTAAAATCAGTACTTTCACAAAAAATCTTAGTCATCCCAGCAAAATCTGACATTTTAAATGGGCACATTTTCGGAGAAAAGTAACCTATTTGTGCATTTCTGTTGATGTTATTCACGAAGCAAGAATCATGCAGAATGTTGGTTTTAAGACGTTTTGATGACTTTATGGTGATGTGTCTATCCTCCCTAGTATAATTCCTGTATAGTGCAGTGATACTAGCACGAATAAAAACAGCTTCACCTTACACTCTCTCTACTGAACTGTTTACTTCAGAGAGAAGTGAGTTTTGGTTCCTGTTCTGCTATAAGCCTAACACTAACTGCTGAGCGTTATTTTTATTATTTTACTTAGTTTGAACTCCCCCCCCCCAACAGAAAACAGAGTGTGCTACAATTTTTCACAAAAATAAAATATAGTTCAGATTTTTCACAAAAATAGGTATTAAGTTTAAAATCCTGGATTGGCCCCTGAATGTCCTCCATGTACCCATCAAAAATTATACCTCTGGGGGTCACCGAAGCGGGAGAGCCATCCCTTCCGTGGAGGATCAAAATTGTGATGGCATGTCTCCTGACCACCTCTAGGGGCGAGTCCCAGACCGTCGCCAATTGTCCATTGCGCAGCACTAGTGCGACGTAAAACCGAACCCACCAACCGCTTATTAAATTCGTAAAAATACTATTAGCAAACTAGAAAATTGGTTATAATTCCTAAACAGGTTTTATAAAGACTAATAAGCAATAAAAAATAACTAAAAAATAAACTAAATTTTGAAAAATTGTGCGGAGGTTAATTTAACTTTACGCAAACTGCTGTCTGCAGTACATAACAAATATACATATATTGTTGTATTTTTTTTTGTGTGTATGTGTGTGTGTGTGTGTGTGTGTGTGTGTGTGTGTGTGTGTGCGTGCGCGCGCGTGTGTGTGTGTGTGTGTGTGTGTGTGTGTGTGTGTGTGTGTGTGTGCGTGTGTGTGTGCGACAGGACTATTGCCTTCAGACAGTGATTTTCATCTCAGTAGCCCATCTTAAATGAAGCATATATAATATATTATGTATAAGGTTTTCATTCGCTGTACAAACCTATACCGTTCAACCGATCACTACAAAAATTGGTATGCTTATTATTCAGAAAAAAATCTAGCTAATGCCCTATTTTTTAGTTCAATCGCATAACTGTTTTAAGAGAGATATTAAATAAAAACTACATTTTTACTTTAAAATTGTTAAGTAAAAGCATGTTGATTCCAATAATGATAATAATAATAAAATCGCGTTTATTATTTTCTAGCATAAAAGGAAATATATTTATATTTATGACGGAGGAAAAAATGATCGAGAAACAACTTACTCTTATTTAAATTGAGGAACAACCCATTTTTTGACGATGGTCTGGGACACGCTTCTCAGATCCGGATACATGCCATCACAATTTTGATCCTCCGTATAGTGGATGGCTTCCCCGCATCGGTGAGCCAGGAGGGTATAATTTGGGTGCGAACATGGAGGACATTGGGATAACAACTGATTTTATGTGCACCAGCCAGGATTAATATACATGACGGTCTACGGGCAATTTGAGAATCGAACCCGGAATCTTCAAATTACGAGCTCGGGGCTCTACTGAATGAGTTAATAATAAGCCCCACTATTAGAAAGAACACAAACTAATAACAAATTACCTGCTAGAGAATTATTTACTTTGCTTCTTCTTCGGACGGTCGCGTCCATTATGTCCGTCGACTGAACGCGACGAAGCCTCGAACTTTTCCGGGACTTGTCCTCGTCCTCGTCATCGAAATCATCTTCTTCTGGGCATCTAGAAACGGAAAGAGAAAACTTTCATAATGCTTTCATTGCTGCTTGCGCGATGCCAACATTGAAACAAAATATACCTTATCAGTGAAGAGAAAATACCTGACCCAGGCCAGCATTAGTTGAGTATTTACACGTGTATTTGAATATTATCAAATAGATTAGCTTATCTTATATATGTATACTTATCCCAGATAAGGAAAAAAAAATTAATAAATTATTTTTAATGGAAGATATCTATATATTTGGAAGATAGGAGTTATTTATTTATTTATTTATTTATTTTTAATCGTTTACATTATACCAAAATTAAAAAATCCACATAAAAGAAAAATGAAATAAAGCTCAGCAAATGCTGTTTTGGTATCCTCGGTACACTTATGTTTCATAAGTATTCATTTTTAATATATATATGTATATGTACATAAATATCAGGGCCCGAAATTTCAACTTAGATTACACTCGCTGAAAAAAAAAAAAAAAAAAAAAAAAAGTTACTCGCCACAATGTAAGTGATTAACTTATTTTATTTTTTACGTATAAGGTGACCAGAATTTTTTATTAGAAAATGAGGAGAAATTTCGCAATGTCTTTTATTTTATAAGAAAATAGAAGACATTCAATTTTGAAAAAGAGGTCATTTTCGAGGACACAAAATTGAATGAAAATGATTATAAAAACCAATTCAAAAGCTACTTTACTCAAGTGGTGCAAACATTTTTATCTCAAATGATGAATTTGGATCAGTACACCTTAATTTAACTTAATAATATACGGATACGAGAGGAAAAATCCCTAATTTTTATTGGTGTCACTGTATAATATCGATTTTTTTTTTTTTTTTTTTTTTTTTTGCTATAGACAAAAAAAAATATATATATATTTTTTTTTTTTTTTTTGGTGGTACTTTCATGCAGTTACATAAAAAAAGTTGGTAGATATTTCTTTTATTAAAATTATAAAAGAAAAAATAAAATTGGCAAATGAAAAAATAAAATTGATATTCGGCAGATGAAACGATTTGTTTTAACGAACAGTCATTTTTATCAACATTTTATAAAAGTTCTCACAAGTATAACCTAAATTGTGAGACCTTAGTAGTTAATAAGTTTTTAAAGTAGGTATATAAAGGGGATTTTTTTCACATGTCTACATTCGCTTTGTGGGAGCGTTTTTGCCAGGACATAAAATGAATTCAACTAACTTTTGCGCATTTTTGTGAGGTGGTGGTAGTGTTATCACTAAGGCCAATTGTCTGCACTAGGGCTCTAGGCCTGAGTAATAGAGTCCTCCGTGAGGTCTTTCTAAGAAGTCCAAGCAAATTTACCTTAGTTTAATAGAAAACCACGGAAAACTCCTAACGGCTAAGCCAACGAGCGCGAGTGGGTATCGAACCCAGCACCTCACGTATACCAGATTCCAGAACAGAATCTTTCGGTCAATGGTAGGCTTATTTTTATGAGGAATATTATTCATGCAAAAGTGAGAACACACGTCAACTCACATCGTATCAACCGAAGCACCACCTTCTTAATGATTTAATGACAATTTCAATAGTGGTTCCGTGTTCTGGATCAAAGAACCGTATAAATATAGGGAATGCTTTTATTTCTTTGTGATTCGAAGAATCTGAATAGACATAAACAATAATACGCTTTAGCAAGTTTATTAGAAAGTTGTTCTTTTGCAATCTTAACGCAGAAAAAAGTATTCATCGTTCGATACAGCCAACAGCCGACTGAGATTCCCAGTTTTGCCGAGGAATTTTTAGTCCTGTAATGTTTTTTTTTTTTTTTTCGTTTACGAGGGCAGAGCGTTGAAAAAGAAGACTGTCCTCTTAAAGAGAGGATGTCTTGTCACCTTACTGAAATTAGCATGATTTTACGTTTTTAAATCGATAATTTTTTTTTTTTTTTTTTTTTTTTTTTTAGTAGCACCGTATACTGTAAGAATTTTACCTACATTTAGACCGAAATTTTGCTCACTACAGTAAAATTTTCACTCGCCGATGGCGAGCTGAAATTTCGCGCCCTGTATATATATATATACTGTCGGTAACAAAAGTGTCCGAACACTAGCAAAAATTCCTGTGTAAAAAAAGTACACTTCATACGGTTTTGTTAAATAAATCCTTATCGAATCATGTTCTTACACTGACTAAGAACAGGATTCGATTAGGATTTAACAATACCGTATGAAGTGTACTTTTTTTACATAAGAATTTTTGCTAGTGCTCGGACACTTTTGTTACCGACTGTATATATTAGGGTGTCCCTTAAATGATAGAGAAATTGAAATTTTATGTTTTTATTTTTTGAAATCCGATACGCATACCCTGTAATTTTTTTCTAGTTTACCCTAAACACTTTTTTTTACAAAATATCAGCTGTCTGAGATAATGTTAATACGTGCCGAATTGACGGGAAGATCCAAATATAGATATTAAGATTTTCCATAATGTCTGTGTTTCCTTCTGTACCCTAATATCTATTTTTTTTTTCTATTTGACCCTAAAAATTACAAAATATCAGCTCTCTGGAATAATGTTAACGCATGCCAAATTATATTAGGATTTCCCCGGTAATTAGGCAAGTGTTAACATTATCCCAGGGAGCTATTATTTTGCTAAAAAGGTTTAGGGTCAAATAGAAATATTTAGAGAGTATGCGTATCGGATTTTAAAAAATAAACAAACAAAATCCCCTACAGGAACACCCTAAAAGGGACACCCTAATATATATAAGGAGAATGAAGTAAAATGGCGCAATAATATACACTTTGTTTATTTATGATGAATGATTTTAACAGTCATTAAAATCCCTAAACGGATTTATCTTACAAATGTTTATAATTACTGTTTGTTGAAGTATATTATATATTTAACGTACACAAACATCAAACCGTCTAAATTATATATATTAAAACAAAAACTATTTTATTTACGAGGCAAAGCTTAAGTTAAATTACATTTAAAAACAAAATATACATATAAAAATAATTAAAATCTAGACGTTTCAAAACCCGTCCGGGTTTCCTCATCAATATCAATTACAACATAATATGCAAGCATTAGATGAATACCCAACAAATTTAAAGAAGTACCGAATATTGAGGAGCCAGTGTGCAGGCTTCATTGATAGTGTGGAGATGCCTGGCAATGTACCAGCTCTCAAGGAAAATACGTGATTTATAATTATCAAAACCAGTATTTAGAACTTTTATATTATCGAAGTCAGGAATATGATCGGTTTCTATTAAATGGATTACAATTTTAGAATTTTGGTTGCAATTTTTGAAAGATCGTCTGTGCTCCTGTAGTCTAATTTGTGCTGTACGGCCAGTTTCACCTATATAAACATATTAACAATTTTTACAAAGAATTAAATATATTACGCCAGTTAGATCCAGAGAAGGGGTTATGGGTTTAAAGTTAAAAAGAAAGTTTTTTAATTGTTTAATCGGCCGGAAAGCAGTATAAATATTATGTGGTTTAAGTAATTTAGAAATAAATTCTGAAGGAAAACCAAAATATGGCATAGAAATATAATTGTTCTTATTAATCAGTGAATTTTTTGTTTGCATTGGAAGAGAGGGGGAAATTGTAAGAGGAAATGAAGAGGGGAAGTGGATAATTTTTTTCACGATAAATTCGTTTTAACCAATTAAGAGGGTAATCGTTATTTATTAAATCCTGAAAAATTCTTTTAATTTTCAACTTAAAAAGTGTCTCGTTACTGCATAAATGAAAAGCTCTATTGACCAAAGTTCGGAAAACTGCAATTTTATGAGAATTAGGATTAGCAGAATGAAAATTTAGATATTGACTTGTAAAAGTGGCCTTACGATAAACAGAAGTTTGAAAAATGCTAGGTGAATTCAAAATGCCTTCAACAAGAATATCAAGGAAAGGCTAACAGTTATTTTGTTCTATTTCCAAAATAAATTGAATTTCTTGCCATAACGAATTAGAAAAAGTTATTATTAATTATTTTTGTATGTATATTTTGTTTTTAAATTTAATTTAATTTAAGTTTTGTCTCGTAAATAAAATAGTTTTTGTTTTTAATATATTATGTATGTCTGAAAACACCATGAATAAACAGTTTTAATGGTTAAAAGCAATTATCATTTTAAGCCATTAATTTTGCTAACTTTCAATTTTAATGTTTAAAGGCTTATTTATTTTAACATAGTATTAGCCAAGAATTTAAAGTAATACGTAATTTTATCATAAGAACATTATTCTATTAACTTACCTGTTCAGGCATTCTCGTGAATAATTCATATCCAAATAATCGCCTATTATGGAGCCACTTTTCGCTCTGGTCATTCCGACAAAACCCTGGAAATTGAAGAAAAATCATTTGAAACATTTTTTTTTTTTTTTTTTAAGTTGTTTGCGTTATTATATTTATTCTGGTTTGCCTTAAATATGTCAGATTTTAATTCCCTATACTCTATTTGATTGATCGCTACAAAAATTGGTACACTTTTTAACCAAGAATGAAATCTAACTAATGCCGTATTTTTTAATTCAATGGGATAATTGGTTCAAAAGACATTAAATAAAAATGCCATTTTAACTTTAAAACTTTTAGAAAGGAAAAACAAATTGAGCTCCCACCCCCACCCAAAATACGTTTATTTTTATGTTTTTTTTTTTTTTTTTTTTTTTTTTTCATAAATGCTTAGATGAATTCATTTTTCACAGTAATTAAAAATATGTTTTATCAGACGTTTGAATTAAAATCGCTGCCTTAACCCTTTAATGTTCACTATATATATATGTATATATATATATATATCACTAAACTCATTTTCAAAAAAGCTATTAGACACAGCTGATCATAAATATGTAAAAAAGAAAAAAAAATATTTGCGAGAAATTTTTGGTTTAAAACATAAACGTCAATCAGATTAAATTCTAATAATAATTAATTTAATTAATAAATAGCTTTTTAGTAAATACTTTGCAATTAGATCGTAACAGCTGTTTTATGCCAAAATAATAGCAAGTCTCATCATCTGTTGAAGAAACTAGGCACAAGTGCGTCATTAAAGCAGCTACTACGCACTCACGCCAACTAAAAAAGTTTAAATTGATTTCTGTATTTCGCTTTCTCTTAAATATCGTTTGGTAAATTGCGGAGCAGTACTGCTATCTCTCGAAGAGAGAAGAAACAAAAGTTTAAAAATTGATTAGAACGGGGTGGGGGGTTGGATTGTTGCATGTTAAATATATGCATTCATTGCGAAAAAATGGATGTTAAAGGGTTAAGAAAAAAAGGTAAGATTCCATAAAATCTCCAATGATTTACAGATATTTCAAAATAGGTCTTACCTGTCTGGCAGAGCACTCAACACTACTTTTCAAAGCGTCATGAGAATCCAACAATCGTCGGTTGGCATCACTGTATAATAAAAAAAAGAGAACTTTTTACTTTATTTTACCATATATGTGATAGAAAAGTATTGTTTTGGGTCAAATTTTAGAAATCGAATTTTTGTTGTGTTTACACGTTTTGAGGTGCCCTGAAACTAAAATACAGATTTTTTAAGGGGGTATGTGAATGTCTTTCATCAGCTTATCTCAAGAACAAATAGCAGCAGGAAATTCAACCGTAGTATTTTAAATGTAGGGGGGAGTGGGGTTGAATGGGACAATAGCTCGATTTTTATGTTTTACAAGCACCAGAAACTTGACATTTTTTCTGATATATGGCAGTACTGAGGTCATTCATAAAGTGTAGTTTCAGAATTCTGCTATGCATAGAAGGGCAGAAAAAAATTAAAGTGTGTTTTTCAGCTGCCAAAGTAAGTTTTTACTGATTCACTTGAGTAGTAGTTAAGACATTACCTATTTGCTTAAAGTTAATATAACTGTTATATGGTGAAAAGGCATAATCTTTTATTGTGTTTATGATATTCAAGAAGAATACTGACAATTGTTCCTTAAGTCTATTTCCTGTTTTATATGATCATGTGGTGGTGGGGATGAATGGGACATTCCCCACTATGTGCTAATTTAAAATTATACACAAGAATTATATTAAAACAAATCATAAGTAGATTTTCAATATTTTTATAACCTGTAATTCAGTAGTTATAACATGGAATAATAAAAGTGGCATAGATTTACAGAAAAATAGATTGAAATTAATTTTTCTGATTTTTCTTTATAATAATTATGATTAAAAAAATTATAAGTTAGAATATTCAATGCAACTTAAATCAACATATAAAAAAAATAAATAAACTAATAATAATTGGATTAAAATCACATTTTCAATCAAGCTATTTAAATAAATTCCGGTGATTATTAATGGAATACAGAATAGAATGCTGATTTTTCCCGATCAGTCGGAAACGAAAATTTATCAGGATAATTTGTACTCTATTATAATGATTTATCTCTTTCTAGTGTCTTATTTATTTATTTATTTATAGATTAGATCTTATTATATTAAATTTGCAAAGCCTAGAGCACTAGGAACTGTGAGAACCAAAGGACGTTTTCCTTTTGATGTTAATCTGAGTCAATACATCAGTTTATGTTAATTTCAGTAACTTCATAGTGTGTAATAAAATCACATAAACCAATTTAACTTTAAAAATTTATTTACTTTCCATTTTTAACTCCAGTCCTGTCCCATTCATCCCCATAGGTGGTGATGAATGAGACAATGCACATGCATGTACAAAAAAATTATTATTAATTAAAAAGGATAACTTTTTTATTAAAGTTAGTATGCTTATATGTAACTGATTACTGAAGTGTACTTATAAGCAATGTTACAAAATTCTGAATTACATATGGTGAGCGCTATCAGTAAAAACATGAGAAACGTCCCTTTCATCTCCACTCTCCCCTATAACAAATAGGGATGCTATACTAAACTTTCCATTGATATCAAACAGTTTTATTGTATACAGGGACTCTCCTGGATAATTCAAACACATTATCTCCACTGGTGGAAATTACAGTAGGCACTGCTTCACATCTACAGGTTGCACTAAACAAAATGAAATAGACGTATGCTTTTTATATGCATAAATGTATGTCTCGTGTAGAATATAATATATAAATAATTCACCTTTTTTTTTTTAGCAAAATTATCAAAATGAAATA
The DNA here is from genome assembly GCA_963930645.1 of Salticus scenicus. Lineage (NCBI taxonomy): Eukaryota > Metazoa > Arthropoda > Arachnida > Araneae > Salticidae > Salticus > Salticus scenicus. The sequence goes on from OZ005660.1 coordinate 76,063,931, forward strand.
GAATATAGTGGTATATACTTGGAATTTGCTGGAAATGCATTTCATTGTGCTACATATTATTAATATAGAACTATATTTTAATACACAATATGATACGTACATAATTTATCGAAGGTATGCAGGGCTACCAATAATTAAGTAAATGGTAATTTTTTTTTATTCAATTTAATTGGTATATGTGGTTTATTATAATATTTTATCATATCCAAGAAAACTGCTCAAGAATGAAAATCAATTCTTCATACCCATACAGCAAATAAAGTACATTTTGAGGTAATTGCCCAACTTTTGTTTTTTGAACAATTATGCGTTTTGAGGTTCCTTGAATACTAAAGTTATGTTTTTAATTGTTGGTTATTGGTGTAATTTAAATGAGGGGGTTAGCATTCCTTATTCAGAATTATTCGTAAAATAAATCTGTTTCTAAACTCAGTATGAATTATTTTTAACGTAGGTTTGTATACGGTATTTTTTATATTAACCTTTATTATGCAATCTGTCTTTTTATAATGTTGAATTGTACGAAAAGAGAAAGTCGTTTGAGTGCCACACCATATTATTTTTTATTTCGAACGCATTTACAGGCATAAATATGTGCAGCAATTTCTAACAGCATCTGCTATACAAAGATAAACGTGATTAAAATGTAGCTTTGAAACTTTTATGAAATGAAAAAAACTAAACTATAAGCAACAAAAATTGAAAACCTTAAGATTTATAGATCCTTGTTAATAAAAGTTCAAAATAAAACCACTAAAAACCACTAGGCTATAACCACTTTACTAATAACGGACATAGAGGTACAGATTCCATGCATTTTCCACGATTTTCTGCAACCAAGTAAAAACTATATATTGAGTGACCTACGTTTGAAGCATATCATGCGAATTTTTTTTTTTTATGTATCGGTAGATAATATCTTTCAAACCTGATGAATTTCTACTGTTACCACAATAAAATGTACTTTTGAAATAATTGCAAAACCAGAAACTACATGGACTTGAAAAAAAAAATCATCGATCCTCACAATAATAACTAAAAAAAAAAAAAAAAAAAGCGTACTAGGCGTTTAAAATTTTGGTATCAACCTGACGTAAAAATTTTAAAATTTTGCTTAAAAGATATGAATAAGTTGTCAAACCTTTGAATAGAATTTAGCATTGATAGTGACAGCATTATTGTTTATCATAGCTTCTATTTTTTTCCTTGGCAATGCTTTAACCACTATCATAATTATAATTAATAATAATAATAAAAAAATCTGGAGTGACTCCACTCGACTTTCCGAACATTGAGTAATTAACAGTTTTGTAGATAAAGTAAAGAAAGAGGAGTTGTTAAACAAACAAAAGAGAGAAAACCATAATAGAGTGTTTGAGTATTTTTCTCCATATATTTATTACACGATGTTTTATTTAACGCTACTGAACTTTGAGCCCATAGATCATATAACGATAAAAAATTTTTCGTTGTGTCCCTGTAAAAACCTATAAATGCTAGATTCACCAAAATGCTTATAGTTAGTGCAACAGTGATTTATAATATTCATATAAATTTTCAGCTCAATTGAATAAGGCTTTTAGCACTTTTAAAAATTTGGTCACATAGGCCATAATGATAAAGAATTTTTGATTGTGTCCCTGTAAAAAACTTTAAGGGCTAAATTCATCAAAATTTATACAGTTGGTGCAACTGTGACCTATAACATGTGTACAAATTTTTTGCTCAGATTAATAAGGCGTTTAGACGCTATCCCACTTTTAAAAATTTGGCCCCATAGGCCATAATGATAAAGAATTTTTCTTGGTGCCCCTGTAAAAAACCGTAAGTGCTAAATTCACCAAAATCTATACAGTTCGTGCAACTGTGACCCATAACATGTGTACAATTTTTTTTTTTGCTCAGATTAATAAAGCGTTTAGACTCTATCATACTTTTAAAAATTTTGCCCCATAGGTCATAAATGATAAAGAATTTTTCCTGGTGTCCCTGTAAAAACACTATGAGTGCTAGATTCACCAAAATCAATAGGGTTTGTACTATGGTGACTTACACTATACGTACCAACTTTCAGCTTATTCGAACAAAGAGTTTAGATGCTAGCGTGTTCACTCACAGACATACACACTGACATACATAAACACATACATACACACACACACACATACTTACATCATCGTAGAAATAGTGAAAACGGACTCAGGGGACCTCGAAACGTATAGAAGCATCAAAATCTCAAATTAGGATTTTTCACATGATTGCAATACTTTCCTCACTATAGTGTTCGGAAAGTAAAAATCACATTCGTATCTTATTCTAAACTGAAAATTAAACGCATTCTGGGCTTATTCATATGATGAAATACTCTTTGTTAATTTCACACTGAACACATTGACATTTACACTTGTGAAAAAAATTAATTAATATTTGAATGTTTCTTTTCTTTTCTCTTTTTTAAAAAGCATATTTAAACATCTCTGCTGTAAATAAGCTATAATTTAGGTATATAATACACGTTAAATATACATTATCACCATATTACACGTGTTTCCTCAATTAACAATTCTGCAGTTAATTCATACCGATTTAAATATGAACTCTGAAATAGAAAAATTTTCATTAAAATGGGAGAGAAATGGAAAGAACAAACAAACTTTATACGAGAAATAGAACTAGTATGATGTGCTCACCACAAGACTTTCTTCTATATAATATGACACAAAATTCATACAGTGGGGGAGCGTGGGGCTAGTTGTAACAGGGGTAAGAAGTAACACGCAATTTACGAAATAGTTTGTAACATTTGTGATTAAGTATTTTTATAAACGCAGTTCTTATGACGCGATTTATAATGTAAGCACAATCGGTGCTCCACAAAAATGGTTAACAAGAGGTTCTGTACACGTACTTCATTTTTGCTACTTAGTGAAAAAAAAATATTTCGTAAATTTTTATTAAAGGTATCTTAATTTATACTTTAAAGAAATGTTAATAGCTATTTATTTAGTCTGTGTCTTGAGTTATAAAATACATGTTTAATTTTTTGTATAAATCGTTATAGTTTTTTATAAATAAACAAAATGTCCAAAATCCTACGATGGGGCAAGTTGTAACATATTAGATTAGTGGCTTGTGGAGATGCCGACAGCCAGAGCTCGAAGTCTCCGCCCATTTTCAGGAAACTTTCAAAAATGAAAAATTTTTGTCTTCGTTGCCATTACAATATTTATACAGAAATATTTTCTGTGTTTTTATATTACAGTGCCTTTATTATTTAATCACGAATTATAATCACGATTTAATCACGAATTAGAGAATATTGCATAAAATAGTGGTAGAAAAAAAGGCAGAAATTTCTAATCAATGAGAGTGACCTGAAAAAAGTGTGGAGAATTCGAGTTCTGCTAAATCCTCTCCGTTGCAGAAGAATGGGTATAATGCTTAATTGGCAAAATGTGAGCACACTTTTATTTGACTAAAATCCATTTAATATAAATCATTTTTAATATACCAGGAAAGTTATAATTTAATATTAGTTATTAATTGTTTTTTTTTATTAAATTAATAAATGATTGATAACAAAAAACATTTTGAAATATTGTCGTTTTTATTCTTAGGGTTCCCTTTGTATCCGTTACAATTTGCCCCACGTGTGTTACAACTAGTCCCAAATCCGGGGCATATTGTAACCAGCAAATAATTTTAAAAAAATATTTTTTGTGCTAAAACTAGCAATATTAATGAAAGTTTTTTTTATGATTATGATAGATGATTATGTATGCTATTGAAAACAGCAATACAGAATTATGACACTAAATGGCAAAAGAAAGTCAATTTTTCGCCACCATTATTTAAAAAAAAAAAAAAAAAAAAAAAAAAAAATCGATAACTTTGTTTTAAATTACCACAGATCTATTGTACAACAATTTGTTTAAAAGGCATTGACACATATTTTAAATTTATATCTCCCTGAGGGTATGCACAAACTTTATTTCCTAGTTTACTGCTACAATTATCAATAATTTATAATAGTTTTACAATCAGATGTTAAAAGTAACTATTATTATGTACATTTATACGAAATTTTGCCCTAAACTGCCTTGTTAAACATTTTGAAAAAAAAAAAAAAAAAAAAAAAAAAGGTTCACAGTGCCACTTGTTGAGCGATTAATCGTCAAATCTAATCCGCATCAGTTTATGTAAGGGTCCAACTAAATTCCAAGTTTGATTAAATTTTGTTCATTGGTTCGTGAGATACAGCGTCCACAAAATTCGTGATACACACACACACATGCAGACATTTCCTAAAAACAGTCAAATCGTGTTCAAGACATCCCAAAACGTGTAAATCAATCGAAAACTTGAATCGAATTTTCACGAATCCAATACTTTCTATCTCTCTCTCTACCTATATATATATATAGAAGAAAGTAATAAAAATGGAAAGAATAGCAACTGGATACTTACTGCAACAAATTGAGCTGTCTACTCAAATGATCTTGCTCTTGAAGAACTTCCAGAATCTTTTCTTTTTCGCTGTAATACATCAAGAAAATTTACACATAAGTAGAAAGAATAATATAATACAATATATAAAAAGGTTTAAATTAATTATTTTATTAAAATATGTAAATATGTATCAAAATTTTGATTGGCAGGAAAATATTTTTTAAATTGAGATCAACCGGAGAAAGAAAACGGTGACGCGTGTTTCTTAAAAGTTAAAGTTTTCTCAAAAATGTGCCCATAATGTTATCGCCCTCCCTCACACTCCCTCTGGATTACTGAATAATGTCATTTTCTTCTCTTGTAAGTTATTCAGAAACATTTTCTATTAAGTTACATAACAGATTTTTAAAAATATTTCCGATAATGCATACACAACTAGACATATACGAAGGATTTTCCGAAAGTAAGTCTCACCAAGCTTTTTCACAATGAAATTTAATCACAAATAAAAACATTCAATGATATAACAAAATAAAAACTTTTGGCTAATTTTTTTTTCCCACATAGCCTTTTGATATGTTTGTTGTGCAATGAAATTAATTTCAAGAAACCATCTTTGAAAAAAAAAAAAAAAAAAAAATCGTTGCCCAGCAATTTAAGGAAGCTTTTCACAGCCTGACTCATGTTTTCATCGCTTCGGAAAAGACCCCAAGTTACCTCAATCAGGTTACCAGATTGGGGACTTTTTTATACAACAGTCACCGATAAATTCGATAAGTGATATTTGACATTTGATATACAAAATAAAATGATCAATCTTTGAAACGGCTAGGCAACAGTCGAATTTAACCGTTTGCACTCGAAGCTATTTTCCAGATACTTGGTAATCCGCATATAAACCTTCATAATTTTTCCGGTACTCGTGGAATAATTTTTCGTACTGGAAAATGCTTCTTAAAAGGGCCTGGCTTGAGAACAGAATTAGAATTGTGTAAGAGATCTATTCAAAAATATAGAAGTACAACAGGGTTCTTAGTTTCCGCCTTTTAGCTAGTCTAGCTAAATCTAATCTAGCTTAATCTGACTGTCCTTATGTTATGCTGGCCGCGTAATAAAAGGCTAGCATAATGCACCTTTTACGAAGGCGCGCCTTCTTTTTTGTCAGTGGCCTCTTTTATGTCGACCACTTTGTATTTTCCAAATGTGCGGGCCTAAAGTGAGATAGAAAATTAACCTTTTGCATTTGAATTTTCTTTTAGTAAGCGTAATGAGCTACCCGACAATAGTTTTAATAAAAAGTGCAAAATATGAAACATAAGAATTTTAAATATAAACATTTTATTTCTATATTTGATGTATATTTAAATATTACAAGCATCATATTGTGATTTATAATTTTCCATCGTGTGATATTTTGCAAAGCATTTATGGCCATTTACCAATGACCAAGGCAAGCAACGCCCAAAGGCACTTAATAAAAAGTGTGGGTAGAGTCTCTTTCTTAACAAAGTATGCCCCTGTTATAGCACTTTTAGTTGTAGAACATAAGGATATAAGATATATAGTAACTTAATTGGTCATGACGCCTCTCGAGCGCCGTTCGAGTTGAAGTAATGATTCGGATGTCGCCTGAGAGGCGACGTTCAAGAGCAAACGGTTAATATTTAGTAGTGGATACTGAATAAAAAAAGTCCCCAGTCTAAAAACACGGACCTCAGTGACGTGGAAGCATCTTAAATTATCCGTAATAAAGGAATTCAAAATGTCGCAGTCCGTAGGAAAGATCATGCTGAGAAATAAAAGACATCCCTAGGGCAACCTCAGGATGTACAGCGGAAAAGGTATGCTAGTAGGGTACTTCAGTTACAGTAACCGTTAGTGTAATACGTTATTGCTATACATTTACCAAATTGAAATCTATGACTCGACACAAAAGGCCAGGGCTATTATGCCAATGTTTTTTTTTTTTTTTTTTTTCTCTCTTTTTTTCATCGGACAAAAGCGCAACATTTACACAATAAGAGATATAAAAGAAAACATTTGACGCCTGAAATGGGAGATTGGTTCCCCCAGCTTACTAATTCTTTCTTTTTAATTCTATACTTTAAACATATCGTCTTTTATCTTAGTGAACTATTAAAAAGAAAATTAGCTTAAATATTTCTTTGCGAGATTCAAAACTAGAACACAGAATTTACTTAATAAAATAAAATATTTAAATTCGTTAAAAAAAAAAAAGAAAAGAAAAGCGAAAAAAAAAAAAAAAGAAAAGAAAATAGTAAGCTGAAAGCCGATATGTTCTAAGAGTGCAATTCAAAAACAGAATTCGTAAAAACTTCATTTTTGAAAGAGCTATATCCTTCTATGATACGACGCAATAAAAATCCCATAGGATAGTCATAGCCTCCTAAACTAGATGCCTGTCGCGTGGCTTGGAAACTTGGCAACAGTTCGAACGGTAGACAGCGCCACCTGGTACAGATTGCGCGACTTTTTTATTCAACAGGTACCAAAACTTTTTAAAAGTGGTATATTTGATGTACATAAAAGGCAAATAGAATCGAAGAAACGTGGATTATATATATCATATATCACTTCTTAAAATTATTGGTGACAGTTGAAAAAAAAAAAGTGCGTAATCTGTACCAGGAGGCGCTGTCTACCGCTTGAACTGATGCCAAGTTTCCGAGCAACGCGACAGGCAACTAGTTTAAGAGGCTATGGGATAAAATGGTAAGGAAAAAGAGAGAATTTAACTGAAACTTTTGAGGATTAAGGTTAGTAGAAGTGAGTTTCTCCTTGGACTACCTCTTAAATACATACCTTCATTATGATTACTCTAAATATGTCTTTATTGGTAATATGACAATTTTAGTCTTGGTTGAGAGCGCTGTGTAAATTTACCTTGTAAGTTCTCTGCACTTTTCTTCATAAAGTGTCCTCAACTGCATCAGTTCGCTTCTCATGAGGGCAATGCTAGTCTGGGTGTCTAACAAGGACATCCGCAACTGGTGGTTGTCATAAACAGCTTCATTCAACTTCGACCGCAATTCGTCCAGTCTTGAATCCCTAATGGGCTCTGGTGGGCACTGTGTTCGGAACCAAGCAAATACCTACACAAAGATATAATTTATTTTCTAAAAATAAAATGATAAGTTGAAGATTTCAAAAAGCAAGAAGCAAATTATAACAAATAAATGAAGACCTTACATACTTCTTGATTATAGCCTTAGCACTTTTGGGAAGGGGCCCCTCCCATCATCAGAGGCACCGAATCCATAAAAATTAATTTTAACGAAACTCGCAAACTGGCAGATTTTAACAACGCAATATACGCCGCGAATCGCGAAACTATCGAAATTTTGTTTAACCCACTTACCTGTAATGGCAACGACCCAGCACAGGAAATTAACCGTAACTGGTGTAGAACCATCAGAACTACTAAAGATCAAGTCAGTAACGTCAACACAGCTAAGCAAGCCGCCACCGTGCACCCTCTGATGACGGGAGGGGCCCCTTCCCGAAAGTGCTAAGGCTATAATCAAGAAGTATGTAAGGTCTTCATTTATTTGTTAAAATGATAAGTTTTAAAACACAAATACAATTCTAATGAAAGCTATTAGACTTTGTATTTTAAGAATTACAGCAGTAGATGTATTGTAGGAAAGATTAAATATATATGTATATATATATATTAATACTAATTAAGATTGACAACTTTTAGTAATGATTTTGGTGAAATAAAAAAAAAAAAAAAGAAAAGAATAACATGATGTCAATGAGCTGAATTTTTATTTATTTATGCGTGTATGTGCATGCATGTGTGTGTGACTTACCATCAGTAGAGATGTAAGGTGAGAATATTTTCTGGGGAATATTCTCCGAGAATGAGAATATTCTGATAATATTCTCCGAAGGTCCAAATTTGGATAATAATCGAGAATATTCTTTTTATTTTTAAATATTTTTAAAAAAATTCATATTTATGACTTAAATTATAAAATTTATTCATATTTATTCAGTTTGAGATGCATAACTAGAATAAACAAGCCTTATTTCACTGTATTCTCTTTGTAATTTATAATTTCCAATTGTAGAATATTCTCCGATAAGTTCCACAAAATAATTTTTCTAAATATTCATTACATATTCAAGACAAAAAACATTTAACAGGAGATAATGAATAAGGCATCTAAAATTTTGATTTTTATAATTTTGGTTTATGTTCGTCTTTTGATGTACTAAAACAGAAAATTAAGCCAGTTTTCTCTATCACATACAGATTTTGTCAATATAGGGTGTCTACCAACACAATTTTTTCCATAACTCTTCTACCAACATAATTACTTATATGGTAACTTTTACAGTGTGTTTCCATGGTTAATTGTAATTAATCATTAAATTAACACTTAAAATTTCATATCTGCCGACATGGAATTGTGTCAATAGACATTCTGTATTGACAAAAATCAATATATGATAGAGAAACACTGGCTTCATTTTTCGGTTACAGCACACCAAAAAATGCATGTATCATCTAAAATTACTATCAAATCAAATTTTGCCAACATTAATTTTATATATCTGTGTCATTATTTATATTAAAATAGAAGTTTAAATTTTTTAATGCTTAAAGGTTCCTATTTATAATTAAATCATCGCTAAAACTTGAAATTTAAAGAGAATATTCTCTTCAAATATAAAGAATTTTTAAAAAATACTCATGAGTTTATTTGAGAAATTTAATTCACATAATTTATAATTCTGTAATTCTTACTTTACATATAAACAATGTGTTTATTATCTATCATTACATTTCTGATGAGTTAATGCCCGACGCTCTGCCCTATATTCGAGGCCTCCATAGCGTACTATTTAAACAGGACAATGCACAACAGAAAGTTGTCTCTATTGTCCATACCTTTCTTGATACAGAATGTATTCAACTGTTTATCTGGCCAGTGCGTTCTCTTGACCTCGTGCCAATGAAAATGACTGTTTAATCATTGCAAAGCGACTGACACGCCACGCAACTTCATGGAATGCTACACCCTTACATGTCATTCAATCGCTGTTCGATTCAATGCCTAAGTAGAAAAGTACTGTTATTGCTCATAGAGGTCGCTGCTTTATGTGCTGTTTTCTCAGTACATATTGCTCCAAATTTCCTGAAAATTTAATCAATTGTTCTTCCTACTTTAATGTATGTGCCCAATAAATATCATTCTGATATCTACATTAATTCTTGTTGTTGCAATTTCATTGGCCAGCAGCGTATTTACGAAGAACTGCATGTGAAAAAATTAGTAGTTGAGTGCCCCATGATTTAACAGAACACCAAAAGGTGGACTGTGTCGAAATCTGTATAGAATTCTTTAAATTACTTAATGATGGTTTTTTTTTTTTTTTTAAATCCTAACTAATGATGAAACGCATATAACTTTTTGTGATGTTACAACATGTCAAGAAAGAAATGCTTGGGTCTTTAAAGATGATCAAAAAATAACAATGGTGAAAAGATATCGTTAAATGAAAAAAGTAATGTATGTCGTTTTCTTCAAAAGTACAGGACTGATCAAAGCTATCAAACTGGAAAGATAAAAGACAGTTACAGCTAACCTGTATACCAATAAGTGTCTTCTGAAAATTCTCCAAGATGTGAATATTAGAGGACTCATGCTTTCCCATTATAACACCTCTTGTCTCACGACAAGATTGACTGTCGAATTTCTTGAACAAAGGAACATCAGAGTGGCAGAACAACTGAAGGTGTGTTGCCGCTTTGATTGCAGCACTCGTGCCTACTTTGTTCGCAGGGCCCGATTAAGCTTTGAAGCTAGGGGAAGCTCAGTATCATTTCTGCCCCCCCCCCCTTTCATTTCGGATTTTTGTTTTCCATTCATATACCTGGTTGGTTTCTACACACAACATTAAAATTGTACAACTTTTTAATTAAGAACATTCAGATTTTTTAGGCTAAATAACAGATTTTTCCCGAAATAGTGAGTATTTTACCTTGCTTTAGGCGACCTTTCTCCGAAAAAATTCAATCTGAGGGTGAAAATATGAAACAGAAAATCCAAGAATCTGTTTTTAGTCATTTTGGGGCCCCCTCTTAAATTTTAGAGGGGAAGCTTGTGCTTCCTGAGCCTTTTGGGTAATCAGGCCCTGTTTGTTCGCCTGTTTTCTTTCGACCCGAAACAATTGTTGTGAGTGTATTGCATTTTATGGTGTTTATTCAAAGTTTTGTACTTATTATGTCAACCCTATTCCCTTGATCTTGATATGTGACTTTTTGCTACTTTTTTAATCTAATGAAAAAAAAATTACGTGACCGCCATTTTTATTCTGAAAATGAGATTGACGAGGCTACACAGGCATATTTTTGTCGACTCCAAAGAATGAATGGCTTGAAGCATTTAATTTTTGGAAAATTCACTTACAAAAGTGCTGTGTAAAAAAGGTTTCAACATGTTGACAAATTGGTACTGCAAGAGACTACTTTGAACACTCCTAATATTTGATAAGTTTAACATGTACCGTTAGCTGCAAAGTCTCCTAAACTACATGCCAGTCGCGTGGCTCGGAAACTTGGCAACAGTTCAAGCGGTAGACCGCGCCACCTGGTACCTATTGCGCGACTTTTTTATTCAACAGCCACAAAAAATTTTTAAAAGTGGGATTTGATATACATAAAAGGCGAATAGAATTGAAGAAACGTCGATTATATATCTGTACCGATAAGTATAAAGGATTTAAGTCCATATTCTAGATTTTTCAGGAGACGAAAAATAAAGTTTAACTAGCTAAAAACAAATCAGAAGAATCGATTAGGAAAAAGGTATTTCGTGGATTTATACCCTTTATACCATTCAGTGGTTGTCAACCTTCATTTAATAACGGGAAAAATTGAATTAAATATTTTATACCATACATGAATGGTACATTTCTGAATTGGTCCTTTTTTTACCATTGGATTTTCTCAAAGACTAAATGACATAGAATTAAATCCTTTTTACCAATCGATAGAGAATTTTTTTCTGAGTCTGACTATGTACTTAACTCAAAATCGACATTTTTGGACTTAAATCCTTTATACATATCAGTACAGATAGATCATATATGACTTCTTAAAATTATTGGTAACAGTTGAATAAAAAAGTTTCGCAATCTGGCACTGTCTACCGCTTGAACTGTTGCCAAGTTTCCGAGCCACGCGGCAGGTATCTAGTTTAGGAGGCTATGTTAGCTGTATCTAAAAAAATTCAGAGTGAACCTTGTGTACGAAGATCTCACAGTTGGATTTTTTATTATTACAATACCTTCTTTATATACATTATATCTCGAAAGTGAGAATAAAGAATTATTTAAAAAATATATTTAACATCAAATGGCGGAATAAAAATAATTATCATTGTTTACCTTCTCAATGGCGGCTAATTTGTTCATTTCCGTGTCCATCTTCGATTGCAGCGATTTCCTTTCATCATCTACTTCTTCTTGAGCCTTTCATCGAAAAAGAGAATAAAGTGAAAATCAAAAACCTGTCTCATCAAGAATTCCAATGATTTAAATCAAGGCAATCACGTGTTGTGTGAGCAAAACAAAACATTCAGAAAAGAAATAAAAGTTCTGAAATACTTTTAATTACGTAAGTGTTTTATTTCAACGGATGTTATTGTAATTATTGACCAGTAAGAATTAAAAATACTTTTCATGATTTTTATTGTTTTTCACATTTTCAAATACAGTAGTAAATTAGTATGTTGTGGCCACCACATGACTTTCTTCTATATTTTCCTATACAAATTCACTCAGTAAAAATAATTTATTAAAATTGTTATTTTAAAAAAATTATCTTCCATGGTAATGCAGACGATTTCCATATTAGAGAAGTAGTATAATACTAAATATATATATATATATATATATATATATTTGTTAAAAATGAAAAAAAAAAAATGTTTACTTTATTTTAAATTATCGCAGACTGAGAGTTCAATCTTTTGTTTTGAAGGTATTGGCGAGCTCTTTTGAAAGATATCCATCGTGGAAATTTACTCCCTTCGAGGGGGACTTCCCCCAGGAGGGGTAGGCGCTGCTCCTACGTACACAAAACTTTTTCCCAGTTGACTATCTCTATTACAAATAACTCTTTTAAATTTCATATTGATTATTTAAAAAAATTCTCTTTTTGCACATTTATTCAAAATTTTGTCCTATACCACTATATTTAGAAAAAGAGGGACACAACGGGACACTGTTGGACAACTTTTACCAAAAGTTGATAAGCTCTAATTTATGTCAATGTGTAACTACATACCAATTTGTATGAAATTCTGTGCCGTAGTACCTGCGATACAGTCGCCACAAAATTTTGTCACACACACAGAGACAGACAGACAGATATTTTCTAAAAATGGTCAAATCGTGTTCTACTGCTCTCAAAACGTATAACTCCATCAAAAACCCGCAGTCGAAAATTTTTACGAATCCAATACTTTCTTCTATTGAATATAGAAGAAAGTAACAATATATAATGCGGTTTTCTTTATCTGCATATTATTATTATTATAATTATTTTAGTTATGCTTGCATATGACAGTGAAATTGAAACATGTTATTACAGAATTATGCAGCATGTTTTTTTAATAAAAAAAATAAGCATAAAATTTATAGTTATTTTAGAGTGAAACAAATAAAAACAATCAGGTTTTAGCATGACACAGATGAGAAATAACTGGAACACATAACGTAAGTTTGGTAGAAGTTGTTACGTGCGATTTTATACCACCAGTCTATTTCAAACTGAATAAAGTTTAAAGTCTTATCATGATTTACAGTATTTTCAATAAAAAACGGTGTGCATAACATATATAGAATTTACCGAAAGGTATGTAAAATGATTCGGATATTTTACATCCTATAAGCACTTATAATTTAAAGTGAATTTTAATAGTAAAGCAATCAGAAATAGAATAAAGCAAGAGACTCCAGTGTATCATTCTTATAAGAATATAGCCTATTTTTGGATGATATAATTTCTAAAGCATCACATAAAATAACTACGTTAGAATACATTATTCTCTACCAAGTAAATGGAATAAATTTTAGTTATATTATATCTGTTATACAGATTACCTATTTTTGCAACCGTTGATTGAAAAAATATACAGGGTGGTCATATTTAACTTTAGGCGAAACGGTATCGTGTAGTTAAAACGGGTGAGCGGATTGCCACCAGATTGGGTATGCAGACTACTCATGTGATGCGACGTTCCAGGCATTTCTGAAAATGTTCTTTATTCAAAAATACAGGCACTTTGATTGGGAAAATGGAAATTAAAAGATATATACGGAATGCATAAATATTTTGACATATTTTACTTATTTTTCGATCCCTTATGGGTCATTTAGTTTGTTAAGTTTGCCATTTTTTCTACCAAAATTTCACCAGGTGAACACTTTTTAAACTATAAAATGTATTTTTTCTCTATTTATTTATTTATTGTTAGGACGACAGGCATATTGAATTCAGTAAAATTGACCTCTTGAAAACAATTTTTATTTTTTTCTTTCTTGTCTTTCTTTCTTTTTGGAAACAAGTTTAAAAAATATTAAAAGCAAGTTTAAAAATATATTTAAAAAAACAAAAAATAGAGAAAACATGCAAAAGAAATTTTAAGAAATGAATGTAATAATCGCTGCTTCTTATTTTAAGGTAAATAATCCTTTATTATTACTATTATTATTATTATTATTATTTAGACCAACTGAAAAATATTTTCGTTTTTCTGTCGCATATATTGTATATATATATCTAAAAATTTTAAATTACTATTATGTATAATATTTAGGGGTGCAGTTTTGGTTTAGATTAACCCTCGCTTTCCCAAGGTGAAGGCGTTACTGCAGAAAAATTGCTTTCAGGTGCCGCTTGGCTCGTTTGGCGAAAATCACCAGCACCGCTCTTTTTTGTATCGTTTAGAAGTTGCAACATTCCACTGGTTACGTTTGCTATCTCTAGCGAATTAGCGCACGTTTTGAATGAGGCGGGCTTAACTAAATTTCAACTTCAAAATGACCCCATCTTGGGAAAGCGAGGATTAAAGAACAAATCTCTGAAAACTGAAAAAAATCAAAGATCACGGTGCACAGTGTTCGGAATTTCAAAAAAGCTGGCCAAAAGTCGAAATTAAAGAAAACAAGTGAAATTGTGATGTATACATATGTTTTCGAGGTCGTTGAATCCGAATCTGACATTGGTTTCTTGAAAACTTCAAAGGCAAACTCAAAAACAAGATGGCGGATCCAATATGGCAGACAAAAAATTAATATAAGATGGATAATTCTTACATTAAGGGGTTTTTGAGGGCACTGAATTCAAATTTGACGTTAGTTTTCATAAAAAAAGTGATATTACACTCAAAAACAAGATGGCGAATCCAATATGGCGGATCAAAAATCAAAAAATTGATAGATGAAGGATAATTTTCACATTTAAGGGTTTTTGAGGGCGCTAAATTCAAATTTGATATCAGTTTTTATAAAAAAAAAAAGTGATCTTGCACTCAAAAACAAGATGGCGGATCCAATATTGCAGACCAAAGTCCAAAAAATTAAAAAAATAAATAAAAAAGTAAAAATTAAATTAAAAAGTTAAAACGTTTTTACACATACAGGGGCAGGTGGGGGCACCCAATTCTTTAACGGCTGAATAAAATGGACATCCCTTAACACTCTCCACTTTGAATCAATGCGGGATCTTGCGAGATAAAAAAGTTTCCATACTTTGAAACTTTTGGTTATGTTATAATTGAGGTTAACTTCAAAAAGCCGCTCAGGAGATCACTTGATGAAAAAAAATACAGCATAAATATTATCTACTAACCTCCACAATTGTCGGCCATATTTTGTTGAATGTTGTTGTTGCGAAATTTTCCGAGAAACACTATTTGTTTAACTGTTAAAATGCATTAAAAGAAAAAATTGTCACGTTTTCCGCCAGCCTACACTTAGAAATATGTAGATAGAATAAATTTTCCACCTCACAGTTTCATTCAGTGGCTCCCTCTGAAGGTATTTTTGCGGTACTTACGTCTAAAAACGCGCCTAAATTTTTCGACTTTTGGCCAGCTTTTTTGAAATTCCGAACACTGTGCGGTGCTACTATACTATTGTTTAGAAAATTAAAATCCCTTTCCTTTATTAGAATTGTTTTTGCAGTTAAAATATATCTAAAAGTACAAGGATTATAATAGCAGTGTGTAAAGTAGTAATTTTGTCAAAAATGTTAAAATTCTGTCTCATTTTGAAACGGATTTACCTACGTTTTTCTAGAATGATTTATGGATTTCTAGCTCTTAAATTTCGCCAAAGTCACTCTAGAAACAATTGTACTGAAACCTCTAAGCTGTGCGTTTCACAGAGAGAATCTGTGACAAGTTGTTCATTATTGTTTTTAAATAAGTTATATTCATGACTTGTGATGTAGGTAACAATGTTTTTATAGCCCTTGTAGCACGAATAACTCTGTTATAGAACATTATCATTTTAAACATATTTGAAATATATATTATAAATTATTTCAAGTATATCCGTGAAAGGAAGTATTGATAGACTATAACGTAGAGTAAGTGCACCAGTGATTGACACTTTTAGAGCAATCTCTGATGTTTTTAATGTTCTAGTCGTCAGAAAATATTTGTAGAAATCTTAAGTTAATACATATGGCATGAAAGACATTCAGAACCACATAGATGTGTTAAAATATATATATTTGATGACAATTATTATTATTTAATGAATTTTTATTTGACATCCACTCAATGTTCCAGTAATTGACACTGCCAGTTTTTTCTTTTATTAGTAATTAGCCCCCTACGTTCCAGGGTTTGACACTGCTAGTGATTCATTTTACCAGTTATTAGCACCCTATGCTCCAGTGTTTGACATAAAATGTTAAAATTCTTATATGTAAAATATATGATATTATTACTTTTCTTATTTATTAATTATTTCGGGATAGATGTCAATTACTGGAGCATGCCAATCACTGGAGCACCTACCCTACCTGTTTATTTGTGATGCACTTTTCACGTGTGGGAAAGTTAACGTTATCATAACTTTTTTTTTAAAAAAAAATGCGTACTAGAAAGGACTAGATCAATTTCTTTTAACACCAAGTTTAGTAAAATGTTTGTACTTTTTTTTTTTTCTTTTTTTTTTTTTTTCATATATATATTTAAAAAAAAAAAAAAAAAAAAAAAAAACAGAATCAAATTTCTTGCCAATAAAATAAATAAATAAATAAATAAATAAATAAATAATAAAAAAAAGTTGATTTAAACTGCAGTGTAATTTTTATTCAAAAACTTAAATTTAAAGGCAGATAAATGATCAGTTTATTAATAGTAAGAAAAAGATCACAAAATTTAAATGGCTTAAATTATCGAAGTTGTAGTAAGCAAAACGCGAAAACGTAAACACGACAAAATGAATCTATTGAAATGTCAACGAATATCATTTTTCAATCTCTCGTACCAGCACTGTGACATTGAACCAGAAAAACAAGAGGCACTCAAGATCAAGTTAAATTGTTCTGATCTGTCAAAGTAAGCTGTACAACCTGGATAAAATGAATGAATAGAAATCGTCTGATGATCTTTTATCCAAATATATCATGCTTTTGAATTATTTTAATCTTGTTCTTAAGTTGTGCTATAGCAAAGTTGCTTTTTTTTTTGTGTGTGTGTGTGTGTGTGTGTGACAGTTTTGCAGGTAAAGAGACATTAAGCTTTTAATGGACTTTGCACTTTATGCATAAAAATCTTTAAAATTCTAATATTTTAATACTTAGATGCATAGATATAGTAATAAGACATAGTTTGATCATTGGGGGGGTGGGGGGGATGATTCCTTTTTACTCGGAGAAAAATCCACAATATGGCCGTCTTTCTCTGAATGAATACACACACAGATAATTTAGAAAATAAAATTTATGAATAATTTATGTACTAAAGGTGAATAAAAAACTGCAGATACAATTTCAAATTCATTTTTCTTTTTCTTTCTTTCTTTTTTTCTTTTATATATTTATTAATTTAGTTAATATTTAAAGTTAAACCATTTTTATATACTAAAACTAACGTTCTTTACCTACTCCTCTGCTAGCTATATTTAAAACAATTTTGAAAATTCTATATTACTTACTAATATAAAACCTAAAAAATATCAAATTTCAAAAAACGTATTCCATTAAAAATCAAACCAGTTTTTATTTCATAATAATAACAAAGCAACTGATCATAAAAATTATATATTTCATAATTTAGCCAAATATAATTTACTTTTATGATAACTTATCCATTTCTTTTCATAAATTTATTAGAAGAATTAAAAGGCGCAATATTTCGACATTTTGAAAATTCATCAACATTCTATTCTATTCTATTACAATTGCCGAGTTTCAATGGTTTCAATACCACTATATGGCTGATGCCAAAAAACTTTTTCGGCATCAAAAATTTTTGCATGATAACAATGGGATGATAGATCTATATAAATTACTATATCTATGCTCAGATGTAACATTGAAAAAAGAGATACGTTGCATTCAGTGTCGAGTTGAATTGTTTTGGTCTGTCAAAAGAAACTGTACGACCTAGCAGAAATAAATAATTAGAAATCTTATGGTGATAATATTACCTAAATTCAGATAAAACTTCCTAAAAGCGTCACCCACCATGCCATAGAAAAAAAATAAGTCTTTTAAAGAAACGACTTTTTAATAGAGTACGTTCCAAATATCTTAACTTAAATACGGGTTAGGACCCCTTACCCCCCCCCCCCCCCCACGGAGGACATTCACCCATAGGCCTAAGACCCTAGTGCAGTCAATCGGCCTTAAACTCCAGAATAACAACAACCAACCGAAAATCTTAATTCAGGCAACGATTTTTGTAATTTAACTCAAAAGGATTGATATGTTTGCCGTGTTGTTTAGAAGAGCGAAAAATAATCAGGGTAAAATTCGAACTTTTAGATCGCGCCCGAACATTACCAACTGAGCTGTCTTAGTTGGTATCTGACCCACACTTTTGCTCATATGAAAGTTGGAAATTTTTATTATTTGATCTGTTCTGGGAATGCAGACCCAGTTCTAAGTGCGAAACTTTTATTTATTACTTTTACTGCAGGAAACCAAGACCTTAAACAAAAAACGAAGCCTACCCCAACCTCCAAATTTTGCAGATTTCTCAAATATTTCTGAGTTTAACTTCATTATTAAAATTCAACATTATGTATTAACCCTTTAACGTTCACTACTTAATTTATTTTAAAAATTACCAAACTAATTTTAAAAATGGCTTTTAGACACATAGCTGATCATAAATATTTAAAAATTAAAAAATTAGCATTGTTCCTTTTCGAGAAATTTTTGGTTTGAAACATCTGTAAGTAAACCTTATTAAATTCAAATAATATTTAATTTAATAAATAAATCACTTTATAAGTAAACATTATCGGCAACAAAAACTCGTAAAAGTTGCATAGATCCCAACATTTCAATTTATTCCGGAGTATTTTAACCCTTTGCGGCGCAAGGTAATTCGGATCATTTAAATTACACTGCCACCGGAATTTACGAACATAATTAAAATACAAGAAATTTTAAATTTTCACGTTTAAAAAATGGGCTTTTTTTCTGCTATGTTATAAATGTAAATTTTTGCTAAAAAATTTCCGGGATGAGTTTTTGCACTTGAGAATTAATATTAGGTGTTCCATCAGTGGGAACACTGCGACTGAAAGGGTTAAAGTTTGATCCCATTTTGAAACTTTTTTTTTTCTGGCTAAAAAAGGAATTAAGAGAAAGAATTAGGCCAAAAAAGAATTAGGAGATATAACTTCGAATATTTATATAAAGAATAGATGTCAAAAGAATCTTTAGTATAAATAGTTTTAAATTTATTTAAAAAAAAAAAAAAAAAAGAAAAAAAAGAAAGGCTTTTTTTTTTCACTATCTATACGTTCCTTTTTTGTAACTAAACATATCTGTGTGTTTATTTATTTATTTATTTTATACATATATCTATCAATTACAGATTTACTATAAATAAAAACAGTGCAAAATTTAAATGAATTTTTGGCTTGCGATTCAGTTTGTGAATTCTTAATAAAGGTAACAATTTTTTTATTTCAAAAGGAATACGCAGTTTTGTGACAAAAGCCCTGTTTAGCCTTCATGCAATTTTTCAAAGTTATTGAATAGAAAAAATTCGTAAAATGGTATTGGATATTCCTGAAATATGGAAACCAAGGAAAATAAATTTCAATTTTAAAATTTTGTAAAAAATTTTAAATAACGTTTGCAGAACTGTAGAATGATATTATTTTAAATTGCATTAATTTTAACTGCATTAATTTTAAATTGCATTAATTGCATTAATTTTGATCGTCCCTTGATCCCTTAAAAACATTTTACAAAGAGTTAGCCTTGTCACCTTAATTCTCATTCTCATCTCGACCTCTTTGACCTGGTTATCCAGTTCTTCTTCCATTCTTTTCAGATGTTTCTGGTGTTCCATTTTCTCCCTGCATTGTAAAACAGAAATATATATATAGACTATAGACACTGGTTTAAAAAGTTAAGCTACCACTGTATTTATTATTATTATTATTATTATTATTATGTAAATACGTAACTAGTTATTTTCTATGAAGTCATAAAGTTTCTTTATAGAAAGCACCACAGACTGGAGTTTAAAAGTAATAAGTACAAAACTTCGAATAAACAACATACAATGTAAGATCTCACAACAATTGTTTCGTGTCGAAAGAAGACACGACACTTCGTCAGGCAAACAAAGTAGGCACGAGTGCTGCAATCAAAGCCGCAACGCACAAAACAAATCCAACAGAAGAGCAAAAACAAATAAAATCAAATGTAAACAAAAATACTAGGGCAACCAGAATTAAAAACGTTAATTAATAAAATAAATAAATAAAGGAAATTAAAAATTAAAATAAGATCTAAAAATCAAATATATTCAAAATTAAACGGAAGAAGGAAGTTACGTGAGCAATTTCCAAGCATCAGACAAGAACAAAAATGGAAGAAATATCACTAACAAGAATTTTCGAATTTTTAAATATGTGAATAGCTTCCTGGATATCCAAATAAGACAAGAAGGTAAGATAAGAAATTATGTTAGTTTTAGAAAAATCAAAACAATGGACATGAGCCCAGCAGTGGGAAGAAATAGAATTAACACCGTCGGAATGTTCGTAATGAAGAGATTTCCAAATCTTATAAGAAGGATCGTGTCTTCTTTCGACCCAAAACAATTGTTGCGAGTTCTTGCATTTTATGGTGTTTATTCAAAGTTTTGTACTTACTATAAAGTTTCTTTGCCAAAAAGAATCATTCATATTGCTTAACATTCAGATATTAAAAAAAGTAAAAGGTTGTGTAAGCTTGAGTTGACTTTCATCGGCTAAAATTTGAATCTCTATAATTATATTGGTGTGCAACTTTATAGATATTACTCAACTTTTAAAACTTTTGTCAGTGTCCACCTTTCACAAAAGTCATTGTAGCTACAAGTCTCAGAGCTATAAATAAATAAATAAAAACTTAAAAAAAAAAATAAAAAAAAAAAAAAACCTACATTGAAATTGCTCTAAACTTCACTTTACCCGTTGCCTATGTCCCCCGCTCTTTATGCTATCTATATAATATTTCTCTAACGTGGACCAGTTTCAATTATTCTTTATCGAAACTATACGATACGCGAGGGTATAAAAATAATATTTATACATGGACAATATTCAAGCACGCGGACTTAGCTCAATGGACTAATAAGAAAAAATTACGACATTTTGATGAGATTATTTTACGAAAAAGTATATTTTTAACAGTTGTTTCTTCAGAATCTTTGCAAGCGTCATTTTAAACCTAGCAATATTTTAAAGAGTATACAGAATATGAACTTTTGTGTCATAAATTGACTAAAAAACACAATCATAAAAAAATAATCAAAATAGGAATTAGTTCATTTTATTTTATTTATTTATTTTTAAACAATATATATATACCAAAATTAATTAAAAGTCATTCCCAACATGACGACAAAAATTTAAAAGGCTTCGTGGGAGTCCTATATTAAAACTGTACTGCCTGTGGAAGTATGAAAATTGGGTCGTGAACCATGAATTTTATTTGGAAACCTTTTTTTGGATGATTTTGGTTTAACTATTGTGCAATATTAATTTGGTTTTAATAATAATTTGGCTTCTGGTAAATTAGAATTTTAATTAGGTGGTGAAATTGGTATAACATTTATGAGTTTCAAATTTTAAAGGTAAATAAGAAAAGAAATAAAGTGCGAATATTTCGCATGGATTTGCTAGTATTAAATAAAATATTTCTTTCGTTTTACACTCGTTTTGCTTCCGCGGAAGATCAAAATTGTGATGACATGTCTCCTGACCACCTCTAGGGGCGAATCCAGACCGTCACCAAATGCCCGTTTCGCAGCACTGGTGTGACGTAAAACCCAATCAACCAACCATGCACTTGTTTTGCAACAATGCTCTATGGCCCTATGGGAATGATTCTCAAGAATGAATCAACAATTGTTTACAAATTTAATGGATTATGTATGGAAAATAAGTACGCTGTAATTTAAAAATTGCAGCTCTTAAAACTTTAAAACTGATAATTTTTAAAATGTTATTTATTCTTCTTTAAATTTAGACTGTTTTTTGTTTAATATTATACTCTTATTTTAAGATAAAAGCAATCGAATGATATCGCGTTGTAAAACTTTGCAAGGTAATATCTTTAAATCTAATAACTTGACGTATAGAGTGTCCTCACAAAAAAATGAACAGTTTTTAGAGCTCTTTTAAAAAAGTATAACATCTGTGCGGTATCTTTAAAAAAATAATAATTCATCAGTTTTTACTAAAAAAAAAAAAAAAAAAAAAAAAAGCCGACTTTTATCATCAAAGTAGTTAAATCTAGACCAATCAAAAATAGGAGTGGTCCACCCGGATGTATTCCCCCGACAAACTCTCTGCTTTATTTATATAGATATTGTAGTTTTAAAAATAAATATTTCAGCTCAATGGAGTTCGCCCAATTATTTCTGTTTAGTGAAACTTATTATGATCTTCCAAAAACACTCAAAACATTTTTTGTTATAATTAAATTTTGAGTCGAAAATCTGTGGAATAACTGCGTAAAATAAATTCTAATTTTTAATTATTTCATTTAATACTTAAAATACACAAACTTCATTATCACATTACTCTTATCAAATGTATTGAAAAGAGGTTAACAAAATTTCTTAAAGACAGTTTCATAAAATTGTCATTTTTCTTTTTTTAACGCTATATAAGGCGAATCTTGCAATGTTCTACGCTATGAAACGTAAAAAATAAATATATAATAATAAAATACAATAAAGATGACCTATCGAGGTTTACGCAATGAAATTTACGAATGAATATCAAAAGATTTAAGTGTCAAAGAAAAAAATAAAATAGGGGTAAAAAAAAAATAGTATGTTTTGGCCACCACAAAGCTTTCTTCTATACAATTTTACAAAAAATCATGGAGTACAAATTATTTATTAAATTATTATTTACAGAATTTATTTTCCATGATAAATTCAGCCGATTTTTATTTGACAGAATTGTAACACTAAATACTGAAAGAAAGCCAATTTTGTGCCGACATCAAAAGAAATATTTGTTGTTGTTAAAAAATGAAAAGAAATCGATAGTTTTGTTTTAAATTATCACAGATCAATCATTCATTTCAATCAATTAATCATTCATTTTAAAGTTATTGATGAGATCTTTCGAAAGATACCCATATTGAAAATTTACACTCCCTGAAGGGAACATTTTCACCCCAGGAAGCGAAGCTCCTGGGAAAAAAAAATGAAAAGAAATCGATAGTTTTGTTTTAAATTATCACAGATCAATCATTCATTCAATCATTCAATCATTCATTTTAAAGTTATTGATGAGATCTTTCGAAAGATACCCATATTGAAAATTTACACCCCCTGAAGGGAACAATTTCACCCCAGGAAGCGAAGCTCCCACATGCACAAACTTTTTTTCCTAGTTTACTACTACTATTATTAATTAGTAATATTAATTTTACAATCATACGTTAACTCTCATTATGTACATTTGTACGAAATTTTGTCTTATACTATCATGTTTAAAATTTAAGAAAAAGGGCATCACAGTGCCACCTGTTGAGCGATTGGTCCCCAAATCTAATCAGCACCAGTTTAGGTCAGGGTCTAACTAAATACCAAGTTTGGTTAAATTTCGTTCATTGGTTCGTGAGATACAGTGTGCAGAAAATTTGTGATACACACAGACAGACAGACATTTTCTAAAAACGGTCGAATCGCGTTCAGGACATCGCAAAACGTCTAAATCCATCGAAAACTGGAGTTAGAAAATTTTCACGAATCCAATACTTTCTCTATAATATACATATAAAAGAAAGTAATAATCATTCTAAAACTTAATAGGCAAAAAGCACATGTGCATAATAGGCCGGATGTGAGTAACTTTAATTTGCGGCTTCCTGAAACTAAACAAGCTCTCATTTACAGTATTATGTGCAATCATCATTAAAGAAAAAAAAAAAAAAAAAAAAGGGAAGAATGAAAACGCCATCGTTCGATTAATTTCCCCTTAAATTAGTGTAGAAACATGAGGCTGGCATTGATCGATTAGTAATAACGCCTCGTTTATAACAGTATAGTTAGGTTTTGGTTTGGGGATCCTCTACATATTAAAACTGGCATCTTTTTTTTTTCAATGGCAACTTGCATGTTTCACAATTTTTAGGGTTATTTGAATCATATGAGCTCGGAAAATGATACAGTTTATATATTTCTCTCAATTTTTCATAGAGTTATAATTTGCCAAAATATAAGGACGCTAAATGTTAAACGAATGTGAGAAAAATTAATTCATACCTTCCCGAAAAATTATTTATTTAAATTTCATTTTTATGCGTTAGAATGAAGTGACTCAAATGTATTCTGCGCATATTTTTAATTAAAACACATATTTCGAATTGTAAAAAATTATTAATAATCTCATATTTCAAAAAATTGTGACTTATCATCTATATTGATTTTTGCAGGAATAGAACGGGCATCATCAATAGTGTTGCGGATTTATTTATTCAGTAATCACCAATGATTTTGAGGAACGGTATTTGATATACATAATAGACGATTAACCTTTGATGTTATTAGCCAGACGTTACAATTAAAAATTATTGGTGATTATTGAATAAAAAATCTGTCAGTTCTGGCAACACTGATCATCAAAAATATGGATTCCCAAATTCACAGCTCATTCCGATCATTATTTTTCGAGTTTCAGTGACATTTTAATTTTTATTGCTCTTAGGAGGTCGTCAGTTGTTATCATTTGAGTCATCTATAACTTTGCATACATATAATTTACTCTTCGGCTGCATTGGATTGATCCTCCGTTGGCAAAGTGCCAGAACGATTCTACTCACGCGCTAGGAGACACAGCAAAGGAATAGAGGGGAGAAATATTTCTATTATTCTTGTTTCGTCTGCTATGGGTAGAACCATTGATACTACGGATATTCCTATTTTATAAATGGACCAAACCTTTTCACCCATGCGCAGATGATGCCAGGGATCTTTCTTCCGCGGTTTATCAGTAAATTAGGCATTCAAGTAAGTTTAAATGCACGCATCATTTCTTGATTAGCATTGCTTTAATTTAATTTTTACTTAAAATTGTCATACCTCTTTTCTGATTATTATCTGAATGGATATAATACTTCTCTCTGTGAAATAATGTTTATTTATATAATATTTATTTTTTTATTATTTATTTATTTATTTATTATCATTATTATTATTTTTTTTCTTTTCTTTCTTTTTTTTTGTGACTATAGGGATTATAGGGAAATAATATTTATTTATTTATTTATTTATTATTTATTATTATTATTATTATTATTTCTTTTCTTTTTTTTTTTTTTTTTTTTTTTTTTTTTGTGAATATAGGGATTTACTCCTAACACATTTTCGCTTCTAAGTCTATCAAGAATTAATTTAAATTTTATAAACCATGCATTTTTCCGAAATGCCTTCATCTCAAGAATTCAAATATGCAGTCAAAAATGTACATAATTAATAGCCTCCTAAACTAGATGCCTGTCGCTTTGCTCGAAAACTTAGCAACAGTTGAAGCGGTAGACAGCGCCACCTGGTACCGATTGCGCTACTTTTTTTATTCAACAGCCACCAAAAATTTTTTTAATTTCAATATGATATACATAAAAGGCGAATAGAATCGAAGAAAAGTCGATTATATATATCATATATCACTTCTTAAAATTATGGGTACAGTTGAATAAAAAAGTCGCGCAGTCTGTACCAGGTGGAGCTATGTACCATTTCAATTGTTGCCAAGTTTTCGAGCAACGCGACAGGCATCTAGTTTAGGAGGCTATGATATAACCTTTCGAAAAATTGAAGTTGGTGTAAGTTTTTATATGTAGACGACCCCTAAAGCAAAATTCAACTATTGCATTAATAACTAGAAGACCAATCGATTGGAATCAACCGCATGTTTCTACGCTAATTTGTGGCAAAATTAATCGGGGGTGGCTTTTTTTTTTTTTTTTTTTTTTTTTATGACTGTACGTGAGGGATCCGTTAACACTTTCGCAACCACTGACGTAAATTCACGTCATTTTAAAATCTGTAACTCCGCCTCTGGGCGTTCCTTTAGCAATTTGTATGTTGTTTATTTCTTAAGAATATACCTAACATTCATATTTCAGGGATGGAACACGGGCGCAGAATTCATACCGGAATGTGTTTAACCCTTTCATGGTCATGAACGTGTATACACGGTCAGAGTTTTTTACTTTTAAATCATTTATTCATTGCTACGAATTTGCGAAATAGAAAACAATCAGTTTCTCAATATTCCTGATAAATTTGTAATATTATTAGTACTTAATGACTTAAAAATATATAAAACACATCCCACTAAAATGGCTTCGAAACGAAAAAATTAAAAATGGCGTGACCATGAATGGGTTAAGAAATTTCTCTACCTATAATATCGTCGATTTAAGAGGTAGAAAATTTTCTTACATTGATAGTGGTATGAATTCTGCGCCCGTGTTCCATCCCTGATATTTATACAATGAATATACTATGGATAGAAATACAGTTGAACCTCGTTAACGTGAATCTCAAGGAGGATAAAAAATTTGTTCATGTTATCAGTAGTTCGTGCTATCAGTAACTAATCTTCGTATTACTAAACTAATCTTCATTTTGACGGGGATTGTGGAAACTGTTCGTGTTAAAAGTAATTCACATTAACAGTGTTCACGTTAACGAGGTTCGACTGAACTTTCACTAGAAATATGATTATGATGTATATTCATATTTAAAATAAATACAAATACAGAAAACATTGTTTTAAAATAATGTAACTTGAAAGAATAATGCCCACAGACCGGCCTTACTGTCAAAAAGACAAAAGCATGCAGTCGCGAAAGTGTTATATATCTCGTTTATTTCTTGACAATAGTTAAAACTTCTCACCCCCCTCCCCTGTGTCCCGATATTTTGCCCCTTTCCTCTCCTAAAATCCTCACCGATATTGGGGAGTAAATATTATATCTTGATTTCAACTCTCTCTTTCTATCCCGAATATCTGTTTTCTCTCAAAGGGCAGATGAAACAGGTGAGTAAATAAAACATATACAGATACAAAATTCCGCGTGTCGTGCGTTGAGCTACGTTGAAAGTGACGTCAGATGACGCTCGAATAAAATTTAAAAAAATGATGTAGTAGTATATGGATAACATAGGGATGTTTTTTTACAGCTGGAATTTTAATTCCACATCTACTAGCTATGTGTAGCAGAAGACTAGAATTCACGAATTGAGAATTTTATTATTTTTCATGATTGAAATTCAAGACTGTAGTCTGTAGCGACTAATAAAATTATACTTTTAAAAAATTAAAGAACACGCTTTTATTGAAATGTGAGCTAAAAAGCATAAAATATCTATATTTATAATATTAAAATGCAGGGTAAGAGAAAATCGTGTGTGTGACGCACCATAATATTTGCATATTTTTTAAATATTTAACAAAAAAGAAACTTAATTGATCAATTATTGCCACTCGACGTTATACAAATACGGCCAAATCCTGTACCACATACGATAGAGTTGTATATATATATATATATATAGATTTTTTTGTTTTCTCCTAGAGCCTTCCCCGGATGGGATAAGAGCCTGGAAACACTTGTATGTAGTATTGTCGTTGACTATGAAGTCGCGTGCAAATTTTCAGGTCAATCAAACAACCATAAGTGGCCAAAAATTAAATTACAAGATTTCGTTACATACATTAATAGTTACTTCATATCAAGTTAATAAAAGCATGTTAATAAATAAAAGCGTGAAAAAAAAAAAAAAAAAAAAAGGTTTGCACGTTTTTATTTATTTATTTGATATAATAAAAATTACTTATTTTTGCCATCAATTTGTTTATCCCTTTTAAATAATTTTAAAGTTTAAAAAATGGGGTTTTTACTTAATACTTTGCCCCTGGAACCTTCCCCTGAAAGGATAGGCGCCTGGAAACACTTGTATATAGTATTGTCATCGATGATGAAGTCGTGTGCAAAATTTCAGGTCAATCAGACGACCAGAAGTAACCGAAAATTGATTTCCAAGATTCCGTTACATACATTAATAGTTACATCATGTCAAATGAATAAAAACGTGTTAAAAAGTCTAGAAATTACGTAATATTAACTGAATAAATAACATAATGAAGGAATAAGAAATAAATAATTTAGAATTAAAACAAAAAACATTTTTAAAAAACCTCCCCGACTGGGCTCGAACGTTAGACCTTTAGGCTCGTAGGGCAGAGCTTTACCTCACAGCCACAGCGTTCACGTAGGGAAAGTCTTTTTTTTTTACAATATAGATTTTTTGTTTGCTCCCAGAGCGGTTACAAACATACATACAAACATACATACAGGTGAAGCTAATAAAAGCGTGTAAAAAAACCTTTTCGTTATCTGTAATTTTTGGTTGATTATTAAATGAATAATTATTAAATAATTATTTATTAAGTGTTTATTGGTATGTCTCTCTATGGACAGGTTTTCTATTTCAAAACATTATAATGGCATATTTAAATTAAGTGAAGCGATTGAGAAAAATAAGGAATCGTGGAAGCAGAGTGTAGTTCTTCATTAAATATTACATATATACCTATAAATGAAATACTTAGTCCTTTACTCGACTTTTACTTAAAATTTTTCACAGAAAATTTGAATTTTTTCATTGTCATTGGTGTGGAACATTTTTTTATTAATTCATTAAAATAATTGTCATTTTCTGGTTTTGTATTAAAAAGTTCATTTCGACTACAGGCTATTTTAATTTTATAATAAGAAAGCACCACAGAAATAATAAATAATAATTACAAAAAGTAATAATTTCAAAACTTTGAATAAACACCATAAAATGCAATAAACTCGCAGTAATTGTTTCGGGTCGAAAGAACACACCAGCCTTCGTCAGGCAAACGAAGACGACACGAGTGCTGTAGTCAAAGTAGTTTTGTTACGTTGCCGCTTTGACTACAGCACTCGTGCCAACTTTGTTCACCTGACGAAGGGTCATGTGTTCTTTCGACCCGAAGCAATTATTACGAATTTATTGCATTTTATGGTGTTTATTCAAAGATTTGTAATTATTATTATTTATTTATTTATTTTGTCATACTCCTAATAGACACCTTTACCTCTCTGTAATGTATCCTTAAAATCATCTTTCGTTGGGTTTTCTTTTCTAAAATTATTCATTTTTTTTCTTTCTTCAAAAACGTATTTTTTGATAAAATAATAATAATTATTATTATTATAAATTATCTCTAAATTATCTGGTGTGTCACTCACACGACTTTCTCTTACCCTGAAATTTAATACTATAAATACAGGTTGCAAATTAATAGGTAAGATAACGAGTACTGTTATGTAAACCTGTGTTAAACAATTCAAATTAGGCTTCGGAAGAGTTTTATATGATAATTAGTTCTGTGTGAGGGGGCAACCGCCCCCTCAATCTCCCGTTTCATTAATGCACCTACATTTATATAGAATTTAATTCGGTTATTAAAAATAATTCTGTTTTTAAAAAATAATTTATTAAAATTATTATTTTAAAAAATTATCTTTTATGATAATGCAGACGATTTCCATATTAGAGAAGTAGTATAACACTAAATAAAAGAAAAAAAAAGTTAAATTTATTCTCAATATTACATTAAAAAAGAAAAGAAAAAGAAAAAAAGAAAGGAGGGCGAGACTCCTACATGCACAATTTTTTTTTCCCAGTTGACTATCTCTATTAGAAAAAATATATATTCGTTTCATTTGATTTAGTGCAGTCTATAGGTGTTAAACTCTACTTACCTGCAATTTCCCCCATAGACGTAATGTATTTGAATACTTTTGAGCGTCCCTGTACATGAACCATTTGCTTCATCTCAACGAAAAGCTTACTTTAGCATCCCTATATGATACACATTTAGAATACCGAGTTTGGAATTTCTGCTACTATTTGTTCTTGAGATATGGTGATAACAGACACACAGACCATTCGCTAAAAACATGATTTTCGTATTCAGGGGACCTCAGAAAATGTAAATATAACAAAAACTCACGTTCGAAAATTTGACCCTAAAACAATACTTTCTCGACCCTATGGGTAAGAGAAAGTAAAAAGAGATAAATTAAATACGTGCCAATTGTTATTTATGTTAAAAACTCTTCAAAAACACGTAAAATTAAATTTTATTTGAAAGATTTTAAAAATATTATCCAAAGCTTTACGCTTTGAATACTAAAGCATCATCAGGGATATTTGTTACTCGTTTCCAATGAGCAGATGATGCTTTGGTATTCAAAGCATAAAGCTTCGGATAATATTTTTAAAATATTTTGAATAAAATTTAATATTAGTTGTTTTAAAAGAGTTTTAATATAAATTTTTATTTGTTAATACTAGCAGGCTACGCCCGCTTCGCTGATCACTATATTTAAATGAATTTTCAAAAGAATTGGATCAGTATCTATTTTTTACATCAATTTATAAATAAAAACTTAAAATAATAATAATAATAATTTATACATAAATAAATAAATAAATAAACATTGAAATGGCTCTAGACCTTGCTGCCTATGGCAGCTCTTTTTCCCGCCCGTACTTCATCGGGGGGGTCCAGGTTCCCACTGCCTGCAAAAAGGTCTTTCCCGGGCACTTCAATCTTGGTATTTATCGACGACATGTGGATCTTCTGTTATTTAAGAACTACGATTTTAAAGATGACTGTATCTCAGCATCTATTATATGTTTTTGTTTTTGAACCATGTGTTTGAACCATGCCCCCGTAAAGGAATTAATTTAAAATGAAAAATAGAAAGTTGTTATACTATAAAAGTTATACATAAACATAACAATTTATTTATATAGCATTACCATTTGATTTTCAATAAATATAATAAATTAAAAAAAAAAAAAAAAGGATTTCGCTTTCAAATGAATGTATTAAATAAAAATTAAATAGTGAAATAACCGTTGCTAAGATATGCAGACGATTACAACCAAACAATCAAATTTATGAAAAATGTAGCATTAAAGCCAATATTTAAAATCGAAAAAACATTAATTTAAAAATTCAATTTCGAAAAAATCTCGAGGAGGTGCACACTTGCAGGGTCCCAGGTACCTATATGCCAAATTTGGAAGCTCTGCAATCAATAGTGTGAGCACCAGAGCGCAGACACACACACACACGCAGACACTTCTCTTTATTTATATAGATTATTATTGTTATTATTATTAAATAAATAAATAAACAAATCAGTTTACAAATTATTTTCTGATAACAAAGCAATGCAAAATTCAATTAAGGACTTCATAAAGAACCTGTCACTGGAATTTTATGTTTCGCAAAATTGCGAGAATCTCGCATGTTTTTTTTTTTTTTTTTTTCCTTTTTACATAAAATTTTCAGTATTGAGAGAAATTCGCGCATTCTTCTCGTGTGTCAATTTATTAAAATCTTTGGTCCAAGAAGCAGGTCATTTTTAAAAATCAACAATCTTGAAATAAAAAACTTTACATAAGATTTAGCAAATTTAAACAAACCCTTCACACAAAAAGTTGAATGATTCTAAAAAGTTTTCAAAAAACTTGGATGAGAAAATTACGTAATTTGCTGATCAGCTTCAAAAATACGGTATATATTTACAGAGAAACTGAGATTAGGTAAATAATCTTGTATTGAAGGTATAAAAAAAGTGAGTTTCATCAATCTGCAGTGCAATAGCTGCCTATTTCAGTGATCAGCACTGAAAAAAAATCGACATATTTAAGTAATTAAAAGATAAAACTCAAATTATACCGTTAGACATCATTATAAGTTAAAACTAATACACTTCTTTTAATGTATTTTTTCATTCACCCATTCTTTTTGAAAATCTCACTTTATTTCTGTATATGGATGAGAAATTCTCATCCATTGATCACCTCTGATGAGAACTCTGAATTATTAACCCTTTTCAACTATACGTCAGTGCTGCCACATTGAGGGAAATTTTTATTTAACTCCCACCACCAAAGTTTATTTGAAACGGTTTTGTAATTATTTCAAATCCCCCCCCCCCCCCACACACACACAGAGAAATCGTCTGTATAATTAGTTAACTATTACAAGTAAAGTTTAACGGTGGCTGTTGAATAAAAATTTCCCTCAAATCTGGCTGCACTGCTCTACGTACCTCGTTGCATTGTTTAACTTTCAATGTACTTCGCCTACGTCATCACACAATGGACAGACAGGTAGACTGAAATACACACAGATAAATAAACTGAATTCGTAAAAACTCATAAACTTTACGGTATAGTGTTAGAAACGCGTAACAGAAACGGAAATGCATTTCCAGAAAATTCCGATTGAATCCCTTATTGTATCTGAATATTTTAGTGTTTCCCTGTAAATTTTAGAGCAAATATTCTATAAAAAACATATGAACCACAGATGTCGATTTCATTATGATTTATGCAGTGCGATGTTAGTTAACTATGATTTATAAAAATAGTTCTCATAAAACGCGATGCAGGGGCACACTTTTGGATGCCCCTGTACACAAGCCAGTTGCGTATTTATACCATTTGAAATATGAAACATGCGATATTGAATTTGAATAACATATATCATTTTGAAACATTCTTGAAATATATATGTACGCTAAAGACGGGCAGAATTATAGATAGACAGACGAGCCTTCAAACGGACAGAAAGACAGACAGACAGAAGAATTCTGATCTTAACCAGTCTTAACCATAGTTAGAATATTTTAAAAACGATAATTGAAAATAAAAATGTAATTCCAGCAAATTACATTAATAGTCCTTAACGTAACTAAATATTTTTATGTGGCTCCGTAAAGTTTAATGCTAATCATTGTTATATTTCATTAGAAAGCATTTTCTTGTGCATATAAATGATAAATATCAAGTTCATTATGATTTATACAAGATAAAAGTATTTAAATGTGATTTATAGAAGTAACTCTCATCAAAACGCAATGCTTTAGAAATTTTTTCGAGTGTGTCTGTACGTAAACCATTTGTGTTATTTACCCCATTTTCAATAAGGAAAATATCTCATAGTGAACTTGATTAACCTATATCGGTTTCAAGAAATTCCATGATTATTTATGGGGGGTAAAGCGCGGAAAGACAGACAGACAAAAAAAAAACGAAGTCATAAACACTTTTCAACTTTGTTGGAAAGTGTTAAAAACAGATTGTTAGGTATTTTTTAATAATGTTTATTTATTTTTTATTTATTTTTATTTTTTTGTGATAATGGTATCTGTACGGATTTAGAAAATTGTTTCTCTATTATCCGTTGAAAATTTGATTTTTTTTTTTCTTTGTGGAATATAAATCTACGTTATATAAATCTACGTTGTATAAATCTACAACATAAAAGAAATCTACAATATAAAATCATCGACAACCAATAGAAACTTCGATATAATTCAAACACAAACTTAATAGAGGTAAGACGACCGTCATTTCCTTTTTTTTTTTTTTTTTCTTTTTTTCCAGAAATATTAAAACTTAATATCTTTGGGATCGTCTAGACACGATTTAGCGCTTGATTTTCGTGTGTGCGGATCATGCATATATGCATATTTCATGTATGCATGATTGAAAGGAAATTATTCTGTTTACATCTGACATTTAGACATTCTATCCAATCAGAACTGCCAACCTAATCGGCATTTGGCAGCTCTGATTCTATATTCCAAGTTGCCATCGTTTTCTGCAAATTCATAACACAATGCGTCTAAAGTTACCATCGGCTTATTTAATCACAGAATTTTCGCTAAAATATAAAAAACGAGTGTTTCTATAAAAATTTACTGATATTCAAAATTCCAACAAGTTGGAAAATCTGCATATTGGATTTATTATAACATCATTTACTGTATCGCATTCGATGAAAATATTCGTACCATTTCAATAGCACCTCGTTTAGTTTTCAAATTAATAACTACTGAAAATGTAAATAGAAAATCATTTCAAACACAATCTGTTACAATGAAGCTATAATCACATCTGAGTATATTACAAATGTTGCAATTAGAATATGAGTAAAAAGAAACTTGCTTCATGCTTCGCATAGTTATCGGGAGTCGTCGTCTCCGCCTTTTTTTTTTCAGTGCATTTTCCAAAATGAGAAATTTTCTCCTCTTTTGTCAGTACTTTTTTTCTTAGAGAAATCTTCATTGCATTTTTAAAGTAATATGTCATAATCAAGCTGTATGCCAATTACTGTATAAAAATAGTGGTAGAAAAAATGGAATAAATTTCTCATTTATTAAAGTGTCCTGAGAAAAAAGGCGGAGACTACAACCCCTGATAGTTATCCTCAAACGACTCTCATTTAGTGACTTCAGAAAAATTATATTACAGAATGATGCTTCATATAGATTGAAACGATAAAAAGAGGTTAATAATTTACATCATAAAATTTCTAAATGTTTATATCTGATACCACCCGCAGTGTTACCGGCATTTACAATTTATTACGAGCGTTTTTAGCCCCGCCTTTATTTCGCATCACTTTATTTGAAGAGTATTTTTCTCTAATATATAACTATAAAAAAAGAGGGAAAAAATTACACATGAAAAAGCGGTATGAAAAAAGGCAGAACTAACACTGTTGTGGATAAATGATAAAATTTTAAAACTCTGCACTCGTCAAAAAATAAGAAATTTCGACTTCATATGACAGAATCGAATTATTTTCTACATCACATGAGGATAATAATGGCGAAACATTTTGGCAATTTTTATGAGAATGCATGCAAATAAAATACACAAAATGATAATTATAAATTCTTAAATTATGTACCACTTTCAGATTAAAAAAAAATATGTATATTAATGATACGTACACAGGATTCTCACAAACGAAAATTTGAATTTCAATGTTTTTATATAGTAATTAACACGCGGCTCTAGGAATTAAAAAAAAAAAAAAAACTAGTAACCAGTAAAAAATACCCCCTCACCTTTATTTATTTATTATTTATTTATTTATTTTTATTTTTTTTCAATTTTGAAATTTATTTGAATATAGAGATTTAAAATTCGGTGTACAAAAATCATATACGAACTCACTGTTAAAAAAAAAAATGCAACTTTGCTGCCAGAAATTCTCTGTAATTTGAGAAAAAAAGTCTTAAATTACGGAAAAATTACGTTGACAAAACGCAATTTTCTGTAATTACAGAGAATTTCTGGCAGCAAAGTTGCATTATTTTTAACAATGTAGAATTGGATTATACATCAGGCAACACCTGTTTAATTTTAACATATTTAAACAGGTTTTTTTTATTTTCTTTAAACCGATACATCGTTGATATCCGGGGCGCAAAACGAACGAACGAGAGTGGTGTAAACTTCATTGATTCGACACCAAGTTGTTAAACATGCTCAGTAAAACGCGATCAGGTATGGAACACGGGCGCAGAATTCATACCGGAATCTGTTTAAGAAATTTCTCTACCTATAACATCGTTGATGTAAGAAGTAGAAAATTTTCTTACATTGATAGTGGTATGAATTCTGTGCCCATGTTCCATCTCAGCGCGGTGTAAATTCCCTATTGGTATATTGATTCTACACTGTGTCTCAATTCAACACGACGTTGTACGAAACATACACGCACAGATAGCCATGAGTCGCTGTTTCCCTTCTACTTGTTTCTTACACGGATTCATATGAACTACAAGGCAGTTTAGCACAGGTTTCGGCATTCGATTCTGGGCCCAATTTTATACCAAACTATTAAAAAATTTAAAAAATGTTCAGTTTTTATCGAAAACATAGTCGGCAGTTACAATTTATAGGTTGCCAATGGCGACCAGCCGACCGTATTTCACGAGCTTTGGTAATCAAAATTTCTATATAAAAATTCTGGTATACAAATTTCTTTTTGTGTGAACCCGGTACATACACATAGCTGCCAATATTTTAATTTATTCCGGAGTACTTTTAGTCCCGCCTTTATTTCGCACCACTTTATTTATCGAAAAATTTTCTTTAATGTATAACTTTGATAAAATAAGGAAAAAATACTTTAAAAAAATAAGTGGTACGAAATAAAGGAGGGGGCTAAAAGTACTCCGGAATAAATTAAAATATTGGTAGTTATGCATACATAATGACAAGGTAGGATTAATGTAATGTATTGTTAACTCAAGTTTTGCAATTAGTGTAACGACAATGTCGATTTGATCTTTCACAAAATGTTAGGCAGTGTTCTGACAAACTTTTCACTAATTTTTCCAATAAATATCAGTAGTGTGATAAGAAATAACTAAGTGATCATTCGACTGGTAGAATAAAAATATGAATATACCTGCGCCATGAATCTTCCAGCCTCGCCTTCTCGTCTTGCAGTTGCCTGAGACTTCCAAGAAGCTCCTCAACAGCTCCTTCCAGTAGTGGCACTAAATGACGTTGTTCAGAGGACTGTAATTCAGTCAGCAGCCACTTTAATTTCCCTTCGTCACTATAACATTAATAATAAAACAATTAATAGTAATATCGATTTGGTCGATTCAGAATAAAGCTGATTTAATTACAATCGTTACACCAGATATTAATGAAAAAGTACTGCGCCTGTAGTTTTAAAAAAATGGGGGGAAAATATTACAAGAGTATTTTTAGATATAGTTTTATCCATACATTCCAACAACCTTCCCATATGTCCCGCATGAGAGCAAGCGGAATCACGATACTTATTATAATATACTTTATCCGTGTTACGTCATAAAACCCCTCACATGTGACCATTTCAGGGAAAATAGTTTATTTGTTTTTATTTGTTTTGTATCGGGAAATTTTGAATCATTCAGGGAAATATTTTTATCATGTGGGAAAATTTACAGGAAAATGAAGAATTAGAAATCACATGATGGGTAAGATTTACCCTCAAATACCTAAATACAGATATTATCCATTCTAAGGAAATTATTAATGGTTGAAGAAGTACATGCTACGTTTGTTTGCTATTTCCTCTTCATTTCAATATGTCGTAAGAGTTCGGGTAATATGACAACTTTCATTTGAAGTGACTCATAAAATTTCTACTTTTGCATTTTCTGCCAAGCAGTACATGTTGTAATTCAAATCCGTGTTTTGCTTGCATTTAGCTTATTTCATTTAGTTGATTTCATCTAGCAAGTCATTTTTCACATTTGTAAAAATTAATTCGGCCAATCCAACAAAAATCCGTAAAATAAACGCACCGTAAAAAAAATTCTTGTAAATTTACAGCGAAAATCACTGGAAGTTTGGGTGTCAGCACATTTTGCTAAAACTTCAGCACTTTTGTAAAATGTTTGTGTTGTAGATTTATGATATTGTTTAAACTTTCTGCGACTCAAACAAAGAAAAACCGATCTGCCTGTGACGGGTATCGAGCTCAATTCTCCTGGGTGAAAGCTTTGTGCTTTACCAGGACAGAGTTGCCAGATTTTGCGACTTTTTTATTCAATAGTCACCAATAATTTTGAGAAGTGATATTTAATATAAATAGTGGGCGGTTAATTTTCGAAGATATTAGCCAATCGTTATATCAGCGTTCCCATTTTTTATAATTTATTCACAAACAGTTTTAGCCCCGCCCTGTTTTCACACCAGAAATTTAGTAGATTATTTCTCTTTAATATGTGACAACGATTGAACAAGAAGAAAATCATTTTTTTAAATTTCCGGTATGATAAAGGGGTGGGGCTAAAAATGATTGTGAATAAATTATTAAAAAAAATGGGAACGCTGCGTTCTATTGTTAGATACAGTATCAATTGAAATTTGCATGTTTTTAACCCCTTACCTGCCGAATAAAATTTACTCGTTTCAAAGTGCCACTGTTCTCTTCCAATTCTGAAATAAGTAAATATCTCAAAAACACTGTCAAGATCAGTTTCAAGTTTATTTTATTGCACTGTCAAACTGTGTTAGCAGTACAGTACAAAAGATCGTACTTCGGAAAAACGTATATATACGCTTGGGGCAGTTAAGGAGTTAATCAAGTTCAAATGAGATGAATCTTATTACTTACAAACTTTTTCTTTATTTATGTGCAAAATATTGTTCTAGGAGTCCAACTAACTTTATTAAAATATGTTACAATTATTTTAAAATCATGAAAGATATCGTAAAGCGGATTATTACGATAAGCAAAAAATTGAACGTGCTTTACAATTAAATTATGCCCAAGTTAATTGGTTTTGAAAAGTACTTTAATTTTTTACACCAGACCTGTAGAATATAATTTCTTGAATAATTATTATTAATTAATATAGCTACGTGAGCTTGCATTTTATTTTTTACTATTTATATACTAAGTTTTAATGATTATAATAAAAAATAATTATAGATTTTATGTATTCACGCAATAAATATCTGTGTTATGATTTACCTTCATATTTTATTAAAAACATATGCATTATCATATAACACAAATTGGAAGTCGGAAGTTTGACAACTCGTAAATCTTAAAATATCAGTGTAAATTGTCTTGAAAAATTCATATTTTTCATTTTGTAGCAAAGTTTCCATTAGCAATTTAACTTTACCTTCTCGTTAATTAGAATATAAGTACAGGGTTCACGGAATGTACCTTTACGATTTTAAACAATAAATAAAATAAATAAATAAAACATATACAGATACAGATACAGCTTTTTACGTTCCATAAAGTAAATATCAAAGTTTATTTTTCAATGTCAGAAATGTATCTTTGTATTTTTGAAAAATAATTCAAAATAAACAAACAAGGATATGAGCATGCATTGTCATACATTCCATAAAGAACGTGTTGTAATTTGTTCAACGTAAGCACCATTAATCTCACGTGACACATTGAGTTTACACGAGACTTCCTACTAAACACATGAATATCAGAACAATTACGTTCTGGTATTAGATGTGTCAGATGTGTCGATTTTATTGCAACATACATATATCATTTTCATGATAAATAAAGTTATATCACATGTGAGGTGTCTGTACGGTATAAAAAATATGATGTTTTTACGCAGCGGAATAGAATTATCAAATAGTTGTTCTCAGACAGACATCCTTGAGAATTTTACGAAGCACAACTAATGTGTCTGAATGAAAGATATTTACTTGATATCAGAGGCATAATATTTTTTTTTGTTTTTTAATCATCATATTTAAAGAATCAAATTATTCCGATGTTATACTGTTATTATTAGTTTTATTCAATCACACCACTAACTATTTATAAATAAACTTCCCTGTATGCTAAGAAACAATTAGCATGCAGGAATACAAAATCATCCTAATTTCCACGTGGTCAATTATTATGAGGAAAGATAAAGACCACCTCACCCATAGAAAGGGTCCTAATGTTTTGATTTTTGAACTATATGTATTGAAAATTAAATCTGAATTGATAACCAAAAGATGTATGTGAAATCAACCAGGCGTCATTTTTATATTTTTCGTGTCAACGATGTCAAAACTCGCATACATTTTTATCGGTCATGCATCGGAACTATCACTGACGCTAGGAAATATTTGGGGTATATGACACTAGATCGATAACCATTTGACGTATCAGTAAAGATTCAGCGGACACTTTCGACACACAGAAAGGTTACAATTCGCTGACATTCAAAAGACATCTCGCGTGTCAGACGAATTATGTCTTTTTTCTACCAGCATGTCTGTTCTGTATTTGCTGTCTTCTTAATATTTCTCAATCCTTCTAATTAATTTTTTGAAAGAAATACACCAAAAATGATAAGTTGATATACATTTGTAATGTTTAGTTAAAAAAGTACTAAACATTTTTAAAAGAATTTTTTTTTTTCAGGGAAAATTTTGTCCAACTTAACATTATGTTGTGTGATGACTCAATATTTTGCATTATAGAGAAATCGATTCGCCACGTGACATACAGTCGGCAGCAAAATTACTGAAGCACTAACAATAATTCCGACATAAAAGATCGGCACCTAATACTTCTTTGTTAAGTAAATATTTGTCGAGTCGTGATCTTAGTCTTATTCTGTTTATAAAAAAGTAAGTTGATGATAAAATTTAGCGTTCAGACAAAATATATATATATACATATAGATATATATATACAGTCAGTAACAAAAGTGTCCGAACACTAGCAAAAACTCCTATGTAAAAAAAGTAGACTTCATACGGTTTTGTTATCCCTTTGTGGTGCAAGGTTTGCACCACAATCAGATCATTTAAATTACACTGTCACCGGAATTCACAAGCAGGATTAAATTAAAAGAAATTTTAAATTTTTAGTTTGAAGAAAACGGACTTTTCTGTTACCTTATAAACGAAAATTTGCCCTAAAATATTTCCGGGACGAGTTTTTGCAGCTGGAACCATATAGTAAGTGGTAAATATATTACCAATGCACGGGTATAGGTTAAAGAAATCCTGGTCGAATCCTTGTCTTAATCAGTGTAAGAACATGATTCGATAAGGATTTATTTAACAAAACAGTATGAAGTGTACTTTTTTTACATAGGAATTTTTGCTAGTGTTCGGACACTTT
This sequence comes from Salticus scenicus, assembly GCA_963930645.1. Classification (NCBI taxonomy): domain Eukaryota; kingdom Metazoa; phylum Arthropoda; class Arachnida; order Araneae; family Salticidae; genus Salticus; species Salticus scenicus. The sequence goes on from OZ005660.1 coordinate 76,104,674, forward strand.
TGTTACCGACTGTATATGTATATATAAAGTGTGGATATGTGCTTCAATAATTTTCCTGCCGATTGTATACAAATAGGCAAGCTATATTTTGAATCAATAAAAAATCACACGAATGATTATTATGGCATCTTTATCAATCTCTTCCCCGCCTCTATAAAACAATCAGAAACGCCCATCTATTTCTGAAATTGCTCAGGAACAAACACATATTCTACAAACAAATCAAAGCGAAATAATTTTTCTTTTTATTTTGAAATCAGGAATAGGTAGGTTTATCATTTGTCCAATGAGAATTATACAGCTTTCAACTTATGTAATAAAACAAATGTTATCTTTCGAGCAAGAGCATAATAAAACAATATTTAATATAAATGCTCATATCTAAACGAAAATTAAATATGGACATTTTATATTTCAGAATAAGTTTTTTCTAATGTTTTGTTATTTTTTTCTGCAGTTTTTGAAAAATTTACTTTTTTCTTATAAGCAAAAAAATTCGCAAAATAATAATAATAATTTTAGAAAAATAGATATTTATTTGACTAAATATACGGGCTATTCCTGCAAAATGCATACGAATATTGTAGATAGCATGTGAAATCATGTGTTAAACTTACAAGTCATTTGTAATTTTTACGATACAGAGAAACACAAAATATTTTTGTTCTTCCTCAACTCCCCCTAATTCAACAACTCACTGAAAGTGAGAATTGAAAAAAGCTTTTATTGCATATCTGAAAAAGCCATTCGTTCATTACATTTCCTGGGAAACAGAAAAATTTCTAATCATACGATCATTAAATGTAGATACCATTTAGCAGCATTATATGTATTGCATAGCTGACAATATTTTAATATATTCCGAAGTACTTTTAGGCCCGCCTTTATTTCGCACCACTTTACTTACAGAAAAATTTTCTTCAATGCATAACTTCGATAAAATAAGAAAAATATTACTTTTAAAAAATAAGTGGTGCGAAATAGAGGCAGGGCTAAAATTACCCGGAATAAATTAAAATATCGGCAGCTATAGTATTGTAATATTTTGTACCACTATTAGATAATCGTAGATTTGCTGTTTGTTAAAAATGATGTATATGTTTAATTATAAAATTGATAACTGCTACAGTTTATAAGATTATTTTTGCCTCTGAGTTTAATTTTTTTTTTTAAATAACCACCTATGTAGATTGTAATACATAGATCTTACACACCACAATTGTAAATTGTGATCTTACATACCACAATATTTTTTAAATGATATTCTCCCAATTAAAGCACAGATATGGGGTCAACACCAATCTAAGACAAGGTCCAATAAACACCAAATATTTTGAATAACTGTTTATTCATTTGTGAGATACAGTGACCACAAAATGTTTTATATACACAGATAGACATTTTATAAAAATAGTCAAATCGTGTCCATGACACCTAAAAACGTGTAAATCCATCGAAAACCGGAAATTGAATTTTTTCCACGAACCCAATACTTTCGTCTTAAATATATAGGTGAAAATAAAAATAAAAAATAAATTCAGAAGCTTCTTTGATTAAAATTCCATAGTTCACCGTGCCACGGACACAAACATGCCACTAAAAAAATGTATAGCCTTTCATATATCACGATTTATCTTCTCTGCAAACAGATGGTGACTGAGTCATGGATAGTGAAGGTCTTCGCACAGCCAGACGTGATACAAGGATTTACGGTTAAACCCGCATGCTATTTCCACTCGAAGGTTACTAGGTTACAGGGCGATACAGTTCGCTGTAGTGTGAAGGAAGGGCAATAAAAGTAGAGAAATTTCTTTTTTTTATAGGAATTCGAGATATACAAATTTAAAATATAATTTTTTTAATTTATTGTACAAAATTTCAATTTTAAGTTTGTAAGGATAGGGGTGGCCATAATAAACTGACGAAAATAACTAATCTAAAAATGTGTTGTTAGGAAACCGGAATACCTGGCAACTAAGAAAAGTAGTCTACCGCAACATTAAAAATGAAGCATTAAATACAGGCTAGCATCCCACATTTACGCAAGTATCGGGTAAACCACGGAAAACTATGAATGGGTAGGTCGACAAGCGTGACCTGAAATCGAACCCAGCACTTCCCGTCTACCAGTTTTGAGCACAAAACTGCTCGGCGACTGGTGGGGCGATATACAATAATGGTAATTAACATTTAAAATTAAACAGAATTAGCCTATGTAAATTTTCTTTACATTAAGCTGATTCGGTGTAGAAAATGATCTTACGTTCTGATTGTTGTTAAATTTCGATAACTTGACGTCACTCGGTAGATATTTTTAATATAATCCAATTTATTAATTTAACAAATAGTGCTGCCTTACAGTCGGCAAAAAAATTATTGAAGCACGAGCAATAATTCGTATTAAGATGTGCACCTAATACTGTTTTGTTAAATAAATATTTGTCGAGTCAGGATCTTAATCTTTATGCTGTTTATGAAAAAGTTGATGGTAAAAATTAACGATCAAACGAAAAAAATGTATAAAAATGTGGATGTGTGTTTAAATAATTTTGCTTCCGGCTGTAGATTGGGAAGAAAAATGTGAATCAATAAAAAAAAAGAAAGAAAGAAAAAAGAAAAGAAAAGGAAAACATAATGTTATGGCAAACAAAGTTATAATCATTCGTAACTTTTTGAAATGTCTCTGAATGTCTTTTAATACTACTACTGCTACTACTACTACTACTAATAATAATAATAATAATAACAATAACAACAACAACAATAATAATAATAATAATAATAATAACAATAATAATAATAATAGAAATTATAACAGTCTGTTTCTGGTGTTTTGTTCACTCGATACTAAATATATAATTTCGTCTCTCTTTCATTGTCATTTTCTTCTCTTTTCTAATAAAATCAACATCTTTTAATAACGAATAACTACAAATAACCAATTATACTCGGTCTTCTAAGTTATTCACGTTTTCAATTTATTTTTATTTTAACAAATTAGCAGTGTTTCTGAAACTCAATGCAGGCACAATTACAAAAAGCTTTTGTTCTTTTCAGTATAAATATTTTCGAGGCATAGTATTTTGTAATAATTTTCAAAGATTAAATAATACATACATATATCATATAAATTAATGATAAAAAATAGTGGTGTAAGATTTCTCTCTTGAGACGGAAGTTCATGCACCCTTGGTCTAGAATATGAAACTTAGTAGAATATTTTTGCACTTTCTTTTCAAACAGTTGATATCTTGTTGGCTTAGATATCTCGTAATATAAATAACTATACGATAATATTATTTATTATTTTTCCTGCATAGAATCCATAGGTCAGATAAATGGGTTTTGTGCCATGAATTTTCATTTTTAAATACCTAAATGCATTTTCACATGACGCAAAAAAATCTTGTTTAACCCGTTAGTAGTCGCTAGTTGGTCGATTTGCCGCCCATCCTTCATTTTTTCCAGATTTTTTTATTCAATAGCGACCAAAAATTTTTAGAAGTGGCGTTTGATATACATAAAACGCGATTAAAATCGATTTAACGTCGATCACTTCACTTGTTAAAATTCTGTACTGATAAGTATAAAGGATTTAAGTCCAAAAATGTCGATTTTGAGTTAAGCACATAACCTGACTCAGAAAAAAATTCTCTATCGACTGGTATAAAGGATTTAAATCCATGTCATTTAGTCTTTGAGAAAATCCATTGGTAAAAAAAGATTCAAGTCAGAAATTTAGCATTAATATTTGGTACAAAATATCTAATTCAATTTTTTCCCGTTATTAAATGAAGATTGACAATCACTGAATGGTATAAATCAACCTAATCCCATTTTCCTAATCGATTCTTCTGATTAGTTTTTAGTTAGTTTAACTTTATTTTTCATCTCCTGAAAAATCAAGTATATGGACTTAAATCCTTTATACTTATTGGTACAGAATTATTGGTGACAGTTAGATAAAAAGTTCGAAATCTGTAATAGGTGGCGCTATCGTTAGCGACAACTAACGGGTTAATAATAGTTTTCTCTCTTAATTAAAATTTCCGGTGTGAAACTGATTTAGCAGATTTGTGGTTTATATGCAAAAAAAATATGATGCATGAAAAAAAGTCAATTAATTTGCATTTTTGAGTTAACGAAATTTATATTTGGTTTGTGAATCAGTTATTCAATTCAAAATTAATGCAACCATTTTAGCCACTTAACTTACAATAACCTGTCAGAGACGAGGTAAGCCGACCGGACCAAAATAAACGTTGTTTATCCGATAAACAAGTCGTATCAGACACTGACTAAGGTATGCTGACTGAGTCAAACATCAACAAGATGTATCAGTAGACCTGCTAACTATGCTAGTTTATCCGTAATGGTTTTAAGCCCCGCCTTTTTTTCACACCAGAATAGTTATAGAGCAATTGTCTTCTTATTTAATCATGAGAAAATATTGCTGAATATTAATCTACAACGATTCTGGTGTGAAAAGAAGGCGGGCCCTAATACCATTACGGATAAACGAGCATAGTTAGCAGGTCTATATCAGAGACGTAATGGAGTGGATGGTGTACAAACGCAAATAAAATGTAGGCCTTGCAACATTCTTAAAATCTTATCCTCATTTTATTATTAGGACTGAGGACTATTAGTCTCAATCTGGGATTTTTGCGGTGTCATTTTTCGATAGTTGGACATTTATCGAAAATAAAATTGAATAATTTCAAAGCGATGCTATGATTTGAAAAGACAAAAAAAAAAAATAATAATAATAATAATAATAATAGTCCTCCGTCCTAAACTAAATTCTGCTTTTGCCAGAATTTCATCAAAGCATTTTTTTTTTTTTTTTTTTTTTTTTTTTTTTTAAGAAAGAGAAATGAAAATTAATAAGAATCAGTATCGTCACAAACGATATCGAAAAAGTTTTTTTTTTTTTTTTTTTTTTTTAATAATTTTGAATTAGGAAATAAAAAGTACTTGAGCAATATGAAATAAAAATAAGTAAAAAAATGAATTTAATGATTTAATTTTTATATAAAACATGATCGCGCGCTATCTTAAAAAGTAGATGTAAAATTTAAAGTTTAATTTATTATTATTATTATCATTATTATTACATAATAATAAAAATCACTTTTTTTTATCGCAAACTTTTAATCGATTTTAACAAGAATTAAAACTTGGCTGAAAAGAGCGATTATGAATTCGCTGTTTAAAATCGCTAAATTCGGTTTAAAATTAGAGATTTTAAAGAAAAATAATGTTTAATTAAATTCAAGATCAGTTTTACGTTGGCATTTCATAACTTGCAAGCGAATTTCTTCTAACAGAAAATTACAAATTTTAAAGAAAATTAATATTTTGTATTTTATTAATATTTTCTTTTTTTTAGTGAATATTATGAGACTGTAAGGATTTATTATTATTATTATTTTATTTTTATTTTCACTACTATTCTGCAACAGTACTTTTTCTTACACAGTATCATAGAATAAAAATAAATATTTTTATTCTATTTTTTCTACTCTCCTGTATTATTAATTTATGCAAAACGTTTTAGCATTAAAAAAAAAAAAAAAAAAAAAAAAAAAAACAGAGACGTAAAGCTGATCACACTAATAGGAACATGGCGCAAAATTCATAACCAGGGGTCGTGAAAATAGATAGCCAATATATTTTAGCTGGCGATTACGTTTTCAGCTTTAAGGAAACTCTCTTTCTCTTTTTATAGATATTTAATATTTTGGTGAAAATATTGGTCCTAGAATTAGGCTACGATTACACTCCTGATGTAGGCTAACTCTCGACGTTTTGATTTCCGCTCCTCTCACACGTTTTGAGAGACTGTGTTGAATCGATACATCAATAGAGGATTTACACCACTTTTCTTCGTGCATGTTTCACAAATTGGTGTTAATTAGTGCACCGTTTTAGGGAATTAGTTTATATGGCTCCTGTTCATTCATACTTTGCGACTCAGAGCTCAACCGTTTTGCCGGTGTAATTAAGTATCGATGCCGTTGGTGTACCGGCTTATTGAAAATAATAAAACCACTTTCATGATGTTAAATCTGAACAGGTGTTTCCTGATATATCATTCCGCTCTATTAGAATTTGGTTTTTATGCATATAATTTTAATTTCTATATTCAAATTAAATTTTAAATCAAGAAAAAAAGGCGGGGAACATTTTTTTTTCACTAGCTACCAGAAATTTTTCCTGGCGACCAGTTTTTATTAAATTCCTGGAGCCACATAACTCTATTATAAAAACAAAATTTTCTTCTTTCTAAAACAGCGCTTTTATAGGTAGAGATTTTTTTTTTTTTTTTTTTTTTTTTTAATGTATACTGCTGTGCGTTTGCGTCAAATTACTTTTCCTATGGTCTGGCTACACGCGATTTTTATTCAGTTATGGCATGCGTTATCCAAAATTAAATCGTAAGACTTAGCCAAAATTAATCGTAAGGTTAAATTTTCAAATAAAAATTCGATAGAAACTGTTCAGTTTTTTTTTTTTTTTTTTTTTTTTTTTTTTACAAAAAACACACACACTCACATATATATATATATATATATATATATATAAGAAAACTTTTATTAAAGCTTTTTTTAATATACATGTTTATAAAACATGAATTATGATTATTTAAGAAGCGTTTGCTTTAAGAATTTATCAGTACAAAAAGTTGATTTTACATAAATTCTATATCATAAACGTAGTAATTTTTCACTTTGATTTTTTTGCAAGCAATGCAAAAATATTCTTGTTTAGATTGGGCAAAATAGCTTAGAAAGTTGAAGACATTTGTAAGGAAAAACTAAAAAGGAAAAGAAATACCATATTTTCTGGCGTATAATGCGCAGGATTATTAAATGAATTTCATACCAGAAAATTTCCTTAATCGACAGTTATTTTTAAATGAGTTTTTGGTCTATAAATGTAGTCACTAATGGAAGTAAATATATATATATATATTTAAAAAAAAAAAAAAAAAAGGAAAATAATATATCTGGATAGGAAGTAACATTCCCATCGCGGATTTTTAACGGAATTATTTCAGCGTAATTATATTTGTCTTATTTAAATGTAAAATTTTGGTCTTTAAACAAAGCAAAAAAGATTAATAGGAAATAATGATGATACAAAACAGTGAGAATCGACATCTGTGATTGTACATAGATGCCAACATTTTATTTTATTCCGGAGTATTTTTTCTATACCATTATTGTATACCCTTTATTTTTTAAAGGTAATTTTTTCTTATTTTATGGAAGTTATTTACTGGAGAAAATTTTTCTATAAATAAAGTAGTGCGAAATAAAGGCGGGGCAAAAAACACCCCGGAATAAATTAACCCCTTAACGCGCGGTGTCCTCGCCACGAGGACGCAAAATTTAAGATCCAGCTGCAAAAATTCACGTTTATAATATATCAGAAAAGGCCGGTTTTTTAAACCTTAAAATTTAAAATTTCTTTTAGTTTAATTTAGTTCATGAATTCCGGTGGCAGTATAATTTAAATGTTTCAAATTGTCTTGCGCCGCAAAGGGTTAAAATGTTGGCATCTATCGATTGTATCACCAGATTAAAAAGCGTTAGTTTTTGATAAAATTTAAATCAGTGCATTTATTTCCTCAATTCATTTTGTTATTTTACAGGATTACGAGTGTCCCGGCCTTTTTCACTTACTTTTCCACCACTATATTTTTATAGCAATTTTCTGCTTTTTTGATCGAGTAAACGGACTATACAAGATAACTGTATAAAGATAATGAAAGGATGAATCAGAGAAAGAATACGAACTGTAGCAAACTTATTTTTGTCAGAACTGAGAAAAACTGGTAATCCGTACAGGAAATATTTCAAAGATAATTTATTGCTCTTATGAACTAAAATCTAAAAAAAAAATTATTTTTGAATATTGAAAATTTAAACAATATATCTGAAAAAGAGTTAATTAAAAACGTGTCATTTGTTATTTTTATTAAAAACACTTTAAAAACTCGTAAAATTATTTTTTATTTAAAAAATTTTAAATGTATTATCCAAAGCTTTGCAACATCAGGGATTTTTATTACTGAATTAAATGAGCAGTTTTTAAATAATTTCCCTTTCACAGTCAACAGTTAAGTCTTCTCATAACATGAATAGCAGCAAAGTCAATATGAAGTCCGGTGAAGGTTGGACCAAGGAGCTAAGGAAAGTAACAGAAGCTGGAACTATTAAAAAATCACACGAGGCTATTGTAGGAGAAAAAACATAATGAACTAGCAGAAATAAACTATTAGCTATTTTATAATATTGTGCCAAATTATTGGCAAAATTGCAGCATCTTTAGAATTTATTGTATTTTTGCGTTTAATTATATTAATAGCTCATTTAATTCTGCTCATTTAATTCAGTAATAAAAATCCCTGATGATGCTTTGGAATTTCAAAGCGAAAAGCTTAGGATAATATTTTTAAAAAATTTTTAATAAAAATTAATTTTACGTGTTTTTAAAATGTTTTTAATTAAAAAGAAAAATAATAATAATTTAAAATTTAATTTTCTCTTACCTTGTTTTATTTCCCACTTTTTCAGCTTCTGTAGTTAACGTAGACCACACATTATTTTTAACAGCTTCTTCTTGTATGTTATCATCAACCGCAGAATTGGAAGATGAAGAGAGGAAATTAGAAAATCCTTTGGAAAAATCGGAGAAGCTGATTTTTCCATCGTGATCGAGATCTAGATCTTCAAATATGAGATCAGCATCATGGCTCGAAATATTTAGCCTGCTGCAAAGATCTCTGAAAGAGTCCACATCCACACACTGACTGCCGTCAAGTTCACACGACTTGAAGAAATCTTGAAGTTGAGCAGTCATGATGATTGTAGTTACATTTCGTGGGCAACCAATATCGTATAATAACTGCTACTTTACAAAATGGATAAATATACCATTCAAATTTAATACCCTTTAATGGTTTCTAAAAATGTTTTTTGGATGTCAACAATAAGGATAACCTAATTTATATTAATCCAATAACTCTAAATCACAATTGTGCGATTTCAAAGCAAGAATAGAATAAATAATAAATAAATTCTTTATAACATACGACTTAAGAACATTTCTTCTCTTCACTTCTAATTTCTTTTAAGTGATAATTCTTAGTTTGTAACATTAAAAGAATTTAATTTAGAAAGTATAAAATGCTGATAAAAATTGACTTCATTAAAAATTCTGGATATCTTTTTCTATTAAAGATTGATAATATCGGTTAATAAATGTTAATCAATATATCATAGAAATTCCCGAATATTTCACAAAAATTTCAAAAAATAACATCAAGGATTATTGATTTGTGCGATATGATATTTTAAAATCCATGCATAGCAAAATTATTTCCGTAACCTTTGGGATCTGTATTTTTTATCCGATGTTATGCAGATTATTTCTAGTATATTACTTATTAGGAAAATAATTTTCAAAATATTAAAAAAGAAGCAAATATAACTCTTTTAAAATATATAATTTTTAATCTCTTCACAATTTTATATAAAAATAGTTGTATATAACATGCATATGAAAATGTAAAACAGATTAATAATTATATTTTTTTTTTATTATTATTTAATTCTTAATTCATAAGAAAATATATATGTATTCTTTTTTTCAAATACACAACATAAACTGTAACTGTATTGAAAATTTCAAGAACAGCAATATTCAACTTTCATTTGATTTTAGTATCATTTCAATATTTTCATAAAATTCATAAAAATCACTAAGAATAATATTTTTTTCTAACAAATACTTCGTGTTACTCAAAAATTATCCAAGCTTCAAAACATAACACTTTTCACCTTAAAAATATTTTTTTTTTTTTTTTAATCTTTTTACTGAGAATAAAATAATAATAATAATAATACGTAGACAATTCTAAAATAAATTATTTTCAAAATTCAGAAGATGAACCCAAATACAAACTTTCAACATCTTTGGTGCTAATCAGATTTTTATGTATATTTACACAGCAAATAATAATTTAAAATTAATTATCGGATGTCAGAAGAAATTTGCTTTATTCAACAATTAAAACTCTTTATCCATTTTATCCATACGTACCACATATATTAAAAGCCGCAGTAAAAATTGGCATGCCTTAACAAAAGTTTATTCCGTTATCAAAATTTGCTTGTTTCAAGAAAACTGAACCTTCTTTAATTACTTGATACCAGAAAATGAAGGTCGCAACATACTGGAACTAGTAATTCGTAAACTTGAAACATATTTCACTATCCATCACATTTGTCACAACAGAAGCGAAAGAGGGAATAAAACTAGACAGTAGGTATGGTATAGATGTGTGTATTCTTCAACAGCTGTTTTCGGAAGCTAGGCCAAACAGAAACCACCTGCTCGCAATTCAAACGGGTGGAAGGAAAGATATGACAAGGCAACGAGATAGCAGAGTGTGTGTTATCATTTCGACATTTTTACGACAAACACGAATAAAAATTCCAAGGTGATGAGCGGAGGCAAGGACATTTTTTAAATGATAAAGCTAATTAAATGTAAATAAAGTTGAATATAATAAATTATTAAAAGTATATTGTACGAGGGCATCGGAGGGTAACGTTATGAACTTGTAGGGAATTTTATATTCAATATTCATCTGTTTTAACCCTTAACGATAGGCATATTTTTCCTATTTTGAAAAGTAAGCCCCGCCTTTTGGCGTTTCTTTAACATGTTACACGTGTTAGAGGAATTAAATTTTAAACTGTAAATTCGGTTTTTATTAATTGTATAATATAAGAGATGATGTTTCAATGATATATATAATCGATGTTTCTTGGATTCTATTTGCCTTTTATGTATAATATATCAAATCCCACTTTTAAAAATTTTTGGTGGCTGTTGAATAAAAAAGTCGCGCAATCTGTACGAGGTCGTGCTGCCTACCGCTTAAACTGTTGCCAAGTTTCCTAGCCCCGCGGAAGGCATCTAGTTTAGGAGACTATGGTCTGTCTAATCTACTGACATATAATAGATAAAATACAATTCTTCAAAACTAGTAGTCTTTATTAAATAATAATAATAATAATAATAATAATCCTTACCCTACAAGTTGGCAACACTACGCCAGGAGGAGTAATGGCCAAAATTTACTCTACCACTAATTTTGAACGGAAAATTTTGTCGTAAAATAAGCCTATAAATTAAAAAAAGAAGTTAATTATTCCACAACAGTTCTGTAAAGTATTCTTTAAAAAGTCTGGTGGTACGTTTCATTGTGTGTTGTTATTTTAAACATAAATTTAGACCTAAGAAATTCTTTCGACATATGGCAACAAAACAATATAAATTAGTGACTTAAAAAATAAAGAAAACTCGCATTTTCTTTCCTTTCGGGACCATCATCAGAATTGAATATCGAGGAATAAACCAACCACATATAAAAACTTCGCATTCCTGTAATTAAATGCAAATTAGGTGAAACAGCAGCGATATCACTCCATATTTCGGAAAAAGTTCGGAAATTTACAGCATTTCTCGGAATTTCGATAGCTCAAGATCATAAATTTTGTTGATTTGATTCAAAATTCGGTTTTCATTAATCAATCATTTGTTTTGCGAATTAACTTTAAATAAAAAAGACACGAATTTTATAGATTAACAATAAATTATCCCTTTTCTCAGCAATTATCGGAAAAAAAAAAAAAAAAAAAAAAAAAAAAAGCTCATTTCAGCAATTACCAGGATTTTTTTTTTCCCCCGAAAGCAATGGTGAATCGAATTTCGGCAATCATCCGCAAAAACGTTTTGTTTTATCCAGTGTTGCCAGATTTTGTTTCTTTTTTATTCAATAGTCACCAATAATTTTGAGAAGTGTTATTTGATAATTAGACCTATTATAAGAGTGGATGAACCATTCCATTATTAAGGGAACATAAGAAAAGTTGCAAAGATGAAACCACGTTACTGTTGAAAAAGGTTATCTTTTTTGGCATTTATCGCGTTATTGGCAATTTTTTGTTCTGAATATAAATATTATTATTATTATTATTATTATTATTAAAAGATACAACAAGAAAAACTTGTATAAAACGAAACAGCTGCTGAAATTTATTTTTACCTTGTTATTAACATTTTCCAACAAAGTTCAAAAGTGTTTATAACTTCGATTTGTCTATACTCGCTTTCACTCACATGAATGATCATGGACATTTTTGAAATCATGTAAGGTATAATATATTTAAATTAATTCAATTTAGAGAATTAAGTATAGCATTTATAAACATTTTATAAAAATAATTACTTAAAAAGAACGAAATAATAAAATATTAAAAAGAATCTTACCTGTGAAATAAAATCCTTATTTTACATAACTTCTAGGGCTTCTAAAGTACATCTAATTACTATTTCTTGCTATAAAATTCTTATTAAATTAAAAACAATCTAACTTTTAAAGTGAAATAAAAATTTTAAAAAGAACTTTCAAAGAAAAAGGGAAAATATCGTCTGCTTAAGAAAAAGCAGATTTAGAGCATGGCAAATAAATTTCAATACTAGGCAATTTGGCTTTCTGTAGATCAACAGTCACATGACCTTTTTATGTGTTATTTTTGCTACTAAAAGAGGTTGTCATTGTCCCGTCCACTGATTCTGAAAAACTTGCAAAATCTGGCAATACAGGTTTGGTCAAAAAGTGACCATAATTCGTCTTCATCAACTGAGTAAGAAAAGAATGGCATTTTCTGGTGTTTATTTCGTAAAAATTCGGCTTCGAAATCTTATATAGCACAAAAGTCAGCTATCTTAAAATGGATCCACCAAAATAATCAACGAAGTTGAAAAAAAAATAATTCATGCGAGTAAATTTATTTTAATAAACTTCAAAGAATATATAGTAAATTCAAAGAATCTACGGAAAATTTCTTCAGGTTTACTTAAATGTTATTTTTAAAAAGGTTACTTTAGAAATGAAAATTTTCCACGTTTTTCACTACCCCAATTTTTATACAAAATTTATTCTATTTATTCACAAAAAAGAAAGGTTTAAAAATATGATAAAGACTTCTGTATAGAAATATTGGTTTCAAGAATCGCGAACTACCATGCTTGATACTTGATCATTCTAGTAATAGAAAACAATAAAAAAGACGTGTCCCACATACTGAAAAGAAAATTGAAATTGTATTAAACGATATTAACTTAAAAGTTGGTAACAAATTAAATGTAAAACATGTTAAATGCAATAAAGTAAAAATTCTATAAATTTTATGTGAATCGAGTGCAGAGTTTAAACGCTAGTGCATTTTGTGTCCATGTAACGTAAAGATTTTTTTTTTTTTAATTTGTCCCTGTAAAAAAAAAAAAAAAAAAAAAAAAACTGCAAGTCCAATATTCATGTTAATCTACACGTATCGTGCGACGATGATCTATAACAGCATGAACCACATACATACGGTAATTCTTTTTCCTGTAGGTTCGTGAGGATTTAAAACAGAAAATATGTATATAAAATGTATTTTTATTCATAAAATTACTATAGAACAGTCAAAAACTTATGATTATACATTCATAAGTATAATACTCTTCGACCACATTTGATGAAACCATGGAAGCATCTGCGCAAGCGCTAACTCAACGAATCCAATGCTGAAATAGGGTTGACAGTCAACTGACTCTGAGAAAATGAGCAATAACAGAGCACGGAATTGCTGGATGTTTTCCAAATTTCAAGCTTGGCATCCCTCCAACATTTTGGACGCGTCCTCATTACTAGTTTTGGGATATGTGGCTGCACTGTACTAAGAATGAGTTATTGATATGATAACATTTTATTTCCATCAATGAGCGCGATATTTGTTTCTTTAGCTGCCTTAATAATTATATATTCATTAAGAAAGTCACAAACAATTTATTAATTTTAGATATTTATCCGAAGATGTCAAATTAGAAATTCCCTGAATTCTGTCGCGGGCCGCAAAGTCATACACGGCGGGCCGCAGGTTAGCCAGCCCAGATCTATAACATATTACCTGCAAACATGCAGATAAAAAAAAATGAAACATTTGGACGCTATCATGCGGCGCACACACACACATAAATACATATATACATTATCATAAAAATAGCAAAACTTAACTCAGCAGACCTCAAAATGCATATATACACCATATCTCCTAGTCGAATTTTTTCATGATTACAATATTTTCCTTACATAATGGATGCCCAGAAAGTAAAAGTGAGAAAGATTCACTTCATCTGTTCAAATAAATACCGTCCTCGTTCAAGGTTAATTTTAACGTCAAAAGCAGGTCATTGTAAACGTTGTAATAAACACATGTATAATAAACACATGTTCTTGCACGTGTAATTCCTACTTGGGAATCCATTTATTCAAAAAGTAGTATTGGTGTGATAGACAAAAATATTGTATATATATATATATTGTCATAGCATAGCCTCCGAAACTAGATGCCTGTCGCGTGGATGGGAAACTTGGCAACAGTTCAAGCGGTAGACAATGCCACCTGGTACAGATTGCGCGACTTTTTTATTCAACAGCCACTAAAATTTTTTTAAAGTGGGATTGGATATACATAGAAGGCGAATGTAATCTAGGAATCGTCGAATATATATATATATCATATATCATATATCATTTCTTAAAATTATTGATGGCAGTTGAATAAAAAGTTGCGCATTCTGTACTAGGTGGCGCAGCCGACCGCTTGAATTGTTGCCAAGTTTCCGAGCCACGCGACGGGCATCTAGTTTAGGAGGCTATGGTCATAGAATACAATTACATTTCATAATAATTAAATATAACATCAAAATCCAAATAAAATCTATCATTATATGTGTACATAAATTTATGTATTGAAAATCTCAGTAATGTAAAGTATGCCGCCCATATAGTGTGGTGGCATAACCTCTTAAAGTAGATGCCTTCCGCGTGGATAGGAAACCTGGCAACAATTCAAGCGGAATACAGTGCCACCTGGTACAGATTGCGGGACTTTTTTATTGAACTCACACCAATAATTTTAAGAAGTGATATATGATATATATAATCGAAGTTTCTTCGATTCTATTCGCCTTTTATACATATCAAATCCCACTTATAAAATTTTTGGTGGCTGTTCTGTTGACAAGTTTCTGAGGTACGCGGAAGGCATCTAGTTTAGGAGGCTATGATGGTGGTTATCGTCCTTGTGTCCCACCCGGTAGTAACCGGGTTCGAATCACAGAGAATGCATTGGATGCTCCTTCACAAATGGTCATTAATTCGACGATACCCCAGCGAATGCTAAGCTACAAGTGTCATGCGATTCGACAAAAAAAAAAAAAAAGTAGTTTAAAATATTATTAGCAAGAGAAAATTTGAATTAACCAGCCTCATCATCCTAATTCAAATTTTAAATTAAAATTTAAGATAAAGACAGATTTCTTAATTTCGAAGTTTGCAGAAATTCAACAGTTTTTCTGCTAACCAAATGCAAGATATTTTAGAATTAATAAGTCGTAGGAAAATAATAGACCAAATTTCTAATAAAAAATACTGGCCATAAATCTGATTTAAAAATCCAAATGTTGACAAATATGTCACTATTTATCTCCTTAAATATCGATGATATATACACACTTGCCAACATCCTAATAAATATTCCGTAGTACTGTCCTACTTTTTTACACCAGTATACTTTTAGAGTATTTTTCATCTTATTTAATAGTAATTGCATTTGAAGTATCGGGTCAAGTAATAAGTAATGTCGTTTAAATAATGCGCTAATTATAAAACTATTCACACCAGAAAAAGTTTCAAGTATAACTAACATATTAGTTCACAGAATTGGTGTATCTTTTAAATAGACAAAGTTAATATTTTCGCGACCGCATGTTTTTTTCCTTTTGACAGTTAGTTCTGCCTGTGGGCGTTATTCTCGTATGTTACATTATTTTAAATCAATGTTTTCTGTGTTCATATTTATAATATAAATGGATATACATTACAGTTATACTCTTTGTAAACAAAGTATTTCTATCCATTATACATTGATTGTATAGATATTAGGAGTGTTTTTAAGCTATAATGTAATCTAAAGAAACGCTCACTGGCGGAGTTAAAATTTTTCAAGTGACGTGAATTCATGTCAGCTGTCACGAAAGTGTTAACACTTGCGCAACCGCATGTTTTTGCTTTTCCACAGTAAGGTCCGCCTGTGGGCGTTATTCTCAACATTTGCAATATTTCAGAAGAAAATTTTTCATATTCACATTTATATTACAAATAGATATACATTATAGTTATACTTTTTCTAATCAAAGCATTTATATCCATAGTATATTGATAGTACAAATATGAATATTGCATATATTTTTAAAAAATAAGTAACATACAAT
The DNA here is from genome assembly GCA_963930645.1 of Salticus scenicus. Classification (NCBI taxonomy): domain Eukaryota; kingdom Metazoa; phylum Arthropoda; class Arachnida; order Araneae; family Salticidae; genus Salticus; species Salticus scenicus. The sequence continues at coordinate 76,121,078 of OZ005660.1, forward strand.
TTGCGAGAGAAACGCCCACTGGTGGAGTTAGAGATTTTCAAATGACATGAATCTATGGCAACGGTTGCAAAATTGTTAAAGTTTTTTTTTTCTTTTTTTTTTTCTTTTTTTTTTTTTTTTTTTTCTTCTTTTTTTACATATACAGATAGATTATGAAAATAAATACTAATAGATAGCTTTGCTACTATTACGAAATATAAGAAATACATAAGAAGAATGATTTATAAAATACTGATAATTTTTATTTATTTCCAATGGCCTTTTTTCTTTTCCAACGAAATACAAAAGAGTACAATACAATATAAAAACATAAAATTACAATTCATCAGTAAGGTACAATCCGTTCTTTTCCACGACTTCTGTCCAACGTTTTGGTAGGCCATTTATCCCTCGTTTATAGAACTCTTCCGGTTTCGACTGAAAAAAGCTAGAGATAGCGCTTTTCAGAGCTTCTTCATTATGAAATCTTTTTCCGTCGAGAAAATTTTATAACGAACAAAATAAATAATAATATTATGAAGCTACGTCTGGGTAATAAGGTGAATACGGAAGAACTTCCCACCCTAACTGTTTTAGTTTTCCTAGAATAATTCGTGCGTCGACGTGTGAGTGGACATTGTCATGTTGAAGAGTGACGCCTTTTTGGTTGACCAGTGCGGGTTCTTTATGAATTAAAACTTGATAAAGTCTATCCAATTGATGACAATTAACCTCGCCTGTGGTTGTTTGATTCGTTGGAAACAGCTCGAAATGAATCACACCTCTAAAGTTCAAACAGACGCACAGCATCACTTTTTTTTCCGAATGTAAATCTGCTTTTGGTGAAGATTGGGGTGTCTCATCTTTGTCTACCCATTGTGGTCGTCTTTTTAAATTCGCATAGAGTACTCACATTTCGTCCCCTGTTACAATTTGTTCTAGAAAAGATGAACGGTTGTGACGTGACAAGAGAGATTTACAAATGGCAACTCTCTGATCCCGGTTTGCCTGGTTTAGTTCATGTGGAACCCACTTTCCAAATTTTTTAACCATACCAAGCGATCGTAATTGGTTGCAAATTGTTTTCTGAGAACAGTTTAATGCTTCTGCAAGTTCTTTCTGAGTTGCTTGATTACTTTAGATCAAACGAGCTTGTAACGCATCTTGATCAAAATGAGATACATGACCAGGACGAGATTCATTTTTCGGTGAAAGGTTCCTTTTGCGAAATCTTTCAAACCACCTTTGACACTTCCGATCGTTAAGAACATCTTCACCGAGGACACCACGAATGTCTTCGGCAGCATCGTTCGCATTTCTTCCCAGCTGGAATTCATAAAGCATGTAAAGCTGCCAACCTAAGCCGCAAATTGTTAGCACCGCCCCTTTTTCTACACCAGTCATTTCTTAGAGTTTTTTTCTTCCTAATTCATCATAAATATATTTGAAGAAAACTATTTTAAAAAATAAGTGGTGTAGAAAATGGGCGGTACTAACAATTTGCCGGATTAGGTTGGCAGCTCTCAGCATGCAATGCCTAGTATGCTCGTCATCTATCATTTTGCTTCGATTCAATTTTCAATATACACAGAAGCAAAAGACACGCCTACTCTGTGAAATATGTTTACTAACCTTGAAACTTTTTCTGGTGTGCGATAGTTTTATAATATACGCATTATTAAAACGACATTACGTATTACTTGACACAATATATGCCTCTACAAAGTTACTGGTGTGATAAAAAAGGCGGGGCTAATAACACAACGGAATATTGATTAGGGTGTTAGCAAGTATGTATATACAACGCCAGTTCGTAGTTGCCAACTTTTAGACGTTTTTGCTACCAGAAATTTTTAATAGATTTCTTTTTATATATATACTCGATAACAATTTTCAATAATGTCATAAAACCAAAATTTCCATAAAATATTTTCGGTAGCCAAATAGCGTAAAAGTTGACCATTATGCCAGTTTCACTTCAAAAATCGATCGGTGATTATTAAATTTAAGTGATTTTAATACAAATAAGAAGAATCTTATTATTATTATTTTAGTAATGTAATGTTTAACCCTATCAGGGGCGGTGGTATATATTTTAACCACCTACCAGCTGCAAAAATTCATCCCGGAAATTTTTTAGCAAAAACTTACGTTTCTAACATAGCAGAAAAAGCCTGTTTGTTTAAGGGGTTAGGGGTAGTCAGAGACACGAAAAAATGATAATTTTCAGTAATTTTTTTTCGCTATTAAATCATTTTATTTTACAAAAGTAATAATATGGCATTATTATACAATGTTTTGACTTGAAGTCACGAAAATTTGAAAAAAAAAATTATAATTTCCAAAGTTATAGCTGTTTCTGTTGACCCAGTCCAAAAAAAAGGTCCTTGCGGTGACAATGATAAGTCCTTGGAGATTCATCTAAAATCAATCGGATAAGAAAAATTAGTTTTATAAATAGATAATCCTGGGCCTGATCGAAGCTTTTTTTTTTTTTCAAAAATTAAAAAAATGGCGGGCTCAGGAAATTTTTTTCTAAATTTTTGGGAAAAAGTCAACAGTTAATTGCTCTTAAAAAATCGAAATTTTTGAAAAAAAAAAAAAAAAAAATCCTTCGATCAGGCCCGAGTTTATTATGTATTCTAAAAGCTGTATAAATTTCATTAAAATCTACTGAGCGGTTTTCAAGTTACAGTTGTCACCAGTTCAAAAAACATAGTTTTGAGAAAAACGCATTTAAAGTTTCGCACTAGATTTACGTACAGAAATACGAATTATTTAATCACTTACACTGAGTCATCTATTCCTGGGCCATATAATAGTTCTTCAGCCATTGTGGAAGTTTCCAAAACATCAATTTGCCGTTGCCTACGAAGCATTCTGCCTTCCCGAGTGTTGTCGTTGGCGCGCTGATCTGCCACTTTCACACGTGCAGCATCCTTTTTTTTTTTGCATACTGATGGGAATTAGACCCACTGGAAAAGTAATTATCGGATCAACTTCAAATTTTCAGAGAATATTTATAAGATATTACACTTTAAGAAAATGCAAAAAAAAATAAAAATTGATTTTTTAAAAATTCTGACTACCCCTAACCCCTTAACCTTAAAATTTAAAATTTCTTTTAGTTTAATTTAGTTCATGAATTCCGGTGGAAGTATAATTTAAATGATCCGAATTGTCTTGCGCCGCAAAGTGTTAAAGAAACTTTAATGACGGAGTTTACTTTTTAAAATAGGAAGATATGCGGTTTTAAAAATGTTTAAAAAAAACTGGTTGAGACAGCTGCGAATTTTCTCCTCTTAAACCTATAGTCAAATATAGCTTCGCATCTTAAAGATATCTAATGAGAAAATCATAATTTTAATTTCTTTCTTTCTTTTTTTTTCTTTTTTTCCCTTCTAAAATACGACTTATATACATTTTTAACGGGTAAATTTCTCTAAAACTCTTTATTTTACTTATATATATATATATATATATATATATATATTTATATCACTTAAAAAAAAAAAAAAAAAAATAAAGATTATTGATGATGATAAATAAAGATTATGAAGGATATTCATGATCAAAGATCTCTATGAAAGATACTCAAAAGACAGTCATTGAAATTTTTCTGATTCTCGTTAGATATCTTAAAAATACGAATTCATCTTATGTCTGTAGGATTAACATTACGGGAGAAAAATATTTATTCTTACACATGTCTTCTTACAGGATGTCAACAGCCGATTTTTTTTTTTCTCTAATTCTTCCACTAATATATTCAAATATTAATTTCTTACTTAGATAATCGTGCAAACTTACTACTAAAATTTCCGAAAGAAAAATTCTGGTGAAAGAATAAATCGAAAAATTTAGACTGCCGACACCATGTCATAATGAAATTAAAAATATTTTGATTTAAAAATGAGGACTCAAGAGAAATCTCTTGAGTGACAAATTCTTTGACAAATTCGTTAACGCCTACAATCTGTTATTAAACAAGAGGGCTGAATAAAACAGTTATTTTTTAAATGAAATTTTAGAATATTGGTTCCGATTTGGTACTCACATAGTTAAGATAAAATATAAAAAAATAATAATAATAATAATAATAATAGGATTATTTGTGCTTTTTGTCTGAAATACTTTTTCTTTTTCTAAAATACGTATTTAAGTACATTTTTAACTGATAAATTTCTCTGGAAATCTTTATTTTATTTTTTCTTCTATAAAAAAGTATCACTTGAATAAATTAATAAATAAAATAAAATAAAAAAAATAAAAATAAAAATAAAAATTATTGATGATGATAAATAAAAACAAGCTACATGAAAGACACTGAAAAGACACTCGTTTATTATTTTTTTTCTTTTTTCGTTAGATATCTTAAAAATGCGAATTCATCTTATACTTGTAGGCACACTTGCCAAGATACTAATTAATATTCCGTATATTGTTAGCCCAGCATTCTCTTTCACACCAGTATCTTTTTAGAGTATTTAATCGTAATTGCATTTGGAGAATTTTACTCTAAAAATTTACTGGTGTTAAAAAGGGGCGGAATTAAAAACACTACGGAATATTAATTAGGCTGTTGACAAGTATGCTTGTAGGTATAGTTGCCAACTTAGCACATTTTGGCTACAGGAAAATTTCAATAATAATTTTTAGTTTATTTAATTAGTGAAAAACGTTACAGTTCGCTGATTAAATAAAATAAATATTTCTATTAAAATTTTCCGGAAGCCAAAAGGTACTAAGTTGGCAACCACGCCTGTAGGATTAACATTACGAGAGCAATATATTTATTTTTCAACGTGTCTTCTTAACACTTTCGCGACTGCTGACGTGAATTCACGTCATTTGAAAAAAATTGTGACTCCACCAGTGAGCGGTTCTTTACTTTACATAGGTTACATTATTTCTGGACAATATACCCAATATTCAAATTTGTGCTTTTAATGCACTACGGATACAAATACTTTGATTACAAAGAGTGTAATTGTAACGAATGTTCATTTATATTATAAATTTGAATGCAGAAAGTATTCATTTAAACTAATATAATGTAAAAGATTAACGCCCAAAGGCGGAGCTTACTCTCAAAAAGACAAAAGCATGCGGTCGCGAAAGTGTTAATAAAATTAAAAATATTTTGATTTAAAATTGGTGATTAGTGCTTTTAACAAATTTGTGAACGACTACAATCTGTTATTAAAAAAGAATGCCGGATAAAACAATTATTTTTAATATAAAATTTTAGAAAACTGGCATTGATTTAGTCCGCGCATAGTTAAGATAAAATTTAAAATGATAATAATAAAAATAATTTGTTCTTTCTATCTAATATATATATATGCCTTAAAGATAAAGATGTATTAGCAATAAAATGTTAGACAAGATTTCTTTAAACTTTGGGTCAATCATAAACTTTCGATTTTTGTATTAATACTTTTAGAATTCCACTAAATGAATTTAAATAAATGATACAAGTTTACCCAGTACGCAATTTCGAAGTTTTCAATTAATTAAATTAAAGTAAAGGCACCAGTGTTCGTCAATCCTATGATTCGCAAAAGTGTTCGTCACCATGACAAAAGGCATGTTAAATAACCCTTTTAATAAACATTAATAAATCTGAATCGGCTCGAGCTAGATTCTTCGGTTCTAACGAGTTTAACACTGGCGGATTCAAATTCATAATCATAGACGTTGTTAAACACTTTAGGGAGGGGGAAAAAAAGATTTTATTTAACAAGGAACGTTATTGGTTTCAACCTTTTTCAACAAAAACAGGGTGCCGACAGTCGAAATATTTTCCATGGTTTTTCCTCCAGTATATTTATATAATAACACTGCTCTGCATGAAAATTGCCTCTGACACCATTTCAGCATATTCTTATATAAAATGACCTCCTGAATTTGAATAGGTCGCCCATTTTGCCATACCACCCACCGTTTTTTAGAAATGGCCCCATATTTTTTTTTTAATAATTTTTCAGTGATTTTATAGCTATAAATTTGATTTTTAGGAGGGGGGGATTATTTTTACAGTTAAATATCTTCTGAGGGGCAACAGAGTTGGAACATTCTAAAACGTAAACATTTGCGACAAAGAATTTTTTTTTTCGGGGGGGGGGGGGAGGGGATTTGTTACTGAAATTATGCATCATATGTCTTATATTTTTTTAATCTGTTATTAACGTTGTTTTTTAAGCTTTGTACTTTTTTTGTTTTTAGGTGATAGATTAATTATTTCTCATTCTTCAAATCAAATTCATGGTCATAAAATTATCGAACAGGGAAAGAAATTGAGGAAGGGGGGATGTATCTAGAAAACGGTGGATGACTGGTTAAAATGGGAGTTATATTCGTATTCAGGAGGTCATTTTACATAAGAATCAGCAAAAATGGTATCAGATCTCGATTTTTTTTTTTTTTTTTTTTTTCTTTTTTTTCAGAGCAGTGCTATTTTTAACTTAATTAATTGTGCAAACTTGCTGCCAAAAACCTCGTTAATAACTGAAATTTTTGGTTGATTATAAAGATTCTGAACGCATATTAAAGAAAGTATTTAAAATAATAACAGTATTCTTAAATTTAAAAAAAATATATATTAATTTAAATTAGAAAGAAAACATCATTATTTTAAATTGAGCCTGGCACACAAAATTTTTTTTTAACACCACTATTTCTCTGCAAAAAGTTTCGTCGTGTTTAATGACAGGAAACTGCTATAGGACATTCTATATATATAATTTCCTGTTGCGAAAACACGTTCGAAGGGGTAATTATTTAAAAATTTCATTTAAAATAATTGATTCAACAGATTGAAATCTGGTGTAGATATTTACAGCAGAATCACTTTAAATAATATTATTATTTTATTTTTTTATAATAAATGTATCTGCTGAAAAGAATGAGAAGAGTTTATTTATATTAAAGAGCTGATTGCGTTTACAAATGTTGGCGTTCGGTGTTATAAACTGACGCGAGATTCTATATAGCACCGCAAATTTCAAAGTAGTCGATATCAGGAAATCTGATCAATGCACGTACTAGCTCCACCCCGTTTATTGAGAAATATTCGCACTTGAAAGAAGAAAAATTAAATAATTAATTAATAAAGAAAGTTGTGCATCCAAAAATTTTTTTATTTATTCATTTTCTTTGAATATTTTTATTTTCATTTTGCATACGGAAAAAATCTCCCACTAAATTAAATGCTACAAAATTAGAAAACTTTCTTATACAATTACAATGTGTTTATTTGAAAAGATCACAAAAACAAATATACCTTTCAAAACTAAAATTATTTTAAATTATTTTAACTGCTATTTGAAAAAAAAAATCGATTGAATTGGGTAGATTATTTTCAAACGGTGCTAGTTTTAAATGGAAATATTTTTCTGAATTTCCGATAACGCTGCATTTTATGCTGAAATTTAGTGTACTTGTAAACGGAAAAGGAGGGGTTGGAAAAATACGTTTGAGGTACTTCGTATTTAAGTTTAAATTAATTATTAATACTTTTTTTTTTAATAATTTATGGAGTTAAATCGACACTGAAATAAGATAGAATGACTCCTATGTCTAAATTCTCTGCGATTTTAATATCAGTTGCAAGCAAAGTGCATAAATACAAATTCAATTAATGAAGGATTTTCTGATATTTAATTTTTAAATTCCTTATCTATATATTTATTTATTTTCTAATACTACGCATATAACAACCTTCCACTTTCAGAAGTGGTAAATGATAATAATTCAATGTTTTGCTCGATTAGCAGGATTAATCTAAATTTTCATTAATATTCGAAAATATATATTACCTAAACTATTAAAAAATGTTTTAAAAACAATTTCCCCCTTAAAATTAACTGAAATTCAAAACGTGAATACATCGATGCAACTGCTGTCAATTTAAATTAGTAAAATCATAACAAAAAAGGATTGATGGTTTTGACAAATGAAATGAAATAGTTTTTATAAACCTGTTAACGCGTACAGCCTTTTTATTTTTTTTTATTTTTCTTTTTAATAGTGTAATATATATATTAAAAAAAAAAAAAAAAAAAAAAAAAAATCCCCTCATGAACTTTACAAATTTGGTATTGATATTCTGCATATTTTACATAATACACTAGATGAAAGAGATCAGGAACAGATACTGTATAATCCATTGTAACACGCAATGGTTTTCACAAGAGTTTCCATTATTTCACCAAATATAACTTTGAATTTATGGCAACTTTGACAATATAACTGCCTCTAATTTATAATAGGGGGACGGGGGAAAACGATTTTCTTGTGGATAAAATTTCGCAAAATCCTGATTTTCGAGTAGAAATATAAGAACAATAGTAGAAAGATGTTGAAATCGGCCATGCGTTTTCTTAAAGATATATACAAACCATGAATTTTAAGCCAGCACAACCGGTTTCGAAAGGACGTAGCCTTTCTTCATCAGATGCAAAAAAAAAAAAAAAAATAGTGCTACTGCCTCGGAGGCAAAAGCAAGACTGTATGTCTTGCATTCTAGAAGTATGTTTTGCTTTTGCCTCCAAGGCAGTAGCACGTGTTCTTTTGCACCTGATGAAGAAATGCTACGTCCTTTCGAAACCGGATGTGCTGGCTAAAAATTTATGGTGTGTAAGGAAGTTTTAAAATCTATATATTAATTGTACACCAATTTTGATTTTTTTTTTTTTTTTTTTTTTATATATATATTTATATAATTTATGGAGTTAAATTGACACTGAAATGAGATAGAATGACTCCTATGCAGTGTTCCATTTTTTATAATTTATTCACGAGTATTTTTAGCCCCGCCTTCTTTTCGCACCAGAAATTTTGTAGTTTATTTCTCTTTAATATGTGACAACGATTACATAAGAAGAAATTCATTTTTCAAAATTTCCGGTGCGAAAAAGAGGCGGGGCTAAAATTGCTCCTGAATAAATTATAAAAGTTGGGAACGCTGCTCCTATGTCTCTAAATTCCCTGCGATTTCAATATCAGTTTCAAGCCAAGTGCATAAATACAAATTCAATTAATGAAGGATTTTCTGCTATTTAATTTTTCAATTCCTTATCTATTTATTTATTTATTTTCTAATACTACGCATCAGAAGTGGTAAATGATAATAATTCAATGTTTTGCTCGATTAGCAGGATTAATCTAAATTTTCATTAATATTCGAAAATATATATTACCTAAACTATTAAAAAATGTTTTAAAAACAATTTCCCCCTTAAAATTAACTGAAATTCAAAACGTGAATACATCGATGCAACTGCTGTCAATTTAAATTAGTAAAATCACAACAAAAAAGGATTGATGGTTTTGACAAATGAAATGAAATAGTTTTTATAAACCTGTTAACGCGTACAGCCTTTTTATTTTTTTTATTTTTCTTTTTAATGGTGTAATATATATATTAAAAAAAAAAAAAATTCCCCTCATGAACTTTACAAATTTGGTATTGATATTCTGCATATTTTACATAATACACTAGATGAAAGAGATCAGGAACAGATACTGTATAATCCATTGTAACACGCAAGGGTTTTCACAAGAGTTTCCATTATTTCACCAAATATAACTTTGAATTTATGGCAACTTTGACAATATAACTGCCTCTAATTTATAATAGGGGGACGGGGGAAAACGATTTTCTTGTGGATAAAATTTCGCAAAATCCTGATTTTCGAGTAGAAATATAACAACAATAGTAGAAAGATGTTGAAATCGGCCATGCGTTTTCTTAAAGATATTTGCAAAAATCTATTTCTTATTTTTTGTGATTTCTGCTTTTGGGGGAGGGTTACAAGGGAGCAAATTCGGGCTTTTTTGCGCTAAATTTGGCTCGGGAAATCTATGGCAACTGCAGTCACGAATTATGATGTATGGATTGTTATGTGCAGAGCCTCCTTAAGTAGATGCCTTCCACGCGCAGCGAATCCCAATGTTAAATTAGGCAACATTTAAAAAACAAAACTAACGCTAGGTGACAGCACCTACGCAGAGCAACAATTTTCTTCTCTTTCATAGATAAGTTATATTTTTCATATAAAAATCTAGCTATTAATTTCAATTTAAAGTCCAAAATTGTATTTTTTTTTTTTTTTTCTTTTAATTTGAAAAAATGATGTGAAAGTGCTTTATCGTAAATATTTTCAAAAAAAAAAAAAAAAAAAAAAAAAATATTCAAATATTTATATTTAAAAAAGTATAGGGTTTAATTTTCTTCGGAAGTGGACAAGACCTATTTTAGCTTTTCAACTAATTGAATCTAATAAATAACACTTTTTTTAAAAATATATTATTAATTAAAAAACGAAATTTAAAATTAAATAAGCAAAAACATGGCATGTCTATCACGCGATTAAATTATTTTTTATATATTTATTCAATAAAAATTTCAATTTTTTTTTAAATTTAGATATCAGATGAAAGTTTTGTTTATATAAATTAAAATCTCTGAACTTTAAATGAGTTTCAGTTTAGAATGAATAATTTATAATGATAAATTATTAAAATCATGTCTTTTTTTTCTTTTTCTTGGTCATGTCCTTTACGTTACATTTTTACCGTATTAGGTGTGAATTATTTTTCTTAAATCGAGAATTTTATATTATTTATAAGAAAAATAGACCAGCACATTAATGAGATAAGTTAACATTCAGTAATAAAAATTGGAGAAGAAAACAATCTGTTGTCTAGTCCGTCACAAAAAATAAATAAATAACCATTAAGATTTAAATTTTTAAAATTAAGGATTTCTTGAGTATAAGTTTTCTCTCGCACGAAGTTTTTTTTTTTTTTTTTTTTTCAAGATTTTATTAGCTTTACCAGTTCCGAGAGTGTATGCTTTCGAAACTGAGAGACAGTTTCGAAATATAGTTGTGTTATGTTTACATGTTTTGAGGTCTCCTGAAACGAAAAATAATGTTTTTAGCGGTTGGTCTGTGCGCGTCGGTTTGTCTATCTCGGATATACTTGGAAAATGCTGAAAGTGTATTTCATTTTGTGTTAGGTGTTTTTCATATAAGATTAAATTTAAATGCACAATCTGATGTGCACATAGTTTATTGAAAACATACAGGGCTATTCAAAATTAAGCTAAACGTTCTTTTCTGTAGAATGTAATTGACGAAAGTGCTTTGCTACACTTTTTTTTATGTCGACGAATACTGTTGAAGAAGGAAAATTAATTTTTCGAACCTATAATGTAAACAAAGTATTTTTTTGAAGTTCTATTTTCAACTCAGGTTTTTGAATAAAGTCACGTTTTGGGGTTCTCTGAATACAAAAAGCATTTTTTTTTTTTTTTTTCTGTTTTTAGTGATTGATTTATATGCATATTTATTATCAGAATAACTTAAAAACAAACAAATGGAGAAAATTCACAATTGTATTTTAAAACTCGTATTAGGTTTCAATTTGAAAAAATTGATAAAGATTGGCAAATTTAAGGATAAATTAATAACATCCTTGAAATATTTTTACTTCCATTACCCTACTACCGTAGGTAATGAAAGTATTGTGTTCGGTCCAAAAATTCGATATCGAGTTTTCCCCTGATTTATATTTTTAAGGTCTCATGAGTCCAAAAAAAGTAGTTTTTGGCAATTAGCCAGTATATATGTGTGTGTGTATATGTGAGTGTATGGATGTGGAGAATTTCTATTTCAAAAAATCAAGTCATCTTTCTGTTATACCTGATAATTTTTCAAATCAGTAATCATGATATTTAATTTTTACATGAATTTTTAATTCCATATTCCATTTGTGTGGTAAAAGGTTAATAAAAGTAATGTTATGAATCTTAAAACTTAATATTTTTAAAAAGAACAAAAGTAGAAATAAAAATGTTCTATTTTTTCTTTTCAATATTCCCAACACTTTTATATCAATTTAACTGAAATAATCAAATTTTTATACGCATTTACACAAGTCTTTGAAAAACAGTGGTATTAAAAAAATATAAATCAATCTTGTTCCTATATTGGAGTATTTTATAGTTTTATTCATAAGTTACTAATGTAATTTATGAATAAAACTATAAAATACTACAATATAGAGTTACTTCAAAGTAACTAAGAACAAATTATTTTTCTGTATTCCTACATCAATAAATAAAAATTTCATTTCATTTTGTAATAAGCATAACTATTTTATTTGTTAAATCTAACTTACTAACAGAGGTGTCAACCCTTCGAATTTTTATATCATAATTTCTTTTAAATTTATCCTCGTCTTAATCACAGAATTTACGATAATAAATAAAAATAATGTTTTTTGTGAAAAATATTATTGATATTAAAAAATCCGGAGGGTTGGTAATTTTGCATTAAATACTTATGCAGTTTACATACCTTGTCTTGAAATATGAAACCGTGAAAACTTATATTTTCACGGCGACTCCGATTTACAAAATGGAACGACGCAATACACCATGCATATTATTAAAAAAAAAAAAAAAAAAACTCCCACATTTGTTAAATTAATAAAACGTAAACCATGAAGAACTCAATTGAATCGCGGGAAATAAACAGAACTTTACGACTCGGTATCAAGCGCCATCTACTGGCTATGTTCTTCTTGTACTGTTGCCAAGTTTTCGAGCGACTCGCTGGGCATCTACTTAAGGAGGCTCTGGTTATGTGTATCCATAACCAGTTGTAACAATATTTTACAAAATTCCCTCCTTTCCTTGCGGGCGGGGGAGGGGAGATGCAGTAATCATGCTTCCAAGCATAATCTTACCAAATTATCTCAGTAAGATTAATTTTTGTGTGTGGGTGGATTATGCGCACCCGACGCGCAGTACAAAGTGTTTTTTTTTTTTTTTTTTTTTTTTGTTGTTGTTAAATTTAATGCCCCCTTTATAAGGGTGGCCGGGAACACAAAAAACACGTTTTGAAGAGTAACCATGCTTCAAATTATCTCAGAAAGGCGATTTTTTTATGTGTCTGTTGGTTATGTGTATTCAACACGAACTATAAAGGGATTTTGGGAAATTGGATAAATGAGAGGGGTTTGAAGTTTAAATTTGCTTCTAATTACCTTAGAAGGGCGGGTTTTGGCATGTGGGTGTTGATTAAATGTACGTAATATTCATTTTGACAGGATATCGGGAAACTTCTAATTTTTCCCGCGGAGGAGGAAGGGGTAAAAATTGAGTAAGGCGCTCTCGAAGGCAGTGGGGGGGGAGGCAAACATGCTGTTGCGAGCGGCAACAGCACTATCAAAGGTAGCGGGAATTTTAATTTAATTTTTTACTGAATTCAATGATTTATTATTTTTATTTTTTTTATTAATAATGATATGGAATTTTGAGAATTCATTTAAATAATCACCAGCGAAACGGGCAAAGCCTAATAATCTTCTATAAGTTTTCAAAATTGAAAGAAGTGAATAATTTACATTTCTATAATACAAAGCAAATAAGCATATACATTAAAAAAATCTTTGGAGTATATATTTTGAACTATCAATTAATGTGTAGAGATAAGCTAATTTATATTTCGCAATACACATTCCGAGCGTCCAACTTTTGTAGTTTATTCTGATGTTAGCCCCGCCTTTTAATATTACCTTTTTAAGTGTAATTGTTTCCTGTTTTATTATAATTATTCATTGCAAGAAATCATTCCATAAATAAAGTGGTGTGAAATATTGGCGGGACTAAAAGTGCTCTAGCTTAAATTATGAAATTAGCATCTCTGCATATTTGGAGCGAATTTAGTGTAATCTGTAAATGCATAATTAATTAAGTATTTTCTTTTGCTTTTAAAATTCATTATTTCAACTATTCATTATAAATCATTAACTAATACGTAGCTTTATATTTTGTTTTCACATTCAGAAAATCCACAACTGTATAATTGGTTAAATTTTTCTTTAATTTTTTTTTTTTATTTTTTCCTTAAATATTCTTTATTTTATTTGTTTATTAATTTATTTATTTGAAGCTGTAAAATGTGATTCTTCACTAATAAAACTTTTGCATTTTTTAGATTCAAAGTAAATTTGGGGGAAAAAAAATGGAAAACAATAACTGGTTTAACGGTGATGAATTTTCTAAATGTGAAAATATAATTTAAAAATGTGTATTAGTACATGTGATATGTAATGGGGAATATTTCCCCATAGAAGAGCATTAGTTTTGTCTTCCAGCGACGATAAGCAGGAAGTCCCAAAAATTTCTTATCTCTTTCTCCATACATACATGAATTACTATTTTAAGATGTTAATTGAATGTTGGGAATACTTGAAATACGAATTAACACTACAAATAGTATAATATCGAAATATAGGTTTTAGTGATAACACTTTTTATGACACTCCGAAAATTGCGTATCTTCAGAAAATGTGCTATCTAGAAATTTTATTATAAGCTAAAACAGATTTAAAATAAAAATGTGAAATTTGCTACTGAACCTTATACCAGAAATATTTCAATGAACGTTTCTTATATATATAATAAAATGCATTTAATGTCGGGATAGTCCATAAAAAAGGAATCTATTCTTCAAGATACAAAGCTGTCGTTCATTGCAGACGGTTTGAATCATTTACGAAGAGGTCCCTGCATATACAAAAAGAGATGCAGTACTCTGCAGATTTTTTTTTTTTTTTTTAAGACATTTTAAGTTTTAGCAATTGTTTAAATACAATTTATTTCAGGAAAGATTTAAAGTGACAGTGGCGTATTTGGTAACGTAAGTGGCTGCAACGCGGAATTTCTCAGTTCGATGCTACTTACAAGAAACTTTAAATAAATATATACAACTAATATTCAAAATGTTAGAATAATTGAGAAAAAGTAATAAGAAAGAAATTATTTTCCATTTATTTATTTTTGATGTAAATGCAATTAAATTTCTTATAAATTATATCTGGAATGTTTAGATAAGATTTTAACATTTACAAAATATAAATTAGGTATGCAATAGCTTTCTGAAACACATCAATAAATTAGGTATGCAATAGCTTTCTGAAACACATCAAAATATTAGAATAAAATTTAGATTGGTTCAAAATATCAGAATATTTTATTTTATGCAAAAATATTACAATAGGAATATCAAGTAAATGGTTGTTAATATTTTGTAGCATCTTCTTTAGCTTTAATAACAGCTTACAATCGATCTTGTATACTATAGACAAGGTGTTTACAAACATTTCTATCAATTCTAGCCCAAATAGACTTTATACGTGCCACTAACTCAGTTTTAAATGAAGGGGGATTTTCTTGGAGATTTTTATTCATTATATTCCACAAGTTTCCGATGGGATTAATGTCTGGTGAGTTTCGTGGCCATGGAAGTACCTTAATGTTGCGTTGGCAGAAACAATTCTTAGTTGACACCGAGGTGTGCGGTAACGCTAAATTTTGTTGAAAGATGAAATCATCAAATAAATCTTCTGATGATGGAATCATGTAATATTCCAAAATTTCTTGATATATCTGAGAGTTAATCTTTTCGTAGAGATATTTTTCCAGGTTCTTCTGCGCTCATGCAACCCCAAACGCCCGAACCATGACACTAGCAGCAAATTTTACCGAACGTTTAAGGCATTCTTTATCAAATGCTTCTTGCTTCATTCTCCAAACTCGAATACCTTGATTACCATATGAAACACAAAACATACTTTCATTACTAAATAGTATATTTTTCCAATCTTCTTCGCTCCATAAACGTCTCTATTTACACCAATTCAATTCTTATACGCTCTTGTTTTGCAGTCAAGAGAGGTTTTGTTTTCCGTACAAGAGATTCAAACTCAAATTTATGGAGACGTCTTATTGTTGACGATGTAGAAACTTCAACTCCTTCTTTCCAATTTCGGTTCAAGATTCGCACACTTTTAAAATGGTTTTTCTTAACTACATGCTTCAGTTTCCTGTCATCTCTATCAGATGTTTTTGGTTTTCAGAGCTTTGGTTAAATGCACTTTACTTTTATGGGTAAAATTTGCTAACGTAAAAATTTTTTGCCTTTGTTAGCTTGACTAGAAAATCCCATCCTGCACACCATAAAAGGAAAGGGGAAAGAAAAGGGGAAAGAAAATATATATACTTTAGTGTTGAAAACAGGGTAGAGACTTCAAAATGGGGGAGAGTGGGGTTAAAAAATATAAGTTTTTTTTTAGTGAAAGTAAAAGGATTAATGTTTAAGCCTTTGTTGTGTGCTAGTAGGAGAGGGGTGGGGAGGGGCAAAGGTGAAGAATGAAGTTTATAAAGATAAGAGAATTTTAACATTGAATTTTTAACAACAAAAAATAAATAAATAAATAAAAAAAATTTATGATCTGAAATACGATAATTTAAGTGTCATTTTTTCAACAAACATTAATATGTATATAAATTTTAACTTGGAACAATGTTTTCTTATAATAAATTTATTTCTTTATTCTTATTTCTTTATATTAGATGTATTTAATAACCACTTTATTTATTTATTACACTTCAAATGGGCAAAACATAGAAAAATATTTTTAGGTAATATAGAGAGGTATTACTTTTTCTGTATCTTTTTAAAAAATTATGTCCGAAATTTCGTAACGATCGCTGCGGCCGCCATTTTGTGTCGAACGTACACCTGGAAATAGAGCATGCTTCTAAAAAAAATTATATTATTAATCGTACTAAGTTTGATTTATTTATACAAAATACCTCATTATTTAAGATAAAGCATTATAATCAATATCTTTTTATACATTTCAAGACAACAGATCATCTTAAAAAATAGCTTTAGTGAAAAAACAATCGGCGTTTTGATCGTTACGCTATTTGAACATTCTTGTTTCTTACTTAAGAAAAGTGCATTCACAGCAAAAATATTTTACAAAAACATATATAGATACTTGTAAAAGTTTAAAAAATGATTTTAAAGGTAGATTAAAGAGTCTAAAGCACTTACTTAACGTATTTTGCGTTGAAAGAATACTTTTGTTTCGATCGTTACTTTTGGGCAAAACAAAAATGCAAATGATATCTTTTTAGTAAAATCCTTCTATCTTCAAAAAGGATTAATCATGTGCTGCCAACTGTTGACGAAATTATCGAACAATCATCGGTTTTCTTTATGCATTCGTTATTTTCCATCAGAATCACCTAAAAACAAGTTATAACTTTTTTTTTTTTTTGGTGGTACATTGGATCAGTTAAAATTAAGAATGTGCAAAATTTACCCTTTTAGCAAAAATAATACAATTTTAAGATATATGTATAAAGCTTTTACAATAAATTACATCAATTCTTGTCTCTGAATAAAATAAAGAACTCAGTGAAAAAAAAAAAAAATCTAGTCAATAAAAATTAAATTTATTTGCTGTTGAAGCTTAACGTTATGATTTGTGTCCAGTGCCCACCATTTGAAAACTGCCCATATATATCTATACTGATAAGTATAAAGGATTTAAGTCCATATTCTTCATTTTTCAGGAGACGAAAAATAAAGTTAAACTAACTGAAAACTAATCAGAAGAATCGATTAGGAAAAAGGGATTATGTTGATTTATACGCTTTATACCATTCAGTCATTGTCAACCTTCATTTAACAGAGGGGAAAAAATGAATTAAATCTTTTATACCATAGATTAATGTTAAATTGCTGATTTTAATCTTTTTTTACCAATTTATTTTCTCAAAGAATGAATGACATTAATTTAGATCCTTTACACCAGTCGATAGAGAATCTTTTTCTGGGTCTGACTATGTACTTAACTCAAAATCGACGTATTTGGACTTAAATCCTTTATACTTATCAGTACAGATATATATATTTAATTTCCTGTTGCGAAAACACGTACTAAAGGAAAATAATTTAAAAATTTCATTTAAAATAAATTAATTCAACACATTGAAATCTGGTGTAGATATTTACAGCAGAAACATTTTAAATATTATTATTTATATATATATATATATTTATATATATATATTTAATAAATGTATCTGCTGAAAAAAATGACAAGAGTTTAGTTATATTAAAGAGCTGATTGCGTTTACAAATGTTGGTGTTCGGTATTACAAACTGACGCGAGATTCTATGTAGCACCGCAAATTTCAAGGTAGTCGATATCAGGATTTCTCATGAATGCACGTACTAGCTCCACCCTGTTTATTGAGAAATATTCGCACTCGAAAGAAGAAAAATTAATTAATAAAGAAAGTTGTGCATCCAAACTTTTTTTTATTTATTCATTTCCTTTGAATATTTTTATTTTCATTTTGCATACGGAAAAAATCTCCCACTAAATTAAATGCTACAAAAATACAAAACTTTCTTATACAATTACAAAGTATTTATTTGAAAAGATCACAAAGCAAATATACTTTTCAAAACTAAAATAATTTTAAATTATTTTAACTTCTATTTAAAAAAAAAAAATCGACTGAATTGGGTAGATTATTTTCAAACGGTGCTGTTTCTAAATGGAAGTATTTTTTTGAATTTCCGATAACGCTGAATTTTATGCTGAAATTTAGTGTACTTGTAAACGGAAAAATACGTTTGAGGAACTTACTATTTCAGTTTAAGTTAATTATTACTTTATTTTTATTTTATTTTTTTTTTTCATAGATTTTAAAACTTCTTTACACACCATAAATTTTAAGCCAGCACAACCGGTTTCGAAAGGACGTAGCCTTTCTTCATCAGATGTAAAAAAAAAAAAAAAAAAGTACTACTGCCTCGGAGGCAAAAGCAAGACTGTATGTCTTGCATTCTAGAAGTATGTTTTGCTTTTGCCTCCAAGGCAGTAGCACGTGTTCTTTTGCACCTGATGAAGAAAGGCTACGTCCTTTCGAAACCGGATGTGCTGGCTAAAAATTTATGGTGTGTAAGGAAGTTTTAAAATCTATATATTAATTGTAAACAAATTTTGATTTTTTTTTTTTTTTTTTTTTTTTTTTTTTTTTTTTGTTGTTGTTGTTGTTGTTGTTTTTTTATTTTTTTTTTTTTTTAATATATATAATTTATGGAGTTAAATTGACACTGAAATGAGATAGAATGACTCCTATGCAGAGTACCATTTCTTATAATTTATTCACGAGTATTTTTAGCCCCGCCTTCTTTTCGCACCAGAAATTTTGTAGTTTATTTCTCTTTAATATGTGACAACGATTACATAAGAAGAAATTCATTTTTCAAAATTTCCGGTGCGAAAAAGAGGCGGGGCTAAAATTGCTTCTGAATAAATTATAAAAGTTGGGAACGCTGCTCCTATGACTCTAAATTCTTTGCGATTTTAATATCAGTTTCAAGCCAAGTGCATAAATACAAATTCAATTAATGAAGGATTTTCTGCTATTGAATTTTTCAGTTCCTTATCTATTTATTTATTTATTTTCTAATATTACGCATCTAACAACCTTCCACTTTCAGAAGTGGTAAATGATAATAATTCAATGTTTTGCTCGATTAGCACGATTAAATCTAAATTTTCATTAATATTCGAAATTATATATTACCTAAACTATTAAAAAACATTTTAAAAACAATTTCCACTTTAAAATTAATTGAAATTCAAAACTTGAATACATCAATGCAACTGCTGTCATTTGAAATTAGTAAAATCACAACGTAAAATGATTGATGGTTTGGACAAATGAAATGAAATAGTATTTATAAACCTGTTAAAGCATACAGCCTCTTTTTTTTTTTTTTTTTTTTTTTTTTAAGGGTGTAATTTCTTTCCCCCTTCATGAACTTTAGAAATCTGGTATTGATATTCTGCGTATTCTACATAATACACTAGATGAAGGAGATGAGGAACAGATACTATATAATCCACCGTAACACGCAAGAGTTTTCAAAAGAGTTTCCATTATTTCACCAAATATAACTCTGATTTTATGGCAACTTTGACAATATAACTAACTCTAATTTACAAGAGGTAGACGGGGAAAAATGATTTTCTTGTGGATAAAATTTCGCAAAATCCTGATTTTCGAGTAGAAATATACCAACAATAGTACAAAGATGTTGAAATCGGCCGTGCGTCTTCTTGAACATACTTGCAAAAATCTTCTTTTTATTCTTTGTGATTTCTGATTTTGGGGGGAGGGTTAAAAGGGGACAAATTGCGGCTTTTTTGCTCTAAATTTAACACGAGAAAGCTATGGGTGCTCATGAAACGTACGTAATATTCATTTTGACAGGATTTCGCGAAACTTCTAATTTTTCCGGCGGAGGAGGAAGGAGTAAAAATTAAGTAAGGCGAGCTCGAAGGCGGGGGGGGGGGGGACTTATGCTCTTGCGAACGACAACATCACTATCGAAGGTAGCGGGAATTTTAATTTAATTTTTTACTGAATTCACTGATTTATTCTTTTAAATTTTTTATTATAATGATATGGAATTTTGGGAATTCATTTAAATATAATAACCAGCGAAGAGGGAAAAGCCTAATAGTCTTGTATAAATTATCAAAATTGAAAGAAGGGAATAATTTACATATCTATAATACAAAGCCTTAAAAAAATCCTTGGTGTATATACTTTGAACTATCAATTAATGTGTCTAGCGAAGCTAATTTATATTTCGCAATACACATTCCGAGGTGCCAACTTTTTTATTTTATTCTATTGTTAGCCCCGCCTTTTAATATCACTTTTTAAAGTGTAATGTGTTTCCTGTTTCATTATAGTTATTCATTGCAAGAAATCATTCTATAAATAAAGTGGTGTGACATATCTGCGGGACTAAAACTGCTCTAGAATAAATTATAAAAATTAGCCTCTCTGCATA
Organism: Salticus scenicus; assembly: GCA_963930645.1. Lineage (NCBI taxonomy): Eukaryota > Metazoa > Arthropoda > Arachnida > Araneae > Salticidae > Salticus > Salticus scenicus. The sequence continues at coordinate 76,141,813 of OZ005660.1, forward strand.
TTTGGAGCGAATTTAGTATAATCCGTCGATGCATAATTAATTAAGAGTTTTGTTTTGCTTTTAAAATTCATTATATGAACTATTCATTATAAATTATTACCTAATACGTAGCTTTACATTTTGTTTTCACATTCAGAAAATCCACAACTGTTTAATTGGTTAAATTTTTCTATAGATTTTTTTCCCTTTAATATTCTTTATTTTATTTGTTTATTAATTTATTTATTTGAAGATGTAAAATCTGATTCTTCACTAATGGAAATTTTGCATTTACAGATTCGAAGTAAAATTGGAAAAAATAAAAAAATAAAATAGTAATAATAATTGGTTTAACGGTCATGAATTTTCTAAATGTGAAAATAGAATTTAAAAATGTGTATTAGTACATGAGGTAGGTAATGGGGAATATTTCCCCATAGAAGAGCATTAGTTTTGTCTTCCAGCGACGATGAGCAGAAAGTCCCCTAAGTTTCTTATCTCTTTCTCCGTATATGTATGAATTTCTATTTTAAGAGGTTAATTGAATGTTGGGAATACTTGAAATACGAATTAACACTACAAATAGTATAATATCGAAATATAGGTTTTAGTGATAGCAATTTATATGACACTCTGAAAATTACATATCTTCAGTAAATGTGCTCTCTAGAAATTTTATTATAAGCTGAAACAGATTTAAAATAAAAGTGTGAAATTTGCTACTGAACTTTATACCAGAAATATTTCAATGAACTTTTTCTATATTATATGACAAAATGCAGTACTTGGCGGAACGTGCAATCAGTGTTGGCTGTATATATCAAGTTACAAAGCTGTCGTTCTTTGCCGACGGCTTGAATCTTGCATGTAGAGGTTCCAACACATTGAAGTAGAAACCGGTACTCTGCAGATAGTTTTTATTAAAAATAAATAAACAAAGGAAGTCTAGCAATTGCTTAAATACAGGTTATTTCAAGAAAGATTTAAAGCGACAGTTATATATTTGGTAACGTAAGTGGCTGCAACTTATGGCTGGTTTGGTAACGTATGGCTTACGCCATAAATATTTTTTCACTAAAACGCTTTGAATGGAAAAATAAAATATATAAATAAATTTGTAAGTTAAAGATTTTTTTATTCGCGTGATTCGCACTACAAATTATGAAAAGATTGAAATGAAGTGTTGCCATCTAAGTTTCATACTTTAGTTAATTTTAAAAAATGTAATTGTCGTATCGAAAAACTGTTTACACCCCAGGATTCAGAAAAATCACCCCTTTCATTTGGTACTGAATTTGTAACGATAGGTCTGATACTTCTAACTTATTTTTCCCTTTTTACGTTTTTTCCGTTGCCACTTAAATTTCATACTTTAGTTATTTTTAAAAAATCTAATTGTCGCTTCGAAAAACTGTTTGCACCCCTGGATTCAGAAAAATCGCGTATATATAGGCATTTATATATTTTTTTATTTTCCAGAAAATTTCTTATAAATTATATCTGGAATGTTTAGATAAGATTTTAACATTTACAAAATATAAAATACGATAAATTAGGTATACAATAGCTTTCTGAAACACATCAAAATATTAGAATAAAATTTAGATTGGTTCAAATATCAGAATATTTTATTTTACGCAAAAATATTACCTGAGGAATATGAAGTAAATGGTAGTTAACATTTTGCAGTATCCCTTTTAGCTTTAATAACAGCGTACAATCGATCTTGCATGGTGTTTACAAATATTTCTATCAATATTAGCCCAAACAGACGTACCACTAACTCATTTTTACTTGAAGAGGAATTTTCTTAGAGTTTTTTCTTCATTATATCCCATAAGTTTCCAATGGGATTAATGTCTGGTGAGTTTCGTGGCCAAGGAAGTACCTTAATGTTGCGTTGGCAGAACCAATTAGTTGACACCGAGATATGCGGTGACGCTATTTCTTTTTGAAAGATGAAATCATCTTCAAATAAATCTTCTGGTGATGGAATCATGTAATATTCCAAAATTTCTTGATCTATCTGAGAGTTAACCTTTTCGTAGAGAGATAACTTTCCAGGTCCTTCTGCGCTCATGCAACCCCAAATCATGACACTAGCAGCAAATTTTACCGAACGTTTAAGGCATTCTTTATCAAATGCTTCTTGCTTCATTCTCCAAACTCGAATTTGATTACCATATGAAATACAAAACATACTTTCATCACTAAATAATATTTTTTTCCAATCTTCTTCGCTCCATAAACGTCTTGATTTACACTAATTCAGTCTTATACGCTTTTATTTTGCAGTCATGAGAGGTTTTATTTTTGGTACAAGAGATTTAAACTTAAATTTATGGAGACGTCTTATTGTTGTCGCTGTAGAAACTTCAACTCCTTCTTTCTATTTTTGGTGCAAGAATCGCACACTTTTAAAACGGTTTTTCGTAACTATTCGCTTCAGTTTCCTGTCATCTCTATCAGATGTTTTTGGTTTTCGGCCGCTATTTCGGCGATTTTTTTTTTTTTAATTTTCCGTTTTTTAAATATTGCGTTAGTATTTTACTAACGCTTGATTGCGAACAATGTAAATAATTCGCTATTTAACATTGATTTTTACAGTGCCGATACAAATCAACCATACAAAGTTTAACAGATTCAGGAATATCACTCACACGACCCATTTTAACACGAAAAAGTAAACTGCAAAAAAAATACTGATTTTAAATAAAATCGTCTGAATTTAATCAATGCTGCCAGCAGTTATGAATTGATGAGAATTAAACGAGAAATAACGTGAAATTTTCTAATATTTTGAACCACTTGAATAAATATTGTAATAATTTGACTTTTCAAAATAGTTTTTTTTTTTTTTTCAATTAATCTTTTTAAAAATGATATTAATTTTATGACAATCCGCGATTGTAATGAAGTGCTCGCCCTCTGGTGGGCTAAGGTGAAATTATCACACCACTGCATATCATCATATTATGCAATCGATTTTCCATGATGTAATGGCGGAGAAAGAACAATAATGAATGCACGTGGCTATCATATTTACTAACAACTGCAGTTCAGAGAGCGCCATCTATCGATCATTACAAACGCGGATAAATAAGTTTAATCAACAATAAGTTTTTAATAAAAAATATCGTTTGCGTATTTGCATTAAAAGAGATTAACTTACTCAACGATATTTTCAATTTGTAAAAAAAAAAAAAAAAAATGTAATTCTAATATTTTGAATATGAGCTATGAGCTTATTTGAGCTTATTTATCTAAACATTTTATTTTATTTCATTTTATTTTTAATTTATTTTATAATTGAATTCGAAATTTCAAAATTTCAAAATTTAATAAATAACAATAATAATAATAATAATTATTATTATTATTTTATTTTTTATTTTTTTAATAAAATGTAATTTTACACATATATTTTTCTATTTGAAATATTTATAATTTTCTATAACTTAAAAAATTTTAGCTCTCCTTTAAGTGTAAAATAAAAGTTTTTTTTTTTTTTTTTTTTTTTTTAAATCTAAATATATATATATACAGAGCCTGATTAAGGGGGAGGCACACATTATCTCCGATCTCACCGGGATATTTTTACAATTATTTTTTACTTCATGTCATAGAAATTCCACGCTTTGACGAGGAAATATTTTTTATAAAAAATAAACGGTGTAAAACAATCCAATTTACTCAATTAGACACTAGAATTCTTTTAAAATAATTTTTAATGGTAATTTTCTGTTTATTATAGGAGGAAAGTATTTGTTAAAAAATAACGGTGTAAGTATAAATAATGTGTGCTTCCCCTTTAATCAGGCTCTTTATATATATATATATATATATTTTACTAATATTCAAAACAATGCCAAAATTTGTTATTTAAGTTATCGAAAATTATAAATATTACAAATTGAAATATATCTATAAAACCTACATACTTTTTTAATTGACAAAAATCAAATAATTATTATTTATTAAATCTTTATATTTTGTGTTTAATTATTCAAAAGATTAAGTTTTACAATCATCCATCCTTACAATTGTTTAACCGCAGATTTCATAGCAAAATAAGTAAATAAAAACAAAATAAAATAAAAATAAATAAATAAAATCCAGCATAGCGAATATAAAAAGTAAAGAAAAAACAGACTAAAATAAACCAAGATTAAACCAAGATTTAAGTACATTTGATAACTATTTTGTACTGCAGTCCACTTTCTATTAATTTTAATATATATATATATATATATATTTTCTTGTTTGTTATTCAAGGTTTAGTATATTTATTTATTTTGCTTATTTTTCCTTGATTATTATGTTTATTTACTTATTTCGCTATGAAAGATTCGGTTGAACAATTGTAAGAATGGATGATTGTAAAAATTAATATTTTGAATAATTAAAACCCAAAATTTGAAGATTTAATAAATAAAAATTATTTGACTTTTATGAGTTAAAAAAGTATGTTGGCTTTATATAGATATATCTATTTGTAATATTTATAATTTTCGATAAATTATATAATAAACATTATCATTGTTTTAAATATAACACAGGGATGGAACACGGGCGCAGAATTCATACCACTATCAATGTAAGAAAATTTTCTACCTCTTATATCGACGATATTATAGGCAGAGAAATTTCTTAAACACATTCCGGTATGAATTCTGCGCCCGTGTTCCATCCCTGTATAACATAAAGTAAAAATAAAATAAAATGTTTCGATAAAAATATAATTAAAAAAAAATCCTTTATTTTATAAATAAAAAATAGCTAAAATGTATTATTTTAGTTATAGGAAATTGTAAGACAGGTGACACGCAAGCGCGCCCCATCATCGACTGTCCCAGATACGAGGGTATCCATGCAGTCCCGTATAGGAAAATGTAAATATTACAAATAGTAAAATATAACTATAGAATTACACATTTTTTTTTTAATTAAATAATTATCTTTTATTAAATTTTGAATATAATTATAAAAGAAAGTAAAAATAAAATAAAATGTTTAGATAAATTGGTTTACATATATATATATATATGTTTCCCGTATAGCATCGAACTGAGAAATTTCGTGTTTCAACCACTTCAGCAACCACTTACGCCACTGGAGTTTTAAATCTTTGCCTAAGTAACATGTACCGTAATTTTCTGCGTATAATCCGCAGGTCAGGTAAGTCAGTTCCGCACCAGAAATTTTAATTATCAAACAAGGTTCTATTTGTACGAGCTGTTTCTTTAAAAGAATATAGATTTTTGGGTTAAACAAAATTTCTGGTGGAGGAATGACATATTTTATCTGTGGATTGTACGCAGAAAATTACGGTACTTAAGCAATTGCTAAACTCAAATGAATTTTTTTATGAAAATTATTTGCAGAGTGCTGGTACAGTCGGTAACAAAAGTGTCCGAACACTAGCGAAAATTCCTATGTAAAAAAAGTACACTTCATACGGTTTTGTGAAATAAATCCTTGTCGAATCCTGTTCTTAGTCAGTCTAAGAACATGATTCGATAAGGATTTATTTAACAAAATCTTATGAAGTGTATTTTTTTTTACATAAGAATTTTTGCTAGTGTTCGGACACTTTTGTTACCGACTGTACTGCTTTAACATGGTGCTACTTTCCCAGCATACAACAATACTGCGCACCTTCACCTCTCCTTGATTCAAGTCGTCTGCAGTGAGCAACGGCTTTCTAACTCGAACGACGGAAATGATTCTAATAGACTGTTTCATAATGTATTTTGTAATTTAATATGAAATACAATCATTGAAATATTTCTGGTATAAAGTTCAGTAACTAATTTCACACTATTAAATTTATTTTAGCTTATAATAAAATTTTTAGAGAGCCTATTTTCTGAAGAGACGTAATATTTTCAGAGTGTCATAAAAAGTACTATCACTGAAACCTATATTTCGATATTATACTGTTGCGTTTTTGGGGTTTCGTAAGTTGTCCGAGAGTGAAAGACGAAACTTGTAGTTTATTACAGAAAATTCCGGAAGAATACAGGTCTACAAACTGAATATCAACTTCAATTCCACCAGTAAATACAGCTTAAATAACAGATGTCAACAGCAAATCCACAGTAAAAACTGTATAGCAATAACACATAGCAATTGACTATTATTCAGAGAGGCTCAGGACTCTTTCAGAAGCAGTAGAACATTGGCGGAAACTAATCTGAGACTGACTGCCTTAGCGTTAAGCAGCTTTTTAAATACCCCTGAACAAAGTTATAAATATTACAAATAGTAAAATATTAATAATAAAAATGACCATCTTCCGTCAGGAACGACTTCGGTTTAGACCGCTTCAAAACAGAGACTTTTGGTAGCCTTTTTTTTTTTTTTTTTTTTTTTTTTTCCCTTAGAAATGCCATGTATTTTTATTTTTATTTATTTATTAATCTGCATAAATGTTACATCATTAGAAAGATCTTCAAAACTGAACTTTTTTTGTGCTTGCACTTTTCCCTTAATCTCAATATGTAAAAAGATTTCAACGAAAGTTTATTACTACCATTGCAATTCAAAAATACCCATGGAGGATAAAATTAAAATGTAATATAAAATTCAATCATAAAAATTATGCGCTATTATTACATCATTCTCTTGCAATCATGATAATGTACTTATCTGATACAAACAAACAGTTGATTGTGACGTCATATTTATCAAATTAGTTAAAATAAATAAGGTTACAAATAAGGTACCTAAGGTTACTTCGTTACAAATATGGTCCCTTTCATTTGGTACCTTATTTGTAACGAAGTTTTGATTAGATATTTTAGAATTAATTAAAATATGAAAAATAATTTCAAAATTGACCATTTAAATTTATGATTGTTGCAAAAAAAAATTACCAGTTATTGTTATATATAATATTATTATTATTATTATTTGAAAGGGGGGAGGGGGCATAAGAAAAAATAATGTTTTCACACAAAAATTTAAAAAATATTAAATTTGTCCATGCATATAAAAAATACTTATTAAAACGAGTCGAAGAAGGAAGCGAAATAAGTATTGAGTTATATTACGATAAATACGATATAAAATATGATACGTTATATTAGACCTATCGTCCTGGGATAGTAGTTTTTTTCGTTAAAAGAAATAGTTTGTTCGTTCGGTGCAATTTGCGCATTAGTTCCGTCAGGTACAACTTGCATATCAGCCCCCTCCGGTGCAACTTGCACATTAGTCTCCTATATAGTGTCTTGCGAGCCAGGCAAAGCATTCGTTGATTCACTACCTTAATTGACTTTACATTCAGTCATTTTTGACGGGGTTATATACTAGTAACTATAGAATTACACATTTTTTTTTTATTCAAAAAATTAAATAATTATTTTTTATTAAATTTTGACAATAATTATAAAAAAAAGTAAAAATAAAATAAAATGTTTGGATAAATAAGTTTACATATATATGTATATAAGTCTCCGGTATAGCATCGAACTGAGAAATTTCGTGTTACAACCACTTCAACTACCAAATACGCCACTGGTGCTTTAAATTTTTGCCTAAGTAACATGTACTTAAGTAATTGCTAAACTTAAAGAATTTTTTTTATGAAAATTATTCGTAGAGTGCTAGTACTGCTTTAATACAGTCGGTAACAAAATTGTCGGAACACTAGCGAAAATTCCTATGAAAAAAAAGTGCACTTCATACGGTTTTGTTAAATAAATCCTTGCCGAATCATTTTCTTAGTCAGTGTAAGAGCATGATTCGATAAGGATTTATTTAACAAAACAACATTAAGTGTACTTTTCTTACATAGGAATTTTTGGTACTGTACCGTACAGTCTATACGTTGTTACTTTCTTAGCATACTACAATACTGCACATGTCCACGACGACCAGAATTTTTTATTTCGCGACCTCTTCTTGATTCAAGCCGTCTGCAGTCAGCGACAGCTTTCTAACTCGAATTATGGAAATGAAACTAATGTTCTGTTTAATAATGTATTTTGTAATTTAATATAAAATACAACTATTGAAATATTTCTGGTATAAAGTTCAGTAACGAATTTCACAATATTAAATTTATTTTAGCTTATAATAAAATTTTTAGAGAGCATATTTTCTGAAGACACGCAATTTTTAGAGTATCATAAAAAGTGCTATCACAGAAACCTATATTTCGACATTATACTGTTGCGTTTTTGGGGGTTCGTGAGTTGTCCGAGAATGAAAGACCAAACTTGCAACAGTTCAGTAGTTTATTTACAGAAAATTCCGGAAGAATACAGGTCTACAAGCTGAGTATCAACTTCAATTCCACCAGTAAACACAGCTTCAATAACAGCTGTCGACAGCAAATCCGCAGTACAAACTGTATAGCAATTGACTATTATTTAAAGAAGCTCGAGGCTCTTTCAGAAGCAATAGAACATTGGCAGAAACTAATCTGAGACTGATTGCCTTGGCGTAAAGCAGCTTCATAAATACCCCTGTAGAAAAATATAGAAAATTCCAGAAACTGCTCAGCCAATGGAGTTACAGCTTCCATATTTGGTATATCGATAATAAGGATTTTCTCGCCAAAGTCGCCAATATTTTTGGGTTTCATCTGAACTGCTTGCTTTTTGCTGAACTGAAGTCCAACCGTTTCTCTTCTCTCTCGCTATCTTTTTTTTTTTTTCTTTATTAATAACATTTAGGATAATATATAGCAAACAGCATAAGGTCATAAGATCAAAGTATTTGTTTAAATGATAGCATCTTTTCATACCACTGTGAAGAATATAAGTTTTCAGAAAATGCGTCTTTTTAGAAATCTTTTTAAAATGAAATAGATTTTTATATGAGAAGTTTAGTACGGAGTTTTATACCAGTATTTCAAAGACATATTTTTGTATTAAAATTAAACTGAGCGAATTGTAGCTATCTTAAGGTTAAAAGGCTATAACTACTTGCAAGTGATTTGACAGTACGAGATATGGGAAAAAGAGAATTAGCGATATCGTTTTAATAAGTGCGTTATAAATTATAAATATCGATTATTAAAGCGTTATCGATTTAATAAGAAAAGGCACCTAGTTGACATGAATGCTAAAACATGAAGCTTAATACGTGGCTTTGTTTGTCCGAAATTTCTTACACGTCGACATATCGAAACGACCTTAGAAAGTGAAGGACAACTATTCATCAATAAATATCTTCATTTCCGATGCTCAAACTTTTCTCCATCAGCTGCAATGCACACTTGTCCTCTTGCTTAAACTTAAAATTGCACACGGTGTTGTATACCGAGTGATACAGAATGCTATGTAAAGCTCAAACAAGAGTCCAGATATGCATTGCACTTGTCGGCTTGTGATACCTTTTTTTTTTTCTACCACTGTTTTATCAAATAAAAGAGTAGGAAAAAGCGTGCAAACAAATGTGCATTCTGGGCATTCTATTTTTAGCATTCAAGTCTACGAGGTAACTCTCCCTACTAAATTTATGATACTCTATAACTTTCTAATTCACTTTTCCCCCTATCCCGCACAGTTTTCGATATACAAACGCTAACTCTGTCATTTTCTACCAGGTAGCGCTGTAATGGGTCGCATCTAATAACGCATAACCGCTTTGCTATAACTAGGCAACATTTTTATGAGAATAGCTGCAGCCATTCAGCAGAAAAATGGGTGAGAATGGACTTTAAAAGTCATCCTGTATAATTAAGTTTATAATTTGATCTTGATGCAATTATTTTATCAAGTCTATAATATCTTTATTAAGAGTTTAGTTGACATTACATTATCAATATACAGGCGCGTATCTGTTCATTTAACAGAATTTTCTTTTTTATTTGCCATTAAGTCACAAGCAGGCTTATGTTTCGTCCAGTGAGACACTTGACAAGACCTGTAAGGAAAAAAAAAATTCTGTATTAAAATAGAAAGCACAGTCATCAGATCCAATGCTCTGTTCTCTCTCTCTTGCTCACATGTGTAGTAAAAAACTGATGTGTCCCTCACACGATTTTTTAATTACCATGCATTTCAGTACTATAAAATAGATTCCATATTAAATTATGAGATCAATAACATAAAGTAATGAAGTTCTATACACTTTAAAATATCTAAAATAAGTTTAGGAACAGCTTTATTTGGTATATAATTCTGTGTTACGGTAGGGACTACAGTCTCCCTTACCCCCCCCCCCTTTCAATTATAGTGCCTACAATTATTTTCTTAAAAATCTAGGGTATTATTAATTTGACTTCAAATTTACCAGTCTTAATCAAATTTTTAAGAGGCAACCTAATACAAACTTCAAAAAACCAGATTTGAATTTTCTGCAATTATTTGTTTTTAAGTTAATACTGATAACAGATATGCATTTAGATAAACCGCTAAAAATTGGACTTTCGTAATCATTGCACCTCAAAACGCAATATTATACAAAAAAACAGAGTTGAAAATAGAACTTCAAAAAATACTTTGTTTATAATGTGGGTTTAAAAATTTCCTGAGCAGTTTTCGACAACATAGTAAAATGTAGCAAAACACTTTCCTCAACTACATTCACTAGAAAAGAACATTTAGCTCAATTTTGGGTAGTTCTGTATATTGTCTATAAACAACATGCACTGTAAACAATATTGTGTTCTGAAATTTAGTCGTACTTGAAAAATATCTAGCGCAAAGTGAATTACAATTCCAGCAATTTTCAAGTGTAGCCCCAATATATCTAAATACTTCGGGTAGCCCTGTAAACGAATGATGAATATGATTTCTCTACCACAATCTACACAAAGCATGCTTTTATGCATATAAAATGTTTCTTCATTCCGTTTGTTTAAACCAGCCTATAAATGTTACACCAGAAATTTCCCCATAGACATAATGTATTTTAATTCTCTTGGCTGTGCCTGTATACGAACCATTTACACGAACTCAACGAAAAGTTTATTGTAGCCTCCTTACATGATACATATTTAGAATACCGAGATTTAACTTTCTTCTGTCATTTGTTCTTGAGATATGCTGATAACAACCAGACAGAAAAACACACACACACGCGGATCACCCTGTAAAAGCATAGTTTTCTGATTTAGGGGATCTCAAAACGTATCCAAAAACAATACTTTCTCTACCATATATATGAGTAAGAAAGTAAAAACGAGTAATATTTTATGAAGGGTTATCACCATACGCAACTGAAAATGCACAAAACTTGAGCATACTTGAATATACTGTCAAAGTAAACAGAATTACAATAACATTAAATAATTTGATATCAAATCCCCATAAATTAACATTGGTCCTCAAGAGATAAATATCACCAAACACCAGAACCTGATTAAGGGGGAAGCACACATTATCTCCGCTCTCACCGGAATATTTTTACAATTATTTTGTACTTCATGTCATAGAAATTCCACGCTTCGACGAGGAAATATTTTTTATAAAAAATGAACGGTGTAAAACAATCCAATTTACTCACCGTTATTAGACACCAGAATTCTTTTAAAATAATTTTTAATGAGAATTTTCTGTTTATTATAGGAGGAAAGTATTTGTAAAAAAATAACGGTGTAAGTATAAATAATGTGTTCTTCCCCCCTTAATCAGGCTCTGCCAGAGACGTAACTTTTACCGATCGTTGCTATACCTGAATAATAGCCATTGAAAAAATTCTGTCACCTTACCTTCCGCAATACCATTCATTCATGCATCTTGAGCACCGCTTCTTTCCTTCTTGTGCGTGACAGTAAGCGCACAAGGGTTTTTCCGACAGCATCGCTTCGATGTTCTTCACGTCGAAAGATTCACCCATCCTAGAAAAAATCTTTAAAAATCAGTGTTGGAAAAATATACATGCATCAAAACAATGCTTGAAGTAATCTATGTATTTAATTACTCCAGAGAGAGCAACAGTTTACCACCCCCCTTTAAAAGAGTAACTTGATAGATTCACGTATAGATTTACAGATCATAACTGCCAATTATGCTAATTTATCCGAATAGCGCTAGGCCCCGCCTTTTTTTTTTTTTTTTTTTCACATCAGTATCTTTATAGATTAAAAGTCTTCTTATTTAATCGTGAGTACGTATTCATAGCTGCCAAAATTTTAATTTATTTCGGAGTACTTCTAGCTCCACCTTTATTTTTGCACCAGTTTATTTATGGAAAAAATTTCTCCAATATATACCTTCGATAAAATAAGACAAAATTACTTTTAAAAAATAATTGGTACGAAATAAAGGCGGAGCTAAAAGTACTCCGAAATAAATTAAAATATTGGTAGTTATGCGTATTACTGAATATTATTCCATACTTGCCAACATACTAATTGATATTCCGTAGTATTGTTAGCCCCGCCTTCTTTTTCCCACCAGTATCTTTTTAGAGTATTTTTCTTCTTATGTAATCGTAATTCTATTTGAGGTATATTACTGTAAAAATTTACTGGAGTGAAAAAAAGGGCGGGAATAACAACACTCAGGAATATTAATTAGGATGTTGGCAAGTGTGATTATTCTAAGCATTTACTGATGCGATAAAAAGGCGAGGCCTAACGCTTTTACGGATAAATTACCCTAATTGTCAGATATAGATGCCTCAATCATAGCCTCCTAAAGTAGATGCCAGTCACGTGGCTCAGAAACTTGACAACAGTTTCAGCGGTAGGCAGAGCCACCTGATGCAGACTGCACGAATTTTTTATTCAACTTCACCAATAATTTTAAGAAGTGATATATGATATATATAATCGACGCTTCTTCAATTCTATTCGCCTTGTATGTATAATCAAATCCATCTTTAAAAATTTTTGGTGTCTGATGAATAAAAAAGTCGCGCAATCTGTACCATGTGGCACTATCTACCGCTTGAACTGTTGCGAAGATTCCGAGCCACGTGACAGGCATCTAGTTTAGGAGGCTATGCCTCAACATACTATTTCAGGTTGTGTTGCCAAATCTCGCGGATTTTTTATTCAATAATCCCCAATAATTTTGAGATACATAATAGACTATTAATATTGAAAGTGATCAGGCAAATGTTACGATTAAAAATTATTGGGGATTATTGAATAAAAAAATCTTCCAGATCTGGTAACACTGATTAAAGGGTGGCCACAGATCCCCCCCCCCCTTTTTTTTTATTTTATTATTATTATTTTCTATTTTTTTTTTTTTTTTTTTTTTTTTTTTTTTGCCGATTCTTACACCAGTATATTTATATAGTAGCTTTTCACTTATTTAATCACTCAAACTAATTAATAAAAATTCCTAAAGAAAAATACTGGTGGAAGAATCAGGGGAAAATTTTGATCTGCTGCCACCCTGTATTAATATTACTCAGAATTAATCAGTGTTTTTTATTCACATATACTGCATAAAAAAAGTAGACGGACACTTACTTGTAATACTTTAAAGCAGTTTATTTCTTTAATTAGAGATATGAGATTCATTTCTTTATAATAATTATCTTCTTGAGACATCATATATTATTATTTTTTGGATATAGATTCAATCCTTCTGAATTATGTAGTGGAAAAATTCAGGAAACAAACATGGTGCATATTTGCACTGTAATTTTTCTTTTAAAAAGATTTATTCTTTATTGTACCTCTAGAATAAAACGTATTCAGTAAGGGTTTCGTCTCCCATTTGATTTAATAAGTTCGTATACTCTGTTAGGCATCGAATCAATGAGATTCTGAATCTTTTTTTTTTTTTTTGACAGAAAATTTCCCAAATGTTTGCACGAGCTTCTTTGAGCTGGTGAATTGATTCATACTGGAGTCCACCCTCATAAATTTTATGAACAAGTATAGCCCAAATGTTTTCTACAGGATTCATATCCGGACTCTTGGCTGGCCAGGGTAAAATAATGAAGTTGTTCTCATGAAACCATTTTTTAACGTTGTTAGCGGTGTGTATTGGCGCTCCATCTTGTTGGAAAATCCAGTTTTCTCCTCCAAGATCACACGCAAATGGCAAAAGCTCACTGCTTAGTGTTTCAATATAATCTTTGTGAGTCTGCTTCTTACTTAGGAGTACTAAATTTGTCCTTCCACCATAGCCAACAGCTAGCCACACCATCACGCCACCACAATCAACTTGCCGAGTAGAGTACACTTCGTCTTCTTTCTCCAAACTGTGCCAATAATATTGATATCCATCTGGGCCGTCTAAATTAATTTTTTTCTCATCTGAAAAAAACTACAAATATCCATTCTGTAGTCCAAGACATATGGTTTTGAGCCCACTGTAGGCGTTCTGTCACGTGGTGATCCTTCCAGCATGGACGATGTTTTCTTTTCTTATATTGAAAGAGCTCTGAGTGCTTAATGAAGTTATAAATTCTCTTAGAAGTTATGTTAGTAATTCCTGTGCTTATTCGAACTCTGGGAATTGATGCTCCAGTTTTTTTCAGCTCAGTAAAAATTTTTCTTTGGTCTCTAAGCGAAAGTTTCTTTGGCCGGCTACTCTTTTTCTTTACGCCATGGGCTTCAGGAGTACGTAGAAAATCGCTGATGCTACTTTTGCTTATTAGAAGTAACCTACTAATTTCTCTGACTCCTTTATTAAAATTTTTCAGCGCTATAATCTGTCCTTTCTGGTAATCAGTTAGAGGAATTCCTCGTGGCATGGCGCATTCATCTCCAAGAAATTTAACTACGTAAAACCATCTTGTCAAGCACGTTAACAATTGGCAAAATGCCAAATGTACATGTCCATGCAGAACTGGTATTCCACAAGAAACACCCACTTAGATAATTGCAGTTTTTGACCAGTGTCCGTCTACTTTTTTTAAAAAGGTATGTTGTGCAAATGTATATATTTTCTCTTTTCTGCATTTCCCTACATTAAAATTATAAATAATTGAATATTTTTATTTGTCTGTCAAAAATATGAAGATTGATAAGTATAAACATGTTAAAGAATTTTAATTGACATTTCCTAATAAACAATGACGGAGTTTCAAAAAATTGTAAAGAAGTGTCCGTCTACTTTCTTTGTGCAGTGTATACTGCTCCGATTCAAAAAATTAGAATAATGAAAAGAAATATGGTCAAGGGAAATGAAAATCGAATTTATCAAATAATTAATCAACAATATCAAATATAAAGTACTATAATATGAATCTGCATATTTTGCAGATTATAAAAATGTAAACACATTACAATGAAATAGAAAATATATTTAAATCAGCTAACAACAAAAAATTCAAAATATTAGAATACTTTCTAACATGGTTCAAAAAATTAGATTAATGAAAATATATTGAACATAATTTAAACTCTAAGTATTTTTACTTGCTAATCAGTACTTTGTTGCATCACCCTTAGCTTTAATGACAGCTCTTAAACGTTTTGGCATGTTTTTAACTAAAGGTTCACAATCTTTTTTATCCAAATTCGCCCATATGCTCTTTATACTAGAAATAAGTTCTTTTTTGTCTCTAGGAGCAACTTCTTGAAGTCATTTCTTCATAATTCCCCACAAATTCTCGATAGGATTTAGATCGGGTGAGTTTGCAGGCCAAGGGAGTACAGGTATGTCCTTCTCTTTGAGCCATTTAGTTGTTGATTTGGAAGTGTGGGGAGAAGCTGAATCTTGCTGAAACAAGAAATCGTCATCACATAAATCCTCAGCTGAAGGAATCATGAAATGTTCAAGAATTTCTTGATAGACTTCTGAATTGACTGTTGTGGAAACAATACACAACCTGCCTGGGCCTTCAGCAGTCATGCAGCCCCATACCATAACAGAGGTCGCAAATTTAAACGAACGTTTTAAACATTCTTTCTTATAAGCTTCATGTTTGAGTCTCCAGACACGTATACCTTGATTTCCGTGAGACACACAAAACACACTTTCATCGCTGAAAAGTATCTTTTTCCAATCGTCGTGATCCCAAAATAGCCTTTGTTTACACCATTTAACTCTAGCAGCCCTTTGCTTAGATGATAAGAATGGCTTTATCTTAGGCACACGTGATCTAAAACCTAATTTGCGAAGTCGTCGTAGTGTTGTAGATTTGGAGACATTTATACCCATTTCTTTCCATTTTCTATGCACATATTTCACACTCCGAAAACGATGTTTCTTCACAATCTTTTTCAATTGCCTTTCATCTCTTCTTGAAGTTACTGGCTTTCGACCACTTTTAAAGTGTTTATTTTGAAAACACTTATTATTAGAATATTCTCTCAAAACTCTACTCACACTTGCTTGAGAGCATTTCACTTCTTTTGCTATAAAAAGTTGTGTTTTTCCTATTTCGTGCAAGTACACAATACTATATTTCACAGCCTCAGATAAATCGCTCTTTCGTCCCATATTAAGCAAATACTACGCTACAATCAAATGCCAAACGACTTTTCATTTTCAACGGAGCACATTTTATAGTCCCACAGATGTTAATCCCGCAGCCGTTCTCTCAACTTATAAGAAAAATTTGAATATTCTAATTTTTTGAACCATGCTATCGAGGTATTCTATTTCTTTGAATTATTCTAATATTTTTTAAATAGTTAATTATTAATATATCAGATAAAAATAAATATTTATGTTATATTTATAAATGCTCTGAAGATAATTAGATACTTTTAATATATTTTTTCCTGGACGCAGTATGCAAATTGACGCGTTAGCAACATCAAACTCATTCTTTTTTACATTATTCTAATTTTTTGAATCGGAGTAGTATTGTAAGTCGCTTAAGGGGACAAAGGACGTTGAAATTAAATAGTTCAACATTCTATTGCTTCTCAAATCAAGTACTGCTGCCATGAAATCTACCACTTTTATGCATATGTATACTTGCCAACATTGTAATTAATATTCAGTAGTCTTGTTAGTCCCGCCCTTTTTCTCACACCAGTAAATTTGCAGAGTAATATACTCCAAATGCAATTACGATTAAATAAGACGAAAAATACTCTAAAAGAATACTGGTGTAGAAAAGAACGCGGGGTTAACGATACTACGGAATATTAATTAAGAAACTGGGAAGTATGCATCTGGTATATTTTAAATGATGAGAAGTAATTTTTTAGATAAAAATAAGGCTTCTTTTATGGGAATAATACTACAAAATAATGCCCAGCTTCAAAATGCTCATGCTAATTCTAAGTTATTTTAAAGCTCCGATTTTCTTACTATGTGCATTATGTATGCAACTGAAAATTATTTGTGCATTTGAATTTTTTATATTTGAATTATAGCATCTGTCACAAACAAAAAAGAAATTTTAAACATTAAATCTTAATGCATTTTTGTCATGCTACTGAATTTAAGAGTTCGTAATAAATGCAATACTTTCTTTATTGTAAAATAAAAATGCCCAGTTTTGTGACAAATGCACTAATTAGCATTCACAGAAATTTTTTAGGAGATTGAATGAAAGTAGCAAGGAGCTTTATAAATAGCTAATTCTTGAGGAGAATCCCTCCTCGAATAATAATAATAATAATAATAATAATAATAATACAATAAAATGAAATGAAATGAAATAAAAATAAATAAATAAATAAATACTTGCCAACATCCTAATTAATATTCCGTAGTGTTGTTAATCTCGCACTTTCTTTCACACCAACAAAATTTTAGAGTAATATTCTCCAAATGCAATTATGATTAAATAAAAAGAAAAATACTCTAAAAAGATACTGGTGTGAAAAAGAAGGCGCGGCTAGCATACTACGGAATATTAATTAGTATGTTGGCAAGTACGTAAATAAATAAGTAATGTTTGAGGAGCTATAGAATATTATATTTAAAATGTTACATAGCTTAGTACAATACGTTCTATAATAACTATATATTTTTTTCAATTGCACCGACTTTGATAATTTTCATCACCCCTTGTCCCCTTAATAGTAAGGTTTATTTCTGTGGGTCTTTTTACATAGGTATAACCACACCATGCCAACTTTGTAATTAATATCCGGAAGATTGTTAGCGATCGCCCTCTTTTTTTTTTTTTTTTTTTTTTTTCTTTTTCACACCAGTCTTTTTTTAGAGTATTTTTCTTCTTTTCTAATCGAGATTACATTTGAAGAAATGTTGTCTAAAAATAAAGTGATGTGGGAAAAAAGGCGGTTCTAAAAATCTTCCAGAATATTAATTAATAGACAGGTATAGAAACGTATCTCTAATATAACACTATCAGAGATACATTTTCAGTAGTTACCACGCCTAACATGAAATTTACAGAAATTCTTCCGTGCGTTCCTGCAAAATATTTATTAATTCTATGCATTCCTTTTCCTTCTGAATTCTATGCATTCCTTTTCCTTCTTCCTGAGCATTGGTCGAACCTTTAGACAGAATAGAAAGCTTATTTTCCAAGTTTAAATTTAAAAGTGTCCGCTACTGGTACAGGGTCCACTACTGGTGCTTTTACCTTAAATCTGCTTGATATATATATATATATATATATATTTTTTTTTTTTTTTTTCTTTTTTTGAAAAAAATTTTATTTTCCCTTTTCAGTAGAAAAAAAAAAAAAAAAAAAAAAAAAAAAAAAACCCTGATTTGGGGAAATTTGAAGACTTGTTTGGGGAAATAATTTTCAACCATCTAGCATCACTGGACAGACAAAGTAAAGAAAAGCGCCCTAGTCATTAGGTGTTACTCTAAAACAACAATTATTATTTAAAAAAGGGATTTTGCAAATTCTTGTTTAACTCGTTAAACGCCATAGGTGTAATTATACAGCGCCCCCGAGTAATGAATTATATTACCGTAGTATTTACATCAGTGTTGCCAGATCTAAAGGATTTTTTATTCACTACTCACCAATAATTTTTAATTGTAACATTTGCCTAATCACTTTGAAGACAGACAGTCTATTATGTATATCAAATATCACTTCTCAAAATTATTGGTGATTACTGAATAAAAAATCCGTCAGATCTGGCAACACTGATTCACAGCGTCAGTTGCTGTGAATAAAATTTATGTGATTTTAACACGAATATATACAAACATTTTTCTAAACTAGTTGGCATAGGTGGACTCTGCTCAGTTCCCCATCATATATATGTTCTCATAAATTTCTAGTGCGAGACATATTATAATCATGTTAAAAGAAATGAATTTGACCAAAGCTTGATAGAGTGACAGAATGAAATCCCCGCCTAATAGGCTATCCACCGTTCACTTCGATATATTTATCTTATTCTAATCTATTAATTTATTTTGTCAGGGTCAATTCGGTTGTTTAGTTTTCATGCTACTGTTTCCAATGCAATAATCCTCAAAATTCATATTTATATGAAAAATTTACAATTTCGCTATGTTAATAAAATCGTAAATTACGAATAATTTACGAAATTTTCCTATTAGAATATTTGTATTCAATCATGTTCAAACAAGTATCATAAATGTAATTTTGAAGTTGTCTAATGTATTTATGATCCTTAAAATGGAAGTTTATGCTCAATTTTGCCTTATTCTGACATGTTAAGTAAATCGTAAATTCCAAATAACTTACGAATTTTTTAAATTGGAAAAATCATAGTGTATCATATTCATGCCAGTATCCTAAATAATATTTCGAAAGTGGTTTGACATCTTTACGATGAAAATATCCCTCAAGATTGACGTTTATGTGAAATTTTGCTCGATTCTGTCATGTTAAGAAATTCGTAAATTTCCAATAACTTACGAAATTTTCAAATTAGCATATTTATAGTTACTGATGTTCATTCCGGCATCAAAACTGATATTTTAAAACTGGTCTGACATTTTTACAGTAAAAAGTTTCCATTTAATGCACTTTTAAGTGACTTTTTGTCCTATTCTCCCATGTTAAGAAAATCGTAAATTTCTAATAACTTGCGAAGTTTTTTTAATTCGAATGTTCCAAATAAATAGGGTTCTTGCCAGTGTCTAAAGTAATATTTTAAAACTTGTCTGACCTCTCTGCGATCATTTGTTCGTGAGATATCGTGTAAACAGACTAACAAACTAACGGACTAACACACTGACACACTAACAGACACCCTACAGACAGACACCATACAAATTTTGTCATTTTCGGATTCCTCACACCTGAAAACGTATAAAAAAGTCAAAAAACCGAGGTCGAAAATTTTCACGATTACCTAAGTTCCTCATACCTATAGTGTGATGGGGAACTAAAACGATAACGTTTTTGAGGAGTGCCAAAAGGCGAAATTTACTGCTTGAAATAAGAAAATCTGCCGAACACAAAGGGTTAATTTAATCTATTATTTTAGTGCTTACAACATAGCTGCTACTTTACGCTCATATAAAATGCCGACTTCAGTATAAAAGTATCGACATAGTAACATGAAAGTGAATTCGAATTGCTGCTTTCATACTAGAGTGCAATTTACGGTATTAATATACGTAGTTTTCCATTCATCTTTGTCCTACACCAGTTCTAAGTGCATTTTTCTACAATACAGAAGCTAATTTTGTTTCATAAACGGATAATTTGGTATGCTTTACAATATTTTCTTTACAATTTTTCGATCGATAATCTATAATTAAGCCGTTATACCTTTCATTAGTGTATTTACAAATTAGAAGCTTCAAAGTCTTATTTGCATTAAGTACCATAATTTCCGGCTCTGCCCGGACGCACCCGTTTTGCACTAGAAATTTTACTTAATGATAAGCAATATTGTTGTACTCTGCGTAAACTTAATCATAACATTGAAATAGAATTTGTGATGTTCTAAATTGATTTATCTGACTTGCGGCTTACACGCTCGAAATTGTAGTTTTAATTTCAAGCAATTAATTATTATTTGTTAATATTACATATATATATATATATATATATATATTAATTACTTATTAATTAAAGTGTATTTGTATAAAAAAGGGGCCAAAAGCAGCACTAAAAATTATACACAAATATATAATTTTGAAAATATGTAGAGACTTGAAGATAAGTGGGAGTGGTCAACAATCGACTTTGTATTTTTTGGAATATTAAATTAATTTAGTTATGTTGCTTTTATAAAGCATTGATATTGTTATATTTACATTACTGTTGTTATATATAATTTACCAGTAATTTAATCTTGTTTTAGAATTTCATTGATTTTTGTTAGGAATATGCTAGTTTCGCCATGTTTCCGAAACCTGTTAGGCCTTTTTCAATTTACTTTATTGTCTGTTCTGCTGCTCTCACCCACTGAAGAGGAAGCGGAAGGGTGTTTTTCACATGTAGTGTTGTTTTTAAATTGTTCTTCGTTACTTTAATTCGTTACTTCTTTGTTTTAATTAGTGTTTTTTCTTGTTGTCCACACCCACTTGGCTTCAAGTCTCTACATATTTTCAAAATTATATATATATATATATATGTATGTATATAATTAACTCATTTCATAATGAGTTTCATTTCAGTTAGATCTGTTGTAATGATATAAACCCCTGGTTGAATATTTATTTTTCTTCTTCTCACTTAACCCAAGAGGAGTACAACTTATTAAAATAAATATTTCTTTGTTGCTAAATATAACAAAACTCTTATTAACATTCTTTTGTGTGATCCTTTAAGCTAATTACTAATTCTATGCTAATTACTAATTCATTTTGCCCAGAGACTATGCTTTTAAGCACATTAATAATACATGTTAATTTTAACATGTTGAATGCAGTGTGAATATGTTAAAATGCACTTAGAAGGAATGCTGTCCCTATAGACCGTAATGAGACGAAATATTTTAGTATATCTCTACACACGGACCACAAAATTATACACACCAACGTCTATACAGAATCTAAACTCTTTACGTAGCTCATAGCAACTTTTAAGATCATCGGAGGATTTTCGTGACTTCTGTCACGGTACACACTGTATATGCACTGAAAAAAAAAATCTAAACTTTTTTTGTCGGTCAGTGACTATTAATAAGTTTTCTAGTCACTGACAATAGAAAAAAAAAAATCTGAATTGACTCCACTTGACTTTCCGAATATTAAGTAATTAACGGTTGTACAAATTAATGAAAGTAAGATAAGTCGTTAAATAAACAAAAGTAAAAAGAATAATAAGGGGGTTGAGTATTTTTTTTTCCATTATTTAATTTTACGCTATTGCACTTCTAATAATTTTAGCCCATAGATCATAATGATAAAGAATTTTTCGT
The DNA here is from genome assembly GCA_963930645.1 of Salticus scenicus. Lineage (NCBI taxonomy): Eukaryota > Metazoa > Arthropoda > Arachnida > Araneae > Salticidae > Salticus > Salticus scenicus. The sequence goes on from OZ005660.1 coordinate 76,163,900, forward strand.
TGCGCCTTTGTAAAAATCTATAACGGATAGAGTCACAAAAATTTATGCTTTTCGTACGAAGGTGATCTATAACATGTGTATAAATTTTCAGCTCAATAGAATAAGGCGTTTAGACACTATCGCGCTTTAAAAAATTTGGGCCCATAGGCCATTATGATAAACTATATTTCTTTGCATCCTTGTAAAAACACTATAAGTGCTAGATTCACCCAAATCTATATAGTTTCTGAGATTGTGATCCTTGATATATGTATAAATTTTTAGCTCAATCGAATAAGGCGTTTAAACACTATCGCACTTAAAATTATTTGGGCCCATAGATACATAATGATAAAGAATTTTTCTTTGTGTTCTGTAAAAAAACTATAAGTCCTACATTCATGAAAATCAATAGAGTTCGTGCTATGGTGACTATATCATACGTACCAACTTTCATCTCATTCATACAAAGCGTTTATGCACTATCGTGTTCACCCACACACATATATACAACATCATAAAAACAGTTAAAATTAACTCAGGAACCCACAAAACGTATAGAAACGCCAAAATCTCAAAGTCGAACTTTTGGCATAATTACAAAACTTTCCTCACATATGTATGTTTGAAAAGTAATATAGATAGGCCTGTAAAACTTTCATGTTTTTTTCTCGATGAAAGAAAAGGACCTGTAATAAATGGCCAACACTCAGAATTTTACAGCACTTTGTTACAAATACGGGTACATTTCAAAAAAGTTGCACACTGAATTACAGTTAGGGACCGGCAAAAAGTGTCCCAGTCGCTGACTGTAAAAATAAAGTCATATACGTAAAGCTGTGATGATTTTTTCTTTCTTTTTTTTTTTTTTTTTTCTGGAAAAAGGGAAGCGACTTTCTATAAATGATCAACACTCAGGAATTTACAGATTTTTTTACAAATACGGATTCACTTAAAAACATTGCACACTAAATTAGTCACCGGCAAAAAGTGTTCTAGTCGCTGACCATAAGAATAAGTCATATCCGCAAATCTGTAATGAGTTTTATCTCGAAGAAGGGAAGTGGCCTTTTTTAAATGGTCAACACTCTGGAATTTTGCAACATTTCGTCATAAACTGGACTTCTCTCTTGAAGAAAGGAGCTGGCCGTATAATTTAACGATCAAATCTACGAATTATACTGAAATTTGTTTAGAATGTATTGTACTTTTTTTCTTAAAGAAGGGAACAAGCAATATAATTTAGTAGTCAATTCCCCAAATTTTACAGAAATTTCTTAGAGATACATTGACGTATGAGTCATTTGAAACGGTTTCTGGGGGTCAGTACCTAATCCGCGAGTTCGACCAGAGTTTGCCAACACTCGTCCAGACTTTAAAAAAAAAATAAACGAAAATTTTCAGAGATGCTTACTTTTTGCAGAATTCTTGAAGTTCAGATTCAGACATCTTGAAGTGCTGTTCGCTTTGATAACGGGCGATCTCGTCACACTTGCCGCGAACAGATTGCTTCAAGTTTTCCCATATCTCCGGAACCTATGTAAAGCGAAAAGAAAAAAGATCTCATCTAAATGAAGAAATGGGAATAATAACATTGCATGGAATGTGAAATTACTTTACAAACATGATGAGAAAAATATTTATGTTTTAAAGAATATTCGTTAAAATATATTACAAAACGTAGCGAGGCAGCAATTATGAAAATTATAAGGAAGCTGTGTTGAAATCATCCATTTGCTCTTGTCTTGCAAATAAAACAGTTATTGCGTGTTGCAAATTTTTACTTTTTTTTTGTTGTTGTTGTTTGTTTGTTTGTTTGTTTGTTTCAGGTTCTCACTCTATGGTCATTTTTTGTACACAAGCATTCAGGTCAACACTTCTAATTTATATTCCAGAGAACTCTTTGAACCTGCCCTTTTTTTCCCAATTTTCTCCAATGTATAATGAAGATTAAATAAGCAAAAAAATACACTGCTCAAAAAAATTCGGGGAGCACAAGGTTTTAACGAAATTACGCACATACCTATACCGATAACTAATGTAAAAAAAAAAATAGCTATAATATAAAGCGCGCTACATCAGGCAATAAAATATTAGATGTTTTATTTGACATTAGTTACTCGTATCTCTACACTGATGAATATTCAGAGACTAGAATTCACTAAAGATATTGCAATTTAAAATAGTAATATTTTATAGTTACTTTAGATGATTTTATGGATATCTATGCATAGCACAAACACTGTAACAGTAAAATTGAATACAGTTGAAAATATATTAAAATTTAATAACACATTAAAATAGAACACGTTAAAGTTGAATAATTGGAAAACATAGGGTATTTATAGTGTATAATTAAAGCTAGTGGCTGTTAGTGGTCATCTATAGTTAGTTCGTTGGTGATGACTAGTGAGTGAGCGGTCAGTGAGGTCGCAACTGATGTCCCACACAATTCATGGATAAAAAAGTTTTACATTTTGTTATAACGCCAAAGTTACATATCACTCCAGCATAGGGTTCCCACTAAAGCGGGAGAACGCGAAAGTCTCACATATTGTTTTATTTTCTGGCATAAAATTTTTAACGTTGCGAGAAATTCGCCCTGCTCCAGTAACAAACATGCTAAATGTTTGATTTATTTACCAAAATGAAGTAATGCTTATGGAAAACAGAGGATTACTTACTTGTTCCATGATGAGATCCGATTTGGGCTTTGGTGCTTCGTGTAAGTTGAGGAGTTCCAGCCACCGTGCCATTTCGTTCAACTGTGGAATCTGATCGGTCACAAATTCGTTTATCTTTGGTCGCAGCTGCAATGAATCATGATTGATAGAAATTACGTCTAGAAGGAAACTGTATTGCTCATAAAAATTGTTTTATCTTTTTTTTTACTTTTATCTATATTCATAAGAATAAAATATTGGATATTTTGAATATTTCTCTTTCTCTTTTTTGTTGGATCTACATATTTAACCCTTTGCGGCGCAAGACAATTCGGATTATTTAAATTATACTGCTACCGGAATTCATCAACTAAATTAAACTAAAGGAAATTTTAAATTTTAAGATTAAAAAAAACGGCCTTTTCTGCTATGTTATAAACGTAAATTTTTGCTAAAAAATGTCCGGGATGAATTTTTTGCAGCTGTATCTTAAATTTTTAGTCCTCGCAGCGAGGACAGTGCGCGTTAAGGGGTTAAGATATGTCCTGAACACGATTTTGTGAGACCCGATCTCATAAAATAGCACTAAAAATACTACGACCCTTTACATTTCGTTGGACCTTAAAATTAATTGGTGCTAGAGTTAGGCATATATCACCAAACGAGTAGCGCTGCAATGTTAAAATTTTCCTCATTAACAATATGGCTATGTATCAGCATTTTTTGGAGTATATGTGCATCAAATATGATAAGTATAATGATCATTATTCCTTTCGCGCCAATTATCATGCATACGTGCCAGTAAGAAACGCACTCATTTCTTGGCCGGTGTGGCAAAGCGTTTTCCCGTTCACCCTCGGGCATATACCACCATGCATAAACCACACACATTTTTGATGGAAAGGTCGAATTAATTTTAGGAAAAGCGAAAACTGAAAAGTTAAAATCCTATCATAAGCCCTTTGGCCTAACATGGTATGTCCACTGAATAATTCAGTTCCCAGACACCACGAAAGCTAAGATTAAATGGAAATATCATTGAATTACCAATATTTTTCTGTTATGTTGAGTTCAACTCAGATTGAAACTTGTTTCAACCAAGTGTGAGGTTTCGATAGCAAAGTGTTTGTCGAAAAAAAAAAAAAAACATGCAGTTTTGCGCCTTTTTTTTAATTTTCTTTCTTGTTCTATTAATTCAAGCTTTTTCTCAAAAAGTATGTAATATATATGACGGAATTTAAATTCAAAACAGCACTCTTCAATTTAATAATTTTTACTAATCATGGTACAATGTTGTCCGCTTACCTTAACAATTTGTTCTTTCCGAAAACCACTCATGTCGTATTTCCTTTGACATTCTGGATCGAGCAGAAGGAGAAGCAGACTAATCCATAACTAAGAATGAAAGAAAAGACATGCATTCAGTTACAAAATTTAAAACTCTTTTTAACAAAAGACATTATTTCCTCATTGTATTCGTATTCATTCAATACTCCCAGATTTAGCATTATTCTTTAATTAAATATAAGGTGTGCCCTAATGAAAAGGAGACCTTAGCTGTAGCAGCGTTATATCAAATCCCAGTGAGTTAATATGTTGGCCGATATATGGCATGGTGGTATTGCTACATGCACATGCGCGGTTAATGGCTTCGCATCAATATCCTCATTGCTGGAGAGTCATTTCCGCAGTTTGTTGTATGATGGATTCCTCCAGGTCAGCACAAAAAGATCGGTTGTGGATGAGCTCATACGGCAGAATCGCTGGATCACCACACGCGAAATTGCTGTTGAATTGTCGATAAACAAAGGAACTGCGCTTCACATAATCCACAAAAAGCTTGGTTATGTCAAAGAATCTGTCAAACATCTGTCAAAGTATCAGAAGACAGAGAGAATGAATGTTTTCCTGACGCATCTGTTGAGCCATCCACTCCCTTCCTACGCGCTGGGGTCAGTGTATCAAATGGCAATTATTTATAGTTGTACTATACCACATGAACTGTAATTACAATATTGTTATTAAAATTTCTTCACATAGAACTTTAGTCTCCTTTTCATTTGGGCACACCTTTTTTGCTGATCTGCAGGAATTCCTCATGCAACGAACTGCGGAAATGACTCTCCAGCAATGAGAATATTGATGCGAGGCCGTTAACAGGGATGGAACACGGGCGCAGAATTCATACCACTATCAATGTAAGAAAATTTTCTACTTCTTAAATCGACGATATTATAGGTAGAGAAATTTCTTAAACGGATTCCGGTATGAATTCTGCGCCCGTGTTCCATCCCTGCGTTAACTGCGCATGTGCATGTAGCAATACCACCATGCCATATATCGGCCAACATATTAACTCACTGGGATTTGATATAACGCCGCTACAGGTCTCCTTTTCATTTGGGCACACCTTATAATTAATAACATTCTAATTAAAATGAAAATTACATGGCTTGAGATCAGCTGAAGAAAGGGACTTTTGAAGCGTTGATTGCCAGGTTTAATTAGAAACAGGTGTGCGCGCGTGTAAGCCAATTGCGATAATCCCCCCCCCCCCCAAAAAAAAAAAAAAAAAAAAAAACACCGAAAACAGCAATACACTGAAAAAAGTATTCTGTAACTGATATATTGTGGCTGTGGTAAAAATAGTTCCATGTCTTTATGAATTCTAGTTCCCTTTGAAAGTGAGTTTTAAAAACTCCTACTAGAATTCTAGAGCGTTTTTCTACATAATCGTGGTCAAACATATTTAAAAATTTCTGCAAATAAACGCGAACACAAAAGGCGAGTTTTAGAAACTATAATTTTGTTTAATGACCGAATTCTAAAAAATCAAACGGGAATTTCTCGCAATACAAAAGATTCATATTATAGTTTCAAAATTAAGGAAGTATAGACTAAAAATTCTCTATCATTTTTTCTATTCAGTTTATTCGTTTACATTCGTTTGTATCTTATACACATAACTCGGAAATCAATAATTTTAGTTTGAGAATTCAAAAAATGATTAATTATTAAAACTAGACAAAAGGGGTATAATTTTTACTCATTCTAAAAACATTTCACTCTCAACGCCTAAAATGGCAGAATTTTCCATTGCATTTTAAAACAAGAATACCGGAATAAAATTAAACTGTAGGGCAGAAAGTCATGAGAAACAATATCGTGTGATATTCATACTACTTTCCCTTAACTCCTGATTTTTAAGAACACAAAACGTGAATGTCAACTTTTAAGGCGTCAAAATCAAGGTTTTTCTCAACTGCGCATGCGTCATGACACTACTTGATTTTAACGCCAGTGCGGATATCAAGGATAATCTAATTTCTGTATGTTCATAGTAATGGCAAGCCGAGAAGAAAACATGGCCACGTCCGATAACAGCAAATATTATAAACGTAAAATTTTGACGTTGTTCTTTATAGCTAACATCCGCGCTATTTTCCCTGCGTCGACGCATCGCAAAAATTGGCACCCTCACTTTGTGTTTTTAAAAAACTAGAGCTTTAAACACCATTTCTGTGCGAAAACAGACAATTACAATTTAATGTGTAAGATAAGGGGACTGTTTTTGAAAATTTCAAAAGTTTTTTTTTTTTTTTTTTTTTTTTTTTTTGCATGCATTTCTGTATAAAACAGACTAACTACCCCCCTTCTACTCGCTTCTTTAAGCATGTTAAAAAATACATAATATTTCTAATGTATCCCCCTTGTACTCGCTTCTTTAAGCATGTTAAAAAATATACAATATTTTTAATGTACTTCCAACATTTTCCAACCACAGCACTAATATATTTGAATTCTGTTAACAAATGTTGAATTCTTTTCATACCATATCTCATTTTAAAAACATTTTTGTATACATTAAAATACATGGCAGTTTCGTTTCGATTAATGCAGTCTAATGAAATTACACGAAAGAGAAATTTAGTTTATAGATTACAATGTATTTGAATCACATATATTTCTCAGTACATGAAATATTCGTCCGATATCAATAAAATGTTTTAAGTCATATTCGTATGTGAAATAAATTTGGAATTCAAAATTCAAGATTCCAGCTAATACTTGCTTTTAAATTATGCTGATAACAGATTCACAGACACACAGAGAGAAAGAGATGTGTGCGTGTGTGTGTATTGGGAGGAGGGTCACACAGACCAACTACTTAAAAACTTATTTTCGGATTCACGTGATATCAATAATTGTATTTCTAACAAAGTCTCAGTTTCGAAAACATGACCCAGAAAACAGTAACTTTCTCGATCATATATAGGTAAGAAATAAACTGGAGAAAATTAGGAAAAAAAGATAAAACTTTTTATTACCTGCCCTTCTACTTTACTAAGCTTCATAAGTTCTCCATACGATACTTTTTTCCACCGTCCATCCAAGAATTTTTCTGTGTCTCCGTCCTGCTGTCTCACCCAAGGTGGGTCGCATATGAGTTCAGTGAAGAGTAACGGAATATCATGAACGATCAAGACACGATGAAGAACGGATAAAGGCACTCTGAAAATTTAAAACATATTTTTATTTATGGAGAAAGAAACCTCGTAATAATTACCGTCAAAGCTTTAGTTTAAAACATAAATTCTGTATAAAAATAGCAGAAGTGTCTATGTGTCTGCGTGTGCTCCGAAGCTCAGTACACTTATCGCAAAGAAACAAAACTTGACAAAGGGTAATTTGGAACATGCAGGGGTACATGGCAATTTTTTTTCAATATCCGAATTTTATTTATTTATTTATTTTTTTTTTTTTTTAACGAATTTTTCCGTGCATTTTTTCTGTTTAATTTTTTATAATTTTATTCAAACTGGCATGTTCTTTTATTTCAGCAATCTATGTCTCTTAGCAACGGTTACAATACTATTGAAGTTTTATTTATTTAAACTATATTTCACGTTCCTTGAGCAAAAGGTAAGAATGAGATTTTTTTTATTTTTTTTATTTAGAAATTAGTTTTAAAAAATGCATTTGCTGTTAAATAATAAAATATGTAATAAATATATAAATAAGTTATTAAAATTCGGTTCGAATGTATTACTACTAATAATATAAAATTATTTGTTATTTAAATTTATAATAATAATATTATTTATATTTTAATGGCTCTTTCTAATTTAGAATGTTTGAACATAATTCAGCGTTTAATCGAGGCGGAGGGGGGGGTCTGGGAAAGAATTCCGCCAAATCGCAAAGTCACAGTCAACAAGCAGAAAATACTACAAATTCATAGTGGAAAAATTAACAAATATCTATCGGTAATTATAAAGGGGGAAAAAAAAGTAGCTAAAATAAACGTTTTGTACGTGCATCGCTATATTCATCAAATATTACGACAGTCATACTACGAGAAAATACTGGTTTGGATTTTAAGCGACAGTCTGTCGCTTCAATAGTTTATTGTAGTAATTAATGTCATTTTGTTTTTCAGGCAACGGACTAATTATACAGGCGAAGCCCGGGAGGTGTTATTTTTTTGTAGAGCTCTGAATGTTATCTCAAACTTGCATATGCACCTTATAGTGTGCTAACAATTTAGTAATAATAATAATAATAATTTTTGATAACACAATTCAAAAGACATTTTAAATCATTTTCTTTTGTATTCGATATTGTACGTGAATAAATTTTTGTGACCTTGTAAACCTACACTGAAAAAAAAAAATTCTGTAACAGACATCCAGAATCTAAATTGTGGCTCTAGAAGAAATCGTTCCATGTCATCCTTATAAATTCTAGTCCCCTTTGAAATCTAGTTCTAGAAACCCCTACTAGAACTTTAGAGCGTTTGTCTATATTCTCGAAGGCAAAGTTGTATAAAAATCTCTGCAAATAAATGCGAACACAAGAGGTGGGTTTCAGCAACTATAGTCTTGGTTTATGACCCAATTCTAGATAATCAAGTGAGAATTTCTCGCCATACAAAAGATTCAAAATATTCAGAATATTGTTTCACCCTCCAGAAATGTGTAGACTAGAAATTCTCGATCATTTCGTCTATTCAGTTTACTGGCGTGCCTTACGCGCATAGCTCGGAAATCCATATTTCTAGTTAAGAGATTTAGAAAATGGCCACTTATTCATCCTAGATTAAGGCGGTATATTTTTTTTCTCAGTGTATCATTGGTGCTGATTCTATGTCATTCTAAAGGAAACATGTTTTTGTGCTTCTGAATAATGCGTTTTTTTTTTTTTTCGTTATATTTTTTCTAGTACAGTCGAACCTCGTTAACAATCTCATGGGGGATAAAAAATTTGTTTATGTTATCAGTATTTCATGCTATCAGTAACTAACCTTATACAAATAAACTAATCTTCATTTTGACGAGGATTGTGAAAACAATTCATGTTAAAAGTAATTCACGTTAACAGTGTTCACGTTGACGATGTTTGACTGTATAAATATATTAAAGTATGTTTAAAATAAATAATTCTTTGAATATTAAATTCCCCTCATAGACCTTAATGTACCCGAATTATTTAGTCAGTCCTTGTACATAAATCGGTTATGCTATATCTGTACTGATAAGTATAAAGGATTTAAGTCCAAAAATGTCAATTTTGAGTTAAGCACATAGTCAGACTCAGAAATAAATTCTCTGTCGATTGGTATAAACGATTTAAATCCATGTCATTTGGTCTTTGAGAAAATCCATTGGTAAAAAAAATATTTAAGTCATAAATTTAGCATTAATCTTTGGTATAAAATATTTAATTCAATTTTTTCCCTTTATTAAATGAAGGTTGACTATCATTGAACGGTATAGAGGGTATAAATCAACATAATCCCTTTTTCCTAATCGATTCTTCTGATTATTTTTTAGTTAGTTTAACTTTATTTTTCGTCTCCTGAAAAATCAAGAATATGGACTTAAATCCTTTATAATTATCAGTACAGATATATCCCTTTTAATAGGAGATGGGGTAAAATGAATCTTAATAATATATATATCAATTTCCTAACATTCTAAAATTATTGATGCGGTTGAGAGCGCCAATTTTCTATACACATTTCAACTTTGTTAAAAAAAAAAAAAAAAAAAGTTAGAAAGGGCGTCTGTGAATGAATATTACAGTCTAACAGGTGAGAACAAATGTGTGAAATTCGTTATCATTAGAATTTTTTAGATTTTGGGAAAATCAGCCGATTGTCTCTGTTTTTAAGCCATTTTCGCTTCCCGATATACTCTGTTGATATATTCGTGAATTTTTTTACTTTCGGATTTTAGGCATTTTGACACGAAAAATACAAGATCGATGTATTGTCTGTAGATTGGTTAGTTTGTTAATCTGTGTAAATATTATTTCATGAATGAATAATCATAAAGAAATCAGCCTAATTTTAAAAACAGCCTACGATACTGGCAACAACTCTACTGAATTCGAAGATTCTTTTAAGAAACTTGAAAAGTTATTCCCAATTTGAGATTTTTTTCACATGACAGAAAAGGGAAATATTTCGTGTAAACTTAAAATTCTTGGGTTATTGGATGGGAAATAGCATAAATTTTCAAGAAAAATATAAGTCTGACACTTAAAAAATGATGCAGAAAATTAACCCATATTTCACCATCGTCCTAAAAATAGGACATCATGCATAAGTGGTATTTATATAAATTCTTTTGAATATTTTAATTCAAATTAAAGGCGATAAATTATTTAAAAATCCAATAAATACATATGTGTCTTAATAGTTTGTTTAAATTAACATTTAATTTATATATATATATATTTAATTTTTAAAATGACAATTCTTGAAGATTTATTCATTACATTTTCAACACATTATTACTCAAAAAGGTTTTACGTTAAAGAATAACAAACCTATAAATTTATTGAGGTAATATTCTACACTTTTGTACTGGTAAAGCAATTCTTTAAATATATATATCGATAGATAGATAGATAGATAGTCTGTTTTCCTTATATTTCCGGCTGTCCTAAAGCATTGTCCTATTTTTTAGGACAGCCTGTACCGATTAAGCTAATGAACAGTTGGTAAGTTTTTAATTTTGTGTGCGTACATAGGCTTAAAGAAACATATATTTAAGATTTTATATGGAAAAAAAATATTTTTTCAATGCTTGGTACGATATGCGTTAACCCCTTAACGCGCGGCGTCCTCGCTGCGAGGACGCAAAATTTAAGATCCAGCTGCAAAAATTCATCCCGGAAAATTTTTAGCAAAAACTTACGTTTATAACATGTCAGAAAAGGCCAGTTTTTTCAACCCTAAAATTTAAAATTTCTTATAGTTTAATTTAGTTCATGAATTCCGGTGGCAGTATAATTTAAATATTCCGAATTGTCTTGAGCCGCAAAGGGTTAATATAATAGAAATGTATTGAAAGGGGAGAAATTACGCTTCTGAGTGAGGCATTTCTGTCTCTGAGCATGCCGGTTCATCAATCGACTTGCTCTTATTGTGAATTATATAGACTGCCTTACATTAGAAATGAGATATATATAATAAGTAGAATTTACCGATGTCAATTAGTTCTACTACGTGTACGGTTATGAACATGATAGCAGGGTCTAAATAGCGCGCTTTTGGAAGACTGCAAAATTTTTTACAAAAGTCTATCGATAGGCTCAAATTTTCATTGTGTATGTGTTTGTTAGCGTCCTAAATTATATAGTTCCTCAAAGGACTACTTGGTTAAGCTCAATTTCCACCAAAAGTGAACCATTAAAGACTGCAGTCAATACCTGAAAAGATTTTTTTCTCTCAACTAGTTTGCAAACAAATGAGGATTCATCTCGTTTTATTTATTTATTTATTTATTTATTTATTTTCGGTCAGCGTTTTATAACTATTTATCAGTTCTACACCGTCCAGTACTGAACTTCGTGCGTAAGTTACCGGTATGCCAGAGCAGAGACTCCCTCCCTTCTGTGGATGATCAAAATTGGAATAGCATTTCATCCATGGGGACGACTCCCAGATCGATACCAACAGTATACTGAAAAGATTTGGTACAACAAGTATGTTAATCAACACAACTATGAATAAAGTGAACGTTTTGAGGTACGCAGAGTACACTTAATAGTTTTATAGCAAATCGTTCGGTATTTAATAACTCCAGGTATTTTTGGATCAATTATCACTGAGAAAAAAATATGTAACGGACATTTAGAATCTAAATTGAGGTTCTAGAAAGAATAGTTCCAAGTCATCCTTATAAATTCTAGTCTCCTTTGAAAACGAGTTCTAGAAACCCCTATTAGAATTCTAGAGCGTTTGCCTATATTCTCGAGGGCAAAGTTATTTCAAAATCTCGGCAAATAAATGAGACTACAAGAGGCGGGTTTCAGCAACTATAATCTTGGTTTATGACCCAATTCCAGAAAATGAAGCGGGAATTTCTCGCAATACAAAAGATTCAGAATATTCAGAACATTTAGAATATTAAAACCTGAATAAATTACTACGTCAGAAACGCCAAAGAAGAATATTGGAAATACATACAGCTGCTTCGGCAGCCTTAAGCGTGCCGTCTTCAGTGCAAAAAGGATTTTGCACTGAGATCCTTTTTGCACTGAAGACGGCACGCTTAAGGCTGTCGAAGCAGCTGTATGCATTTCCAATATTTTTCTTTGGCGTTTCTGACGTAGTAATTTATTCAGGTTTTAATATTCCAACGCCAAGTCTCCTGTTATTATTTAGAATATTGTTTCACCATATAGAAAAGTGTAGACTAGAAATTCTCGATCATTTCGTCTATTCAGTTTATTGGCGTGCCTTATGCGCATAGCTCGGAAATCTATATTTCTAGTTAAGGGATTTAAAAAATGACCACTTATTCATTCTAGATGAAGGAGGTATATATTTTTTCTCAGCTTATACAGTTTTAATGAACACTAATCTTTGTCTGCTTACGTTTTTTTATGCTGTGCTATGCAGGAAAGGATGGAGACGCTTTTTATGCCGGATTCAAAACTGATCTTCTTTTGCATGTTTTGAAGTCTTTGCACTTCTTCCAAACCAGCACAAGAGTCGTCCACAACTTCTTTTGGATTTAGGCTGCAAAAATAAGTGAGAAAACTGGCATTATTAATCAATGCCTCTTTTATGACTGAAAAAATTATGCATATTTTCAGTTAATATATTTTGATTACTTTCAACTTGATAATATATAAGAATAAAAACCATCTTTATAACTTCTTAAAAATTTTTACTATTTTCTATCGCGGCTGTGCGGTCTCTTTCCTGCCATATAACGGTCTCTTTCAGTTTCTTAACTTGTACCACAAACACTATTTTATCATAGCCTCCTTAACTAGATGCATGTCGCATAGCTTAGAAACTAGGCAACAGTTGAAGCGGTAGACAGCGCCACCTAGTACAGATTATAAGACTTTTTTATTCAACTGTCACCAATAATTTAAAGAAGTGATACATGATATATATAATCGACGTTTCTTCAATTCTATTCGCCTTTTATGTATATCATATCCCACTTCTTAAAATTTTTGGTGGCTGTTGAATAAAAATGTCGAGCAATCTGTACCAGGTGGCGCTGTCTACCGCTTCAAATGTTGCCTACTTTCCCAGCTACGCGACAGGCATCTACTTAAGGAGGCTATGATTTTACACATAAAATCCAGAATTTTCCCTGTTTTGTATTGAAGTAAATAATAAACTAACTAAAAGAAATTATGCATGTCTCCAAACTATTTTAGGTGTATTTAATGTTGAATTCTGCTAAAAATTTCTCGCAACAAAAGATTTGTGGAATCAAAAACTATACTTTGCAATTACATTTCGCTAGCATATTCCGCATTTTACTGCGGTCAATCTGTTCTTGATTTTGAAATAATTTTGATATTTTTGAACACGTAAGAAAGTTATATCGAGATGAGTTTCATTTTTAAATTCCCAGATTTTTGAAATGTGGGTGAAATAATTGTCTGAAATTTTGAATGAATGTAGACAATCAGAATCTATTCCCTTTAAGATTATTTTATTAAGATATTTAATTTACTATTTTTAAATAAATTTTATAGTGCGACCACGTTTCCTACGACTAGCAGTGAGGCCGAGTCCAAAAGTCTGGAGGGATGCAAAATTGGCCGAGAGATAGTTATTTGGCAAACATCCAGTTATTCGGTGTTCCCTTATCGCTTGTTTTATCTCACAAGGAAACATTCAAAAGGTGTCATCTTCAAAAAGTATTGAAAAAAATGTATGTGATTCTACTCTTCGTAAAATACCAGAATATGAAAAAAATATCGGCTGAAATGAATGACAGCGACCACAAAAAATTATCAAAATTAAGCATTTTTTGCGATTTAGCGCTGTTAGGCGATACGTTTGCTAGCACCGAGATTGCCGTGTACGAACAGAACCGTGTTTTGCTTTTCCGCCAAGTACTTAAAATCAATCGCGTAGCAGTGTGAAATCGCCAAATATGCTTAATTTTGATAATTTTTTGTAGTCGCTGTAATTAATTTCAGCCGATAATTGTTTCACTTTCTGGTGTTTTATGAATAGTAGAATCAAATATATTTTTATCAATACTTTTTGAAGATGACACCTTTTGAATGTTTCCTTGTCAGTCACCCCTATTTTAACACTGGACTGGTTCAATCTGCACTTGCGCAGAGGCTTCCATGGTCGCAAGAAATGTGGTTAAATAATAAATAGATTTTTAGGACAGATAACTTTTTTATTTCCCAATTCGTCCTAGACTAGAATTCATTCAGAAAGGAAAAAAAACGTAGTATAGGGTTCAACTTAGAGGAAAGGGGTGTTTCCACCAGTCATTTAAGCTGCCAAAATAGAAACTGATTACTTCAGTTAGAAATTCTTCACATTATAATCTCTCAAACATATCTACTTTATTTGAGAAAACCAGTTGGTTTTAACCTGTAACATTTCGAAAAATTGTATTTTTCCCGTTTATGGAAATCAGTGATGGTTGTTGCAGTTGGCAGCAAAATTATTGAAGCACACATCCACACCTTTCATATATACAGGGTGTTTCAGTTAACCGTTTCAGAACTTCTAAGAGGGGTAGGGTACATCCTGACAACTCGAAATCATATAGCAATGTGGGGTCGGAAATGCTTTCCTGAAGCGGTGTTGTACACAGAAGCTGCCGGAGAAATTCGAGATATGCCTGGAGTATTCCAGAATGTTCGGTTGTCCATGAGTCGGAGATGTGAGGCGTGCATTGTAGCCCGTGGAAGAAACTTCGAACACTTACTTTAATAAATGTACCTTTTGCTTCTTTTCATGTATTATTAAAACGATTTCTCACTTACGGTCTCTTTTCTTTATGGTGCTACTGTGTGCAACACCGCTTCAGGAAATCATTTTCGACCCCACATTGCTATATCATTTCGAGTTGTCAGGATGTACCCTACCCCTCTTAGAAGTTCTGAAACGGTTCACTGAAACACCCTGTATATATATATATATATATATATATATATATTAGCTTGATCGCTAATTTTTATTATCAACTAGCAGGCTTTGCCCGCTTCGCTGGTCACTATTTTTAAATGAATCACTATAATTACTGAATTCTCAAAATTGCATTAATTTTTATCACGTGAAAAAAAAAAAAAAAAAAAAAAAAAAAGCGAAACAAAATCTGATTAGGAAAAATGTCGCACCGGGTTCTCACTGCCTTCCGAAAAAATTCCCAAAATGCTCTAACTCTTATTTCCCCCTTCGACCCCCCCTCCCGTCTATCCTAATAATTTTACAAATTCAAAAATATCCGCAATCGATTTGTAAATATCAAAAACCTCTTTGCACCAGTTTTGAACGATCTATCTCTATTTTTATTTTTTTGCCCCACCACTCTCCCTCTTCCCAATAATTTTAAAAATTCGAAAATATCCGCAATCGATTTGTAAGTATCGAAAACCTCTATGTACCAATTTTGAATGATCTAACTCTATTTTATTTTGTTTGCCCCTCCGCCCCCCTTCCGTCCGTCCTAATAACGTTACACTTTCGAAAATATCCCCATTCGACTTGCAGGCATCTAAAACCAATCTGTACAAATTTTGAACGGCCTAACTGCATTTCTATTTGTTTTTGCCCATAGCCCCCCCCTTACCGCCCCTCCTAATAATTTTACAAATTCAAAAATATCCGCATTCGATTTTAAGTATCGAAAACCATTTCTGTACCAATTTTGAACGATCTAACTCTATTTTTATTTTTTTGCCCCCCCCATCCCATCCCCCCTTCTCACCCCTCCTAATAACTTTACACTTTCGAAAATATCCCCATTCGACTTGCAGGCCTTTAAAACCTATCTGTACCAATTTTGAATGCCCTAACTGTATTTCTATTTGTTTTTGCCCATAGCCCCCCCCTTCCCGCCCCTCCTAATAATTTTACAAATTCGAAAATATCCGCAATCGATTTGTAAGTATCGAAAACCTCTATATACCAAATTTGAACGATCTAACTCTATTTTTATTTTTTTGCCCCCCCCCCTCTCCCCCCCCCCCTTCTCTCCCCTCCTAATAACTTTACACTTTCGAAAATATCCCCATTCGACTTGCAGGCTATTGAAACCTATCTGTACCAATTTTGAAAGGCCTAACTGTATTTCTAATTGTTTTGCTCCCCCCTTTGGGGATCAAATTTCAAAAATTCCAGGAATTGGTTTTTAGACATTTATATTAGCTATATTTTAAAGCAAAAATTTTACGGATATCTGTTTCTTTGTTTGAGCTATGAAGGATATTTTGAATTCACGTTTTGCCCCCTCCCCCCCCCCTTGGGGGCCGAATTTTTTCAATTTTTTTCTTTCCTAAACCATCCCTGACCTATAAGGAAAAAAACAAAAAAAGAATGATCGAAATCGGTCAAGCCGTTTACAATTTTATAATGGACATACAGACAAACATTCATTTATATATATATATATATATATAGATTATAAGAAAAAAAACTTTTTATAAACTGTGTTTTTAAATTTTCTGTTGAATCATAGAACTAACTACATTAGCACTTTATCAATGCGTATGAAATCTTTAAACTGATAGTGACGTCAATTTTTGTGAGATACATAATTTAATTTTTTACAATTTTTTAAAGTTCACGTTTAATTAAATTATTTATTTAATCACGTTTATTTATTTTTATGTCGAAAGAAAATGAACTCGTAAATTTTTTTTGGCAACAATTAAATTATAGCTAATATTTTAATGGCTATTTATAAGGTATTAGGAGGTTATTATTTTCATATTTTAATTAATAATAAGAAAACTATTCGAATTTTTTCGAATTTTTTTTTTCCTAAACCATCCCTGACCTATAAGGAAAAAAACAAAAAAAGAATGATCGAAATCCGTTCAGCCGCTCTCGAGTTTTAGTGAGACTAACGAACAGCAATTCATTTTTATATATATAGATAGATTCACTTTTTTATAAATAGCATAAGACAAAGATCATGACTTGACAGACATTTTTTTTAACAAAACAGTATTAGGTGCCCGCATTTTAAGTAGGAATTATTGCTAGTGCTTCAATAATTTTACTGCCGACTGTAGCTAGTGAATGGCGAAGATTTTTAATATAATTTTTAAAAATTCTATATTTGTTTAAAACATGACAAATATGTTTATCACATGACAAAATATTATTTACTAACACCGAATGATCTGATAGAAACCCAAAAGGAAATTGCGAAATTGAATGTTATAAAGCTAATGTTATAAATGCTAAATTTTAATATTAAACCAAGAAGTGCTTTAGAGTCATAAAAAGTATATACATACGCAAGTACAGTCTTAAAAACATTAGTTGAATCGTAGCTATTTCTAAATTTAGAAATCATATTGTGACAAAAAAAAAAAAAAAAAAAAGAACCAAAAATTAGAAGTTATAATTGCTCCAAATGCAAAATTTCAACCTTTTATGGAAAATTTATTCTAAAATATGCAGGAACCTATTTGAAACATACGTTTTGCGTTTTACAATTAAGGTATACAAAGTAAAAATAGAAACCATTTTTTTAAACGGGATCTTGTTTAGGATTAAAATACAATATACTATAACGTTTTCTAATTATGTAACAGAGAGAATGTATGTAGGGGGCGTTCATCGATTCGACGACTAGACAAGACAAAAGGAATGGTATAAGTCTCCACTTCAGTGCAGGGTTGCCAAATTTGGCCTTTTTCTATTTAATAGTCAACAATAATTTTTATTTGTAACGTTTGATAAATCACTTCGAAGATTGTTAAATGTATTGTGTATATCAAATGTCACTTCTCAAAATTATTGGTGACTATTGAATAAAAAAAAAGGCCAAATTTGGCGACCCTGCTTCAGTGTGTGTTTCTCCTTAAATTCATACATACAAACGCTTGCATTTCTGGTAATTTGGTATTCCGGTTTATGGATAGTCTACTTCAAAATAATAATAGAATAATAATAATAATAATAATAATAATAATAATAATAATAATAATAATTGTAGTTGAAAGGCGCTTACCCTTTGAAAATCACTATTCTTCGATAGCAATAATCTACAAGGTCGACCAGAGTATCCCCTGCTGATTCCATCACATCCTCATGGAAAAGGAGAATCTCCAGAAATGACAACAGGGTGATCTCGTGATACAGCTGTAAACGGAAATAAAGCACTTAATGGGGGTAAAATGATCTGGTGAAGCATTTACACTACTTTCACTTACCCTATATTGCAATAGCACATTTTTGCCCCCCCCCCCCTTTTTTTTTTTTTTTTCCAAAGGAAGTCTTTATGCCAAAATTTTTTTATAGTGAAGTTCAAGATATAAAATCACCAATTAATTAATAACAGAGGTTTCTATTAAAAAGCTGCGATATTAACTCCTTCGGCCCTGACATCATAGTATTAGAGAGGACACATCTTTGCATTACTCTAAATTCCTTATTTTCAAGAGTTTTAACCTCGAAATTTAATGCCCTACTAATAATACATATAAGAATAGCAGTATGCTACCATTTTTGCTCAGTAGATGGTAGGGTTCCCAGTAGAGAAAATAATGGAAGCGTCTAGTCATTTCCAGCCAAAAGGTAAATGCATCTTTTCTACTAAATTTATTTCATTTTGTGAGAAATGCGCAGTATTTTTATGTTCTTACGCACAAGGAAATTACTTCAAACTGTTTCATACAAAATAATTGTATACTATCATAACTGCCAATATTTTAATTTATTCCGGAATACTTTTAGTACCCTTTATTTCGTACCACTTATTACTTTCTCTTGCCCATAAGATAGAGAAAGTACTGTTTTTGGGTCAAATTTTCGAACGCGAGTTTTTGTTATATATACATGTTCTGAGGTGCCCTGAATACGAAAATCATGTTTTTAGCAAATGGTCTGTGTGTATGTATGTGTGTCTGTCTGTGTGTGTCGGTGTGTGTGTCTATCTGTTATCAGCATATCTCAAAAACAAATAATGGCAGAAAGTTCAAACTTGGTATTCTAAATGTGTATCATATAAGGATGCTACACTAAGCTTTTCGTTAAGATCAAGCAAATGGTTCGTGTACAGGGACACTCAAAAGTATTCAAATACATTACGTTTATGGGGGAAATTGCAGGTAAGTAGAGTTCAACATCTATAGACTGCACTAAACCAAATGAAACGAATATAGATTTTTTGTAATATAGTCAAAAGGGAAAAAAAAATTGTCTATGTAGGAGCCTCGCCTCCCCTCGAGGGGAGTAAATTTTCATGATGGGTATCGTTCAAAAGAGCTCGCCAATACCTTTAAAACGAATGGTTGAACCATCGATCTGCGATAATTTAAAACAAAGTTATCGATTTATTTTACTTTTAACAAAAAAAAACTTGAGAAAAAAAATCTTTTTTTTTTTTCTGATATTGAGAATAAAATGGACTTTTTTTTTTTTTTTTTTGATATTTAGTGTTATACTACTTCTCTAATATGGAAATCGTCTGCATTATCATAAAAGATAATTTTTTTTAAATAATAATTTTAATAAATTATTTTTAAAAAACAGAATTATTTTTTAATAGCCGAATTAAATTCTATATAAATGTAGGTGCGTTAATGAAACGGGGGGTTGAGGGGGGCGGTAGCCCCCCCTCACACAGAACTAATTATCATATAAAACTCTTTCGAAGCCTAATTTGAATTGTGTAACATAGGTTTACATAACAGTACTCGTTATCTTTCCTATTAATGTGCAACCTGTATTTCTAGTATTAAATTTCAGGGTAAGAGAAAGTCGTGTGAGTGACACACCAGATTATTTTTTTAAAGTAATTTTTTTCTTATTTGATCAAAATTATGTATTAGAGAAAATTTTTCTGCGTATAAAGTGGTGCGAAATAAAGGCGAGGATAAAAGTACTTCGGAATAAATTGAAATATTGGCAGCTAATTACTGTACATAAAATTAATTTTCACTTTTTGATTAATTATAACTTAGTATCCTACTATTAAAACACTTTTCAATTAGTTTGTAACAGGCAGAATTTTATAATATTTCAGATTTAAGATATTTACAAATAATGTAGAATATCCAACCATTCATTGATTTGTTTTATCTGTGCAATTCATAATTCAAGGTCGAAGGGGTTAAACTTTATTTAAAAAATATGAATGTTAATAGCTTGGCAACAGACATATCATTATACTTTATGGTATAATATGTGATCAGGATTCTGACAAAGAGAATTTGAAATACAACTATTTTTATATAGTAATTTTAGATTTGACTAATCACTGATATCCGTTCACATCTGTTTAAAAAAAAAAAAATTATCGTATCAAAATTTTTCTTTGTAAGAACTCTATATGTGATGTACTGTACTTGAGTATGTCCAGTGTATCTTAATCAAAACAGTTGAAAATAGTTTTAAAAGCCGTTCTATTTGGCATGCATTATGTGTGCAAGGAGCAATCGTCCCCTTTAAGAATGAACAATTTATCCATGTAGGAGAAGCCCAGAAAGGTGAAAAAAAAAATCTCATCAGGGAATGAAATACACACATCCAAAGAAACCAAATTTAATTTTTAACAGCCCGCAAAACAAACGATACAACAAAACAGCTCAACCAAATCCCAAAAGAAAAATTCAAACTAAATCGAAATTCATAGGAAAAAAACAACCCAAGAAAGGAAGGAAGGAGGCAAGCGGCAAGACTTGTGACTTGCCTGTGGGGTTGAACTAGTTTTACACCGGCAACACTCCCCCAGCCTGCCAAGACCAGATTAGGAGAAACATGGATGTAAAAAAAAAAAAAAAAAAAAAAAAAAAAAAGCAAAACCCCATACCAAATAAAGAACGATGAAACCATGAAATTTATTGATTGATTACGAACCCATTATAAAAAAGAACCCCGAAATGAATCAAATGAAACAATGTGATATTTAATAGTACCTACTCAAAAAAAAAATTAGGGATTGATTTTGTAATATATTAAATAATTTTTCTGAAAAAAAATTTAAAGTTCATGTCTATGTAAAAATTTCCGAATAAACATGCTTTTTACTATATTTTTATTTTTAATATAGTTTCTTTAAAAGATATTGCAAAATCTGTCCTTAATTTTTTTAAGTGGATTTTATTAAACATCCCCAAAAGAAAATATATTCTTTTCTTAAATATCTGAAGAAGTTTTAGCCTTTAGAAGATATGAATTCACGTAAAATTGGCATAGCTGCCAAGTTTTTCAATTTATTCCGGAATGTTGTTAGTCCCACCCCTTTTTTACACCGTAATATTTTTAGAGTAATTTTCTCAATATTAAATCGTAATTATAAATCGAAGAAAATCTTTCTACAAAGATTACGGTGTGAATAAAGAGCGGGGCTAAAGACATTCCGGAATAAATTAAAAAACTTTGCAGCTATGAATTGGAAAGTGAGAGAAAACAAATTAAAGATTTTCAAAACTGTAATTATATATATATATATATATATATATATATATACATATATACAGTCGAACCTCGTTAACGTGAATCTCAAGGGAATAAAAAATTTGTTCATGTTTGTTCATGCTGTAAGTAACTCAGAAACTATTCTTCATTTTAGCAGGGATTGTGGAAACAGTTTATGTTAATAAAAATTCATGTTAAGCGTGTAACGTTAACGAGGTTAAACTGTATTAAAAATCATTATGATTGTTGCCTGAATATATATTTTATCGAACAAAACCTAATATATCTCAATTTATAAATATTAAATGGAAATATAAGCTTTCATATGAAACCTTCAACAGTGCTAATTCAAAGGTGGCAAGACCCCTTAAGCGTAAAATTATCGCATAACATATCTAAAAATGTGGTATCATACTTGCCAACATACTAATTAATACTCCGTAGTATTGCTAGCTCCGCCTTCTTTTTTACACCAGTATCTTTTTAGAGTATTTTTCTTCTTATTTAATCGTAAATGCATTTCCAGAATGTTACTTTAAAAATTTACTGGTGTAGAAAAAAGAGCGGGACTAACAACACTATGGAATATTAATTAGGATGTTGGCAGTATGTGGTTTAAGCCATTTCCAATTATAGCCCATATACATTGGAATTATTTTATAAATAAATGGTAAAAGTTTTTCTTTTATATATATATATTCTTTATGAAACATACTTTTGTGTATAAGAAAAATACATGTTAATTATGTAATGTTTTACGCAATCTAAAAATGTTAACATGTGACAGTCAGAAACTTTGCCTATAGACGTAATGTATTTGAATTCTTTTACATGCCTTTGCGTTTCCCACCAATGTCTGTTTTTGGGTATTCTCATAACAGACGCACACAGACAAATTGTTAAAATTCTGATTATGTAAATATTAAGAAGACTTAAAATACAGGGTAAGTCAAAATGAATATAGCGATTACAAACGGCTATAACTATTTAATGGAAAAGAATTTATCGATAAGATTAACACAGAATGTAGATGGAACTCCAAAATTTTGTATACATACGTCATATATGTTCTATGTGACTTCCCTTGTCACACGGACAACATTTAGATGGTTGTCCATTTCACGCCATACATTCTGAAGCATGGTCTGCAGTCACCGACGCAAGCGCATTCCAAATGCGTACTTTGAGACCCTGCGATTTTTATCTATGGGTTTATGTGAAAGACAGGGTGTATGTGCTTCCCATGACCAAAACAATTGAAGAACTCAAAGTACGCATTTGTAATGCGCTTGTGTCGGTGACTGCAGACATGCTTCAGAATGTATGGCGTGAAATGGACTACCGCCTAGATGTTGCCCGTGTGACCAAGGGAAGTCACATAAAACATCTATGACGTATGTATACAAAATTTTGAAGTTCCCTCTACATTCTGTGTTAACCTTATCGTTAAATTCTTTTCCATTAAATAGTTATAGCCATTTGTTATCGCTATATTCATTTTGACTTGCTCTGTATATAAATAAATACACCACGATTGTAATTCGATCACTAAGAAAAAATTCTATAACTGAGATCTAGAGTCTAGTTTGTGACTCTTGTAAAAATAGTTCCATGTCATCTTTATAAATTCCAGTTCCCTTTGAAAGAGAGTTCTAGAAACCCCTATTAGAATTCTAGAACGTTTGTTTATATTATAAA
Source organism: Salticus scenicus (assembly GCA_963930645.1). Lineage (NCBI taxonomy): Eukaryota > Metazoa > Arthropoda > Arachnida > Araneae > Salticidae > Salticus > Salticus scenicus. The sequence goes on from OZ005660.1 coordinate 76,187,126, forward strand.
GGTCAAACTTATTTAAAATTCTTTGCAAATAAATGTGAATACAAGAAGCGAGTTCCAGCAACTATAATCTTGGTTTACTGCCTAATTCTATAAAATCAAGCGAGAATTTCTCGCAGTGCAAAGGATTCAGAATATTTAGAATATTCAGAATATTGTTTCACCATCTAGAAATATATACACTAGAAATTCTAGATCATTTCGCCTATTCAGCTTATTGGCATGCCTTATACATATGCATAGCTCAGAAATCTATATTATTTCTAGTTTAGGAATTGAGAAACTGACCACTTATTCATTCTAGATGAAAGCGGTATATATATATTTTTTTCTCAGTGAAAATTAAACCGAAAAAAAATAATTTTGTCTATTTCAGATAGAGTAAAAGGCAGTAAAATGTAAAAATCGTATGCTTACCACTGTGTAGAGAGGTATGAAGGACTTAGTCACCCATTCCATTTTCATAAGGCGAGGCAGTATCTTTAGCCTCCATAATTCAACGGCTATCAGTTGGTGTACCAACGCTGGCACCTAAAATTTAAGTATTTAAAAATGCGAAACACAGAAAACAATTCTGTTTGTATACAAAGATGTTCAAGAAGCATTGATGATCAGTGTTCTCACAAAAGAAAATTTAGGTATCACAATTTTTATATGATAAGTTTTCTTTTAATGATATCAACAGATACACTGCTCGGCATAAAAATTGCGTTTGACACCATTTCAGCATATTCTTATGTAAAATGACCTCCTGGATCTGAATAGGATGCCCATTTTGCCCTATCACCCACCGTTTTATAGGAATGGCCCCCTATTTTTATCATTTTTCGATGATTTTATGACTATAAATTTGATTTAGGAGAGGGGAGGAATATTTTAATCGTTAAATATCTCTTCTGAGGGGCTACATAGTTGGAAAACTGTAAAACATGGACATTTGCGACAAGGGAAAATTTTCTTTTTTTTTTTTTTTTTTTTTGGGGGGGGGGGGATTTGCCACTGAAATTATGAATTACATATCTTATAATTTTTAAATTTGTTATCAATGTTATTTTTTAAACTTTATATATATATATATATATATTAGGTGTTAAACTAATTTGTTTTTCATTCTTCAAATCAAATTCATGGTCATAAAATTATCGAACAGGGAAAAAAATGAGGGTGGGGTGGTGTTTCTATAACACGGTGGGTGACTGGGCAAAATGGTAGTCGGATTCGGATTCAGGAGGTCATTTTACATAAGAATCAGCAAGAATGGTATCAGACCTCGATTTTTTTTTGATTTTTTTTTTTTTTTTTCAGAGCACTGATATCAATAGTAGGTATCCTCGGATATCAATTCTAAAATTCTTATATAAAAATAATGATAACCAAATTTCCCTTTGTGATAATAAGGAATAACGTCCTTTTAATTCCTTGAATATTCATCTTGGTGTATAAAACACATTATGAGGAGTTTTCTTAATGACCTTTTTTCTTCTTTTCATTATACATTAAAATATAATTAAAAATTTGAAATGAAATTTAAAAATATTTATATTTCAAGTTATTATATTTTTAATATAATGCTGCAAACATAAGTAAACAATAACAACATCAACGACAAAAAATAAATAAATACTTTTTACAAAACATGACAAATTAGTTTTAAATGGAGATATTTTAAATCTATTAAGATTTATTACCATTTTTAACTATTTTCCAAGGAGTGAACTACTCTTATATTTGTAACTTGAGTACTTCAAAAAATGTATAAGTTAAATCAACAAAGAAGCATTAAAAAGGGTTAAAGAATTATTAAAAATTCATCGTTAATGTGATATTTATCATCAAATGCATGCGCAGTATGCACGTAGTTTATTCATCCTTTGCGAAGTATTCGCTAATTTTAATCCATATTATTTTCTGTTATGATGTTTTGTGCAAACCGTACTTGCCAAAGTCCTAATTAACATTCCGTAGTGTTGTTAGTCCCGCCCTTTTTTTCATACCAATAAATTTTTAGAGTAATATTCTCCAAATGCAATCACGATTAAATAAGTAGAAAAATACTCTAAAAAGATACTAGTGTGAAAAAGAAGGCGAGGCTAACAATACTACGGAATATTAATTACATACTTGCCAACATACTAATTAATATTCCGTAGTATTGTTAGCCACGCCTTCTTTCATATCTATATCAAATCAATTCAAATCTATATCAATTTTTTCACAACTTATTGTGACAATGGATGAAAAGGAAGAAAGAAATTTCGGTGCTGATTCTTGTGTAGTTCTTGTGTGCGGACCCTTCCGGGAAGGATCAAAATTGTGATTGCATGTGACCGGAACATCTCTATGGCTGCCTCCCAGACCATCGCCAATTACCCATAGCGCAGTACTGGTGCGACGTTAAATCGAACCTACCTACCTAATTACGTACAACCATGGATCATATATTAATTTCCCCGGGTAAAATGACTTCATGACAGAAGAACAACGTCACTGGGAGAAACTTTCTTCAAAATGGCAAATAGAGTACTTTCATAAACTTGTCGTTTTTAGTTAATAACTTCTTTAATTAAAATGATAGAGATTTCTAAGCAGCTGAAATGTCTTTCTTGGAGTATTCGGAACACATTGATACCTCTCACGACGCGAAGGACCCTGCCCTCCGCTAGAAGATGCTGTCGCAGACAAAAAAATCTGGAGTGACTCCACTCGACCTTCCGAACATTGTGTAATTAACAGTTTTGTAGATAAAGTAAAGAAAGGGGAGTTGTTAAACAAACAAAAGAGAGAAAACCATAATAGAGTGTTTGAGTATTTTTTTCCCTATATTACACGATGTTTTATTTAACGCTACTGAACTTTGAGCCCATACATATAATGATAATGAATTTTTCGTTGTGTGCCTGTAAAAACCTATAAATGCTAGATTCACCAAAATGCTTATATTTAGTGCAACAGTGATTTATAATACTCATATAAATTTTCAGTCAATTGAATAAGGCGTTTAGATGCTATCGTACTTTTAAAAATTTGGTCCCATAGGCCATAATGATAAAGAATTTTTCTTTGTGTCCCTGTAAAAACACTGTAAGTGCTAAATTCACCAAAATCTATACAGTTGGTGCAACTTTAACCTATAACATGTGTAAAAATTTTTGCTCAGATTAATAAGGCGTTTAGACGCTATCACACTTTTAAAAATTTGGCCCCATAGGTATAATGATAAAGAATTTTTCTTTGTGTCCCTGTAAAAAAACTATAAGAGCTAGATTCTCCAAAATCTATACAGATTGAGTATTTGTGACCTATAATATGTGTATAAATTTTTTGCTCAATTGAATAAGGCGTTTAGATGCTATCGCACTTTTAAGATTTTGCTCCCTTAGGCCATAATGATAAAGAATTTTTCTTTGTGTCCCTGTAAAAAAACTATAAGTGCTAGATTCACCAAAATCTATAGGGTTCGTACTATGGTGACTTACATTATACGTACCAACTTTCAGGTTATTCGAACAAAACGTTTAGACGCTAGCGTGTTCACTCACAGACATACACACATACATACATACACACATACACACACACATACATACATCATCGCAAAAATTGTGAAAACGGACTCATTGGACCTCGAAACGTATAGAAACATCAAAATCTCAAATTCGGATTTTTGACATGATTACAATACTTTCCTCACTATAGTGTTCGGAAAGTAAAAATTTGACGCCAGTGACAGTAACTTTTTTTTAATATATAGAGATAGTATAAACAATAAAAAAATTCACAATAACTAAATATGATTATGTGTCTTTGTTTAATTTCAAATAATAAATCATTTTAAATACAACGAAAAATTGTAGGTATGGTTCAGTGTTAGCTCCAGTAGATTAAAAATACCCTGATTGAGGTTACCACAGAACTGACATTTAAAAGTAATAAGTTCAAATCTTTGAATAAATACCATAAATTTCAAGAACTCGCAACAATTGCTTCGAGTCGAAAGAAAACATAATCCTTCGTCAGGCGAAAATGTAGGAACGAGTGCCGCTTTATTTGCAGCACTCATGTCTATTTTGTCCGTCTGACGAAGGGTCGTGTTTTCTTTCGACCCGAAACAATTGTTGCGAGTTCTTATATTTTATAGTGTTTATTCAAAGATTTGAACTTCTTCTTGATTGACTGTAATTAAACTGGCTAAAGAAAAGTTAGAAGTGCAGTACAGGTCACGTTCTTGGGTTCAAAATACTTTTGTTTACATTTATGAATACCCCTAGCGACTACTGATGCCGGTAGTCCAATTGAAGTAAAAATTACACCATCATAATTCTAAGCGAAAATAGAGTATTTTTAATCAAAAAATTTACCCAGTTGTCAAAAATATTAAAACTCTAGTGTTCGCCATGGATGACGAACACTAGACTTTTAATATTTTTGACCACTGGGTTTTCGCCATGGATGACGAACACTGGTAAAATGTGCAAAATAGACATCAGTAGCCGCCATACCTCAAAAATCACTACATTGTGTTAAATTAAAAAAAAAAAAAAAAAAAAAAAGTCTCACATAAATCACATTCTATATTTCACAATCATTACGTACAATGATTTTTGAGTAATGTCAAATAAACAACAAAATATATCAAGAATTGCATATAACTTTCCTTAGTCGTTTGCTTTACGTTGACTCCATCCAATTGTCATTTAAAGCATAGTTCATTTATTTCGATTTCCCCGCTCTTCCCCGAACATTTGAAATTGAACTGTTTGTGTGATAAGAAGCAGAAGGCTTTGCAGAATCTAGTGCGTGTGGATTGAAATTCATAAATGTTATTAAACGCTTATTTTAACACTTATTTTACGAGGGTGACGACTATTCTCTCTCTTCTGATGCAAATTTTAGGGTTGGCGAACATTGGTGTCGTTCGTTACCTTAAATACCCAGCATGTGAAAAAACCCTTTTGAAATTTCAACTCTGAAAAATACCTAAAATCTAGCTCGCTGTTGTGTTTACAGTTTACTTAATTTCTACTGCATTCAAATGAATTTTTGACAAAAGTTGCTCAAAATATTTATCCTTCAACCTATGTAAAAAAAAAAAAAAAAAAAAAAAAAAAAAAAATTTCCATCTTTCACGCATGCGTAGTAAAAGGTCATTTACTGTAAATGGTCATATCTCAGCAAATATTACACGTGTGAATTTTATATTTCAGAATAATGTTTATCTATTGTTCTGTCAATTTTTCTGAAAGTTTTATAAAATTTTATGGAAATCCATTCTAGTTATGAGCAAAAAACTTGTCAAAAAAATTAATAATTTTTGGAAAAATAATTCCTTATATTTGCTTAAATAATTACGCAATTTCCACAACAAAACATATAAATATTGTACATAGTAAGGGTGACGAACACTGGTATAAATTTTAGGAATGGCGAGCACTGGTGCCTTTACCTTATGTGCAACAATCTGTTAAAGTAACAAGTCATTTGTAGCTTTTAGTGATACAGGATGATCCAAAGTATTTGCGCTTTTCCTCAATTTGTGGTTGGTTCTGTAATTGCGTTCTGAACTAAATCGATAGTGGATATGTGAATTTTTAAGTGTTCTTTTCATGTCAGAAGTTCTTTTCTTGTATTTCTTTAGATAATCGAAAAAAATTTCAAAAAAGAAAAAAAATTCTAATAGTTCGATTACCTGTTGTATATATAACATTAAGGAAATAGGATGCAATAAGTATACCTTCTGATGCAGAACGCTTTCTTCCTTAACCATTTCATCCGCTCCCGATTTCACTTCTAAGGAGGCTTGTAACGAGAGCTTATAGATGCGGTCGAACTGCTCAAACCATCTAAGGCATGAATAGGAAAGGAAACAAAAACATAGCATAAAGTAATATGTTGTAGAGTAAGTGCACCAGTGATTGACACTTTTAGAGCAATCTCTGATGTTTTTAATGTTCTAGTCATCAGAAAATATTTTTAGAAATCTTAAGTTAATACATATGGCATGAAAGACATTCAGAACCACGTATATGTTAAAATATATTCATTTGATAACAATTATTTTTTTATGATTTTTTATTTGACACCCACTCAATGTTCCAGTAATTGACACTTCCAGGTTTTCCTTTTATTAGTAATTGGCCCCCTATGTTCCAGTGTTTGACTCTGCTAGTGATTCATTTTACCAGTTATTAGCACCCTATGCTCCAGTGTTTGACATAAAATGTTAAAATTCTTACATGTAAAATATATGATTTTATTATTTTTATTATTTATTAATTATTTCGGGATAGATGTCAATTACTGGAGCATGCCAATCATTGGAGCACCTACCCTAGCTATCACAAAATTTTCTTCTATGTCGTTCTATATAACAGCAGCACTTATTACTGTTCAACATGTACAAAAGTTTAATCATAGCTTTTCACAGTAAAAATTTTACATATGGTGTTTGGTACGATTTCATTCAACAGATGTTAAGACGTAACCATATGGAAAATCACAGAAAATTAATAATGGAATCGACACTTGTCGGGCAAAATAGTCTCAAATTAAGTCAGCATTGTCATAATGGTTATCTTACATATCATTTGGTGCCTTTATATGCCATACAAGTTGAGATTTATCCCAGCAGCGCCACTTCTCGGCCGATATGCACTTAAATTCAATTAGCAGAATGTCTCATAACGGCCCGCTCATATATGAAGTTTTTTGCGGTTACATACAATAGAATCTGAGATGTAGCCGTCTTATTCACGAGGAAATTGCAACATAGCAGTGCCACCTATCGATTAATGATCATCTAAACTATCCTAAGGACGCTCTCACATATCAAGTTTGTTCGATTATTTATAAAATAATACCTCTATAGTTACCGAAGCGGGGAGCCATCCGTAGATATAGTAATTTATATAGATCTATCATCCCCATGTTAACGAGCAAAGATTTTTGATGCCGAAAAAGGTTTTTGGCATCAGCCATTAGAGAGTTAAAACTCGAAAACAGTAATAGAATAGAATGGTAATGAATTTTGAAAATGCCGAAATATTACGTGCCTTTTAAGTGTTCTAATAAATATATGAAAAGAAATAGGGTAGGTTCCATAAATAAGTTATATTCAAGTAATTTATGAAAAATATAATTTTTATAATCAGTTGCTTTTTTATTATTATGAGATAATTACTGTTTTCATATTTAATGGAGTACTTTTTTTTTTTTAATTTTAATACTTTTTAAGATTTTATATTAGTAAGTAACATGGAATTCTCAAAATTCTTTTAAATGTATCTAGCAGCCGCGAAAGTTTTAATGTATAACTAGTAGGTTGTGGCCACCACAAGACTTTCTTCCATTTATAATCCTATATAAATTTACGCAATAAAATTACGCAATAAAATTTACGTATTAAAATTATTTTTCATGATGAATTCAGACGATTTTTATCTCAAAGAAGTATAATAATAATAAATGCCGAAAGAAAGACAGTTTTGTTCAGACATGAGTATACTAGAGTATAGTAAAAAAAAAAAAAAAGGAAAACGAAAAGAAAGAAAGAAAGAAAAAGGGGTATCTGGAGTTTTTCATTCTCTTTTAATGCATAAATTTTATTTGCTAAAATACCTATGTGTATTCCCGTGTATATTCACTCGGGAAAATACATCCATAAGAGAGTAAAATGACCGTCTTTTCCCAATTAAAAAAGCAGAGCTGCCAACCTAATCCGGCAAATTGCTAGTACCGCCCCTTTTTCTACACCACTTAATTTTTAAAGTAATTGTCTTCAAATATATTTGTGATGAATTAAGAAGAAAAAAAAACTCTAAAAAATGACTGGTGTAGAAAAAGGGGCGGTACTAGCAATTTGCAGGATTAGGTTGGCAGCTCTGAAAAAGGTATCACTTTTACCCTCTCAATGATCAATCTATGTCTTATTACTATATCTATGGAGCCGTCCCCTCTGTGAAGGATCAAATTTATGGTGGCATGTCTCCGGGACAACTCTAGGGTTGAATTCCAGATCGAAACCAGCTGTCCACTGCGTAACTCTCATGCGACGTTAAATTCATTTAGCCTTAACCTATTGGAAATATCTTCTGCATTTTAACCCCTTCCTGGCTTAATCCCAAGTTCAGTTCGGGCAGACGAACAAACGAGGGTGCAAGAGTTTCCGTTTGAAGACAGAACACTGACACCAGTTTTCTTAATCAATAATTTCTGTCATATTTGTGCACAGTGATGCCAGATGGTCGAAAATTATTTTCCCAAACAGGTCTTCAAATTTCCCCAAATCAGGGGTTTTTTTTTTTTCGAAAAATTTCCCAACTTGATTTCTACTAAAAAGGGAAAATAAAAAAATTTTCAAAAAAAAAAAAAATCACGCAGATTTAAGTGGATTTAAGCTCAGATTTTTCCCCAAATGAAGGCAATTTTTGAAAAAAATCCCCAAATAACAATAAAGCTATTAAAAATCCGTGATCGTACGGATAAATCATTACGTTACCAACATTGACAGAAAATTGAAGAACTCCCCAGATTTGTCCCCAAAAATTTTAGAATTCCCCAAAAAAGTCCCCACAAACATTTGGTCCCCAAAATTGTCCCCAGAAGTCTCAAAAATCCCCCCAAATGGGGACAAAAACCCCAATCTGGCATCACTGTTTGTGCAGTAATTTATTGTCATAGAAATTATTCATAAAGAATACTGGTGTGAGTGCTCCTTTTTGAGGCAGAAACTCTTGCCAGCCTGCGAATAAATTCAGCCGGCAAGGGGTTAAATACATCAGGGTAGCCCAAACCGCAGCCACGGCCCCTAGAAAGTCATGAATGTGTATGAGCAGTGAAATGCGCAAAACAGCATTGCAGTCTTTTAAAGGAAAACTCTTAAATACATAATTTTTACTTCTGTACAAAAACAATGTATTCATTTCTATGGAAGCTCTACTATATGGGGAAAAAATTTAAAAGATAAGAGATTTATGTTTGGATTAATATATTAATTTATATGTTACTAGCAGGCAATGACAATTTCGCTGGTCACTTATATTAATTTATTTTTATTTATTTATTTATTATTTTTTTTTTTAAATGAGTTGAATAGCTGAAATGTTTAAATAGATATACAGTTTCGATTGCCGACTTTTTTTAGGAAATCAAAACCACCACCAAGTACCGAGTTGTTAAGGAAATATAAATTTAATTACTTGAGTTTCATTATGTTCATTAGAAACACGGTTGATTAAAAACAACCTAAATATGAATTCCCATTAGAAACGATTTAGTATAGGACGCCCTATGCAAAATTTGAAATATGGCACCAAAGTGGCTCGGGATAGCCATTTTAATTCATCGCCAAAATAGCAAAATTAATAAAAGTCGCTTAGTGTGTCTTATACTAAATCTGTGCCTACATTACATTGCGGAGAAAAAAATAAACAAAAACAAAACACATAAGTCTATTTGATTGACTGAAATTAATATATTTAAAAAATTAAATAATAAATAAATAAAGCGATTTTGACGTCAGTTTTATGAGGAATTTTTTATGATACAGGTTTAAGTTTCCAATTTCTTTTTTTTTTTTTTTTTTCTCTCGCGTAAAGAAATGTTTCCTTTTATGCTAAATAAATAAATAAAGGAAATGAAAAATTGTAAGTATTTTATTTTATTAGCAACAGCTTGAAACTACAACTCAAAGAAAAATGTTAGAAAAAATCTGATGTGGGCACCACATGACTTCCTTTTACACTTTTAGAAATATACATAATGTTAAAAAACATTGACATTGGACCCGAAACAGTTGGCTAAAAATATTTTTAAAAAATGAATTATCACCGTGTTCTGAGTTTTCTGAAAGTTAGCTAAAAACCGATTGCAAGATTTGTACTGGTAACGCTGACGAAGGCAGCAGGGACCCGAAAAAATTGGCTAAAAGTATTAAAAAAAGGAATTTTACCATGTTCTGAAGTATTCTGAAAGTTTCAAATGTCTACCTAGTCGGGAAGTTAGTTAAATAATTTTTTTGTTGGACCATATAAACGCTGCCGAAGGCAACAGGGACCTGAAACAGTTGGCTAAAAGTATTAAAAAGATGCATATTCACCGTGTTCTGAACTATTCTGAATGTTTCAAATGTCTAGCTAGGCGGGAAGTTAGTTAAATAAATTTTCTGTTGAACCATGTAAACGCTGCCGAAGGCAGCAGTGACCCGAAACAATTGGCCAAAAATATTTTTAAAATGCATTGTCACCGTATTTTGAGCTTTTCCGGAAGTTTTAAATGTCTAGCTAGTCGGGAAGTTAGTTACAAATCGATTCCAAGATTTGAACTGGTAACGCTGCCGAAGGTAGCAGGGACCCTATACAGTTGGCTAAAAGTATTTTAAAAATGCATTTTCACCGTGTTCTGATCTAATCTGAAAGTTTCAAATGTCTAGCTAGTCGGGAAGTTAGTTAAATAAATTTTCTGTTGAATCGCATAAACGTTGCTGAAGGCAGCAGGTATCGGAAACAGTTGGCTAAAAATATTACAAAAATGCATTGTCAACGTGTTCTGAGCTTTTCTGAAAGTTTCAAATGTCTAGCTAATCGGAAAGTCAGTTAAATTGCAAGATTTGTCTAAACCGTTTTTGAGTTATTACCGTTTTTTGATACATTATGGCCAAATTTTTGTCATTATGAACCTAATTTTCCTAAATATCTCCAAAACGGAAAATCATAGAAAGTCCAAAAAGGGAGGTGCACAACTAGATGTTATAACAAACCTATGTACCAATTCGCAACTTTCTACGTCCAACCGTTTTTGAGTTATGCGACATACCCACACACAGACACACACACACACATACAGACGTCACGAAAAATCGTGTAAAATCCCTTATATCTCTAAAACGAGAGCTCGTGTTAAGATGACACTTGCAGGTGTGCAACTAGACATCATGAAAGTCACACGTATAAATTAGCAACATTCAGCGATCATTCGTTTTCGAGCAATGTGAAATACAAAATCCATTTCGCAAATCGGGATTACTATACTTCCTTATACTTTGTATAAGGAAGTAAAAATGCAAAAAATCGAATAAAACATTTTTACAAAAATTCAAAATTAATAATTTTACTCGGTATATAGAAAATTTAGAGATATGCTGCAAATCTGCACGCACTCCTTTATCAAGAGAGAAATTTTCAGAATTGTACGTGTCATAGATTTTTACCATGTTTTTATTAACTTCGTTCTAGTTTGTTTGTTTGTCCAGTACAAATCTTGCAATCGATTTTTAACTAACTTCCCTACTAGCTAGACATTTGAAACTTTTAGAATAACTCAAAACCCGATGATAACACAATACTTTGAAGTCCGATTTTCGAATTTTTGTTTAGTTTTCTTTTAATTAATTAAAATATGAAAATAATAACCACATAATAGCTTTAAAATTAGCCATTAAAATATTAGCTATAATTTAAGTGTTGCTAAAAAAATTGCAAGCTTATTTTCTTTCGACATAAAAATAAACACTTTTAATTAAAGTGAACGTTAAAAAATTGTAAAAAGTTAAATTTTGCATCTCACAAAAATGGACGTCATTATCACTTTAAAAATTTTACACGCATTGATAAGGTGCTAATGTAATTCTATAGCTATGATTTAACAGAAAATTTAAAAATATAGTACATAAAAAGCTCTTTATCTTATAATTATTCTGTACTCCGCACACAGACAGACAAACATTTTCTTTTATTTGTATAAATACACAAATATGATAAAGTAAACTTCACTGGACATCATCAAAATTAATTTTTTTGCATGTTGGGCACATCTTACACTTAACGATGCTCTATTAAAAAAAATTATACTTAATTTACTATTTTATTATTCCTTATTTCAGTTATTATTTGAATATAATAATATCTATTATTCGAATAATTTTTTCAATGTCATCCTTTTTAAAAATATTATTTAATCTGCTTTTAAAGAATACATTTTTATTTTATTTTATCTTATTTTATTTGTTTATTTGTTTATTTTTTTTTTTAGAAATTGAAATTTCAATTCCTCGTAAGTATTATATTTTGATTTTAGAAAGAAACTTTATATTAATATGAATAAAGAATTATTAATGATCTCAGTACAATGAAACCATCATATACATAATACATTTAATATTCTAAAACATTATTTTTCTTTATACTTACTGGTGACTTCCAATATGGCGAATATCGAAAATGTGCAAATTTTCCAAGAAAGATTCCACTTCATTTGGATAAAGAATTCTCTCACTGGTATCCATTTTTCTTCTAGATCATAATACTTCTCCAATGCCTGTGTCTAATACAAAACAGAGAACTTATTTTATTTGGTTGCCGTAGAAACACGGAACAGCACGATTTTAGTTCTTCGCTGCCATAACTGGAAGAAAAAGTTAAAATACCTTGTAATTACATTTTTTTTTTTTTTTAATCAAGAGCGTAGTCTAATATTAGGAAAACACGCAATTTTCTTGCATGTTAGTTTTAATGTTATACCGGGTGGTAAAAGAAAAATATATAAAATATATTATTCAAAAAGTATTGACTATAGATATAGTAATAAGACATAGATTGATCAGCGAGGGCGAAAAAGTGATGCCTTTTTTACTCGGGGAAAGACGGCCATTTTACTCTCTTATGGATGTCTATCCCCGAGTGAATATACACGGAAATACACACAGATAATCTAGGAAATAAAATTTATGAAAAATTTACGTACTAAAGATGAATGAAAAAACTCCAGATACTCATTTTTGCTTCTCTCTTTTCTTCTTCTTCTTTTTTTTTTTTTTTTTTTTTTTGTATGGAATAACGACATTTAAAGAAATTTATCGTTTCCATCTACTATTTCTGTCTGGTTAGAAGTTTTTTTTGGTCAAAAAAACTATTGGACTTACCCTCATGTTTTGAGATATTCGAGTTAACCCTTTAGCTGCCAATCGCAATACAAGCGGTAACAAAAGTGTCCGAACACTAGCAAAAATTCCTATGTAAAAAAAGTACACTTCATACTGTTTTGTTTAATAAATCTTTATCGAATCGTGTGCTAAGACCTAAAACAACTGGAACATCCTTAGCTTCAAGAAAATTAGTGTTAACCCTTTAACTGCCAATCGCAACATGTGGTAGAAATTGAGTTTACTCAGAAATGGATATAACGATTTTAATTAAAGTTTAGAGTTAAGTGTCTTTTTTTTTTTTTTTCAGAACTAAAATGTTTAGACATATCCTCATCTTCAGGAAAATTTGCGTTAACCCTTTAACTGACAATCGCAACAACATATAATAGAAATTGGTTTTACTCGAAAATGGATATAACGATTTTTATAAAAGTTTGGGGTTAAGTGTTCGTTAGAGAGCTAAAACGATTGGGCATAACCTCACCTTCAGGAAAATTCGCGCTAACCCTTTAACGGCCAGTCGCAACATATAATAGAAATTAGGTTTACTCGGACAGACAGGTGGGCAAGCAGTCAGGCAGAAAAACTAATTAATGTCATAATATTTTCTTAAACCTTGTTCGCAACTGAAAGAAACGCTTAACACATCTAAAAAATCGAAATTCGACCAAACTTGTATTCAGTTGGACCTTGACCTAAACTGGTGCTGAATAGATTTGGGAATCAATCGCTCAACACGGGGTGCTGCCAACCTTTTTTTTTTTTTTTTTTTTTTTTTAAGAACTTAACATAACATTATAGGAAAAATTTTATATAAATGTACATAATGTGAGTTATTTTTAACGCATGAATGTAAAATTTATAGGAATTTTGAAAATAGTAGTAATAAACTAAATTTGAAAAAAAAAAAATGTTAGCATGTAGGAGCATTGCTTTCCTCCTGGGAGGGAAGTGTGTAAATTTTCAATGTGGATATTTTAGAAAGAACTCGTCATATTTCTAAAACGAATGGTTGAACCATAGATCTGTATTAATTTAAAACGAAGCTACTGATTTCTTTTATTTTTAATGTTAAATATATATAGACATATATATATATACAATCGAACCTCGTTAACGTGAACACTGTTAACGTGAATTACTTTTAACATGAACTGTTACCACAATCCCCGTCAAATTGAAGATTACTTTAGTTATATGACGATCAGTTACTGATAGCATGAACTACTGATAACATGAACAGATTTTTGATCTCCATTGAGATTCACGTTAACGAGGTTCGACTGTATATCTTTTCATGTCTGCACAAAAATGATTTTTTTCAGCATTTATTATTATACTACTTTAAGAAAAAAAATCGTCTGCATTCATCATGGAAAATATCTTTAATAAATTAATTATAACTTAATAAATAAATAATTTGTATTGCGTAAATTTGTATAGGATTATATATAGAAGAAAGTCTTGTGGTAATAGTAGTTATATATTAAAACAAGCGGGCTTTACCTCTGCGGCTGCTAACTACATTTAAAAGAATTTTGAAAATTCGATATTACTTACTAATATAAAAACTTAAAAAGTATTAAAATTTTTTAAAAAAGTATTCCATTAAAAGTCAAAACAGTATTTAAACCATAATAATAACAAAGCAACTGATTATAAAAAATCATATTTTTCATAAATTAGTTAAATTTAACTTACTTATGAAAACTTATTCCATTTCCTTTCATAAATATATTTGTACAATTAAAAGCCGCGCAGTATTTCGGCATTTTCAATATATATCAACATTCTATTCCATTATTGTTTCCGAGTTTTAACTCTCTCATGGCTGATGCCAAAAAACTTTTTCGACATCAAAAATCTTTGCACGTTAACATGGGGATGGTATTGACCAGTAACACTGTAACACTATGCGGTTTAAATCATAGATATATTAATTTATATAGATCTATCATCCTCATGTTAACGAGCAAAGGTTTTTGATGCCGAAAAAGTTTTTTGCCATCAGCCAAGAGAGTATAAAATTCGAAAATAGTAATAGAATAGAATGTTAATGAATTTGGAAAAGGCCGGTACATTGCGCAGCTTTTAAGCGTTCTAATAAATATATGAAAAGAAGTGGGATAAGTCTTCATAAATAAGTTATATTCAAGTAATTTATGAAAAATATAATTTTTATTATCAGTTGCTTTGTTATTATTATGAAATAATTACTGTTTTAATACATAATGGAATACTTTTAAATTTCAATATTTTTTAAAAATTTATATTAGTAAGTAATATGGAATTTTCAGAATTCTTTTCAATATAGTTAGCAGCCGCAGAAGTTTTAATATGTAACTAGTATGTTTTGGCCACGACAAGACTTTTTTCTATATATAATCCTATACAAATTTACGCAATGCAGATAATTTATTAAATTGTAACCTCTTAAAATTATTTTTCATGTTGAATGCAGACGATTTTTATCTCAAAGAAGTACAATAATAAATGCCGAAAGAAAGAAAGTCTGTTTTTGTGCAGACGTGAGTACACTAGAGCATAGTTAAAAAAAAAAAAAAAAAAAAGGAAAGGAGAACGAAAAGAAAGAAAGAAAGAAAAATGGTTATCTGAAGTTTTTCATTCTCTCTTATTGCATAAATTTTATTTGCTAAATTATCCATGTGTATTCCCGTGTATATTCACTCGGGGGAAAAACATCCATAAGAGAGTAAAAATGACCGCCTTTTCCCATCCATAGTGATCAATCTATGTCTCATTACTATACCTATGGTTTAAACTGAAATGCATAAAAAAAACATAGGATTTTTTTTTTTTTTTTTTTTTTTTTAAGGTTACAAAAAAATATTAGCAAATTAGTGTAAATTTTCTTGATCAGGTGACGCTTTAATAGTAAAATCACTTTTTTTACAGCAGCACAGTGCAATCAACGACACATACTCTGTTGTTGTTGTAGGGGGGGGGGGGGTTATGCATTGAGACCTATAGCTGCAGGGGCTGTTGTCTCAACTGTTCCATAGAACATACTCTGTTCGCGAAGAACTGATAGCGAAAGTAAACATAAAGGGTTGCTGTTTTATCACCAGAGTATGCCACATTTGCGTTTTCTCGCTGAATGGGCGATTCTGTTTATATTGACCGAATGTTAGCTTTCCCTGCCTTGTAAGTGAGTATAGTTTGTGACAGCTGGATAAAAACTATTTTCTGGTTTCATTGCATTTATCTTTCCTTCCGAGGAATTAATTCCATGCTTTCATTTTCCATAATTCTCATTAAACGCCTGAAAAAAGAAAAACATCGCTACGAAATAAACAAACGAAAAAAGAAATTGTTCATTTGTCAGAGAGACGCCGTTTGTCTTCAGTCCAACGCCAATCATTCAACAGTATCGTCAAGAATCACGTTGCTTTATTTTCTTTCGCTATCAGTTCTCGACGAACAGAGTATAGGATTACAAATTCTCAGTGCAACGGCCATCATTCATTAGAAAGACCACCAGATGTTGCACATCATAGATCTTATATACATTGACCACGCATCCCCCTCATTATCTGTTCGCGAGATGAGCTACCTTCCCCAGCTAAATTATCACGTGATGCGGACCTGAAGAGAGAGAGACGAGAATGAATATTATGTTACTTTTCCATAGGAAAGAAAGTAGTTTTGGGTTTTTTAATTTCTGTATTGTGCACATACTTTTTATTTAATCCTTTAGATTTACGCATCGTTGGAAAGCTAAAATGTCATAGATTAATTTAAAAAAAAAAACTTTTGTGAAAAACCATTTTGAAGGGGAGAATTTTTTGTTTGAATTATTACAAAAATAAGTGCTTTCTTATGGAAGAATCTCTCTCAAGTCCCTGTCACTTGTCATACGGCGCTGACCGCAAAGGATGAGGGTATCAGATTACACCCTCGTGTTGAAGACATTCACTATAATGGGAAGTCCTGTCGGTGGCGTAGTCTATCTATATAAGGTCTATGTTGCGCATTGCAAATTCACCTAAAAAAAGCTTCAGTTTTTTTTTTTTTTTTTTTTTTTTAGTATATGGTATCATTTGATCAGGCAAATCTGTTTAAAAGATGAGAGGATACTGCAAATACAACGCGATATATTCGTGAAAAATGTAACTAATATTTTTTCTTATGTATATTAATAAATAAATAAATAAATAAATAATCTCATGCTTTCTTGGATATTTTAGTAAAAACCGTCTAGAGCTACACTCAGTACCTTTTGAATAATATTTTTTTAGGACGGAGGACTATTAGTCTCAATCTACGGAGTTTTACGAGACCAGTTTTACGACAGTTAGACATGTATTGAAATTGAAAATTTATCGAAAATATAATTCAATAGTTTAAAAGCAATTTTATAATTTGAAAAAAAAAAAAAAAAAAAAACTAATAGTCCGCCGTACTAAAATAAATTCTGCTTTTGCCAGAATTTCAACAAAATCTTTCTTTTCTTTTCTTTTTGAAAGAAAAAGAAAAGAAAAGAAAATTAATAATAATCAGTTTCGAAACGGACAGTGAAGAATTTTTTTTTTTTTTTTTTTAATAATTTTAAATTAGGAAATAAAAAGCGCGCGCGCAAAGTGAAATAAAAAATAAAATAAATTTATAAATGGACAATATTTAAGCTCGTAGACTCAGTTCAGTCATGTAATCATAGATAGTAATTTATATAAATCTATCATCCCCATGTTATCATGCAAAGATTTTTCTATGCCGAAAAAAAAATATTATAATTAATTTGATTAGTGAGAGCATGTATACTTTCACGTTTTGTTTAATTACAATTATATGCTGATATTCTAAAATCTAGCTAAAATATGTATTTATTTATTTATTTATTTATTTTAAATTTCTTCTGTGAGTTTTTAATCACCCGATATATATAGGTTCACTTATAATGAATCGAATCGATAGTCATTAGAGTAGAAGACACGAGATTTATTTAATGTTTCACTGAAATAAATATTCTACTAAGCAATCGAATAATGAAATCATGTACTCTACAGAACCATTATTTCTCTGTCGTGCACCTCTTAATGTAGGTTCACGTTCAAATACACTCATGTCCATAAATTAAGGATAATGCTAGCTGCGGCAAATAAAGGTTCAGAAACAATACAAACCTGACTTATTCATAAAGCCCATTTATTAAACAAAAGGTCAAGAACAAAAAAAGGTGATTCATGTAGGATATCATTTATAATGCTCCCTGAAGCAATTACAAAAAATATCTCCCTTACAAAAACTTAACATTACATGGTTGGTATGATGGTTAATACATTCTATGTCTCTCAGATGATGAAATACAGTCCTTACAACGCCTAGGAATGCTGAGTATTAAATTATCGATCTGATATTGGGGAAGATTACTCCACTCAGTAAGCAATGCCCTCCGAAGTTCCGGTACACATGTAGGAGGATGGGCTACAACTTGTCTGAAAAGCATGTCCTACACATGCTCTATCGGATTCTAGTCAGGTGAGAATGCTGGCCATTCCATGCGGATGATAGCTTCAGATTTTAGGCATCCGTGTACAATGTTTGCACGGTGAGGACGCGCATTGTCATCCATAAACACAAATTCTGGCCCCATGGCACCTTTAAACAAACGTACATGTTGTTCCTGAATGATGTCCCGATAAATTTGGACTGTCATGGTTCCAATTTGAGCATGCAGATCTGTTCTGGTGCCCAATATGCCCCCCCCCCCAAACGAGCACTGCTACCCCGCAGTAACGGTGTCGTTCAATGATGTTGTTTTGATAGTAATGTGTACCTGACGTTCTACATATGACGTCTGGGGTGAATCACACTGCAAGCTGAACCTGGACTCGTTGGAAAACATCACACAAGCCCAGTGTGCATGTTCTCTACTCCAAGTTAACTGCTGGCAACAGTGAATTGCTGCAAGCGGAACACATCTAACAGGCTTGCGAGCATATAGACCAAACGTCTATACACGGTTTACTCTGAAACTGTGGTACCCGTGGCTGCAGACAGCTGACGAGACAGGTCTGATACTGTTCTTTATATGCTTATTTTGGCAGTCACTGCCAAATACCGGTCGTCATTCAGCATTGTAACTCGGGGCAGACTAGTACTGTAACGTCAACTGGCATTTCCATCATTTTGGAATCGTTGCCAAAGCCTAGAGATGACACTTTGAGCGATTCCAAGTTCCCCCGATACTTCTATATTAGTACCCCCACATTCTAGTCAGCCGATAATTCTACCACGTAAAAAATTATCTGCATGTGTCCTCTGTGTCATATCTGTTCGGTTATGTCACTGAGCGGCATACAGAAGGCTTGTGAACAAACTTCCTTCTTTGCTCCCATTCCTTATCTACCCTCTTGTTACACTTTCGTCAATGTAACATCATATTGGCGTCATGTGATAGCTTCCTATGATTTACATATTATTCTTAAAAATGTGTGTGGTATTTCTACAGGTGAAATTTTTGCATTAAATTTCGATTTCCGTGTGATTCTGAATTATCCTTAATTTATGGACATGAGTGTATTGTAATTACAATTTTAAAGGCTAAATAAGATTAAATCTTAATTATATACACATATTTATTGATTTATTTTTATTTTTATTTTTATTTATTTTTTAAGAGAAAAGAAAAGAAAGAAAGAAAGAAAACTCTGTACAAACAGAATTCAATTTAGTACAACAGAAGTTTTTTCTCGTCTATTCTTCTACATAAAAATATTCGGTAACTGTGTTGCATTCCTTAGAAATAGTCACTACATCCAATTTCTTTAAAAATTCTTTGGTACAGATTTAGTATCAATCACCTGCCCGACTCTTAAATTTTTGTTTTCATTTTAGATATTAATTAAAATTGATATCGCTATTGCGTAGGCAAAGACCGTGGCGATAAACGTTGGAGCTACTTCGGTGTCAAATTTCTAATTTCGCAAATGGAGTCCTATACTACCTGTACCGTTTCTTTTAGACGATTTATCCAAATTTTATTTTATTTATTTATTTTTTGTTTTTTAATTTGATACGAGAAGGAAAAACGGAAAAATATTTTTTAATTGATCTTAATGTACGAAAAGCGTAATGAATAAATAAATAAATAAAATAAATAACTGATTTCTTTTATCTTTAAATACGAAGTTGCGTTCTTTAATAGTGGATATTATATTTATTTCTTAAAATATCATTTACAGGTTTTAATTCAATTTTAATATAGTAAATGATGACATAAGTGAAATGTCTGACTAAAAGTAAGTCTTGTTGTACTTAAAAACTATTAAATAAATATCTAATATTTTTTAAATAAAATATTCCTCATAACAAACAAGAACCGCTTTTATTCCATCTCTAATAAAAAATAATCAAACAAAATAACAAACAAAAATTAAAATAAAGTAAATATTTTAAATGGTTGGGGGATGTTATCTTTTTCAAATTACTGTCTTACATTTATTGAACCCCTCTAACTTTGGTTTTGACACAAGCTCCCTGTTTTTTACAACATCTAGTTGTGTACCTCCTCTTTTGGTTCGTCTGTGATTTTCCGTTTTGGAGATCCTTAAGAAAATTATATTCATAATGACCAAAAATATAAAGGTTTTGACCTTTACATATGACTTACCATCATAGAGATTTTAAAAGAAACTAATGATAGAGCCCGTAATGATATTGTTATAGAATGTATGCAGAAAGTAATTCGTAAAGAAATAAGCAGGTTTTAGTCAACGAATGCACATTATTTAATGAATATTCTGGAAAACAGTCATATAAAACTGATTTTTGTACTATAAAAATCAATATTCTCGAAACAATCCAATTAAACACTAATACGCACTACAAATATGAAGTAAACATGGTTAAATACACTATGGAACAGGAAATTCGCTAATTCAGGAATAATGATCAACCGCACAGTTCGAACTCTAAGTAGAGTCAGTGCGTTTTAGAATTTTCGAGGTCGCTCTGTGCTAGAAACCAAGGAATCGGTCCGGAAATTTTCAGAACTCGAATCATATTAATGATAGAGATTCCAAATTTTGGAAATCGTAAACTACCCCATTTCCTTAATTTTTTATGCCAATTAGCCTAATTTGACATTAAAGTCCACTTTGTGGAAATAAAAATACTGCAATCTGTTTCTACTTTTACTGTGATATTGTATAAAAAAGCAACATGTAAAGACACATGCAAATTCTAGAATACAGTCACAAATGATGACATTTTTATTTTTAATATATTTATGTTAGTCATTTATAGAACTTTCCAATAAGTTGGTTCTGCGTTAGAAACCAAAGAATCCTTCCGGTAAATTCCAGAGCTTTATTCTTATTGAAGTTAGAGCTTCCAAATTTTAATAACACAAAATTACATATTTTCGACAAATTTGGCCGCTAAGTCGCCAAAATTGACGACAAGATCAAAATATGACTTGGCAAAAAACTTGGCGACTTGGTAAGATTAGCGACCAAATTTCGCAAATATATTATAGGCAAGCTAAAATTAATTAAGTCTTTTTCATTTTTAATGGAGTTAATTATTTTAAAGTATCGCTTCTTGCTACAAATTTTTGCCAAAGTGAACAAAAGTAGGTCACGTGCACTCGAATGAATGCCTTTGAACTCTAACCTGCACATCTAACAACGACATATTCTGTTTTTAGCTGTGTAAAACTATTGCGGAAAATAAGATATTCGTTCTCTGGTGTATGTAAATTATCTCTTTAACGATCACTGGTTTCGCAGCGAAACCAAACATTTGACATAATTTAACAATTTTTTATGCAGTGGTTTTTTTAACATTTCCCCCTTGTTTTAATAAGGTTTTAAACTTTTTCTCCTTTTCTGTTCGGTAGATAGCAGCATTATTCCAAAACTTAACAAATAATGTTTCAAAGGAAGCCAAATGCATAAGTCACTTGAAGTTTCATAGTGTACTCAAGTGCGAATTGCTGGTTTGATGATGCACTCACGTCTAGTTTTTTTCATTTAATGAAGAGCTGGACTATTATTTTCCTTTGAAGCATCTTTTACGAGTTTTTGTAGTCGATAATGTTTACTTACAAAGTGATTTATTTATTAAATTAAATATTATTTGAATTTAATAAGGTTAACTTATAGATGTTTCAAACCAAAAATTTCTCGAAAAGGAACAATGCTATTTTTTTAATATTTAAATATTTATAATCAGCTATGTGTCTAAAAGCCATTTTTTAAATTAGTTTTGTAATTTTTAAAATAAATTAAGTAGTGAACGTTAAACGGTTAAGATGACTTTTGCGGTTGGAGTAATAACAGTTTTCTTCGCCCGTTTTCAGGAAAGTTTATTTAGTTTAACCTGCCTGTTTATTTACGAACGTGCAGCCTAACAAAATATCATTGATGTATATCAGTGAGTGTATAAGGAAGTCATGTAATGTCCACATCAGAATTTTTTTTCTTTCTTTCTTTTTCTAGAAACGCATTTTTTTTTTTTTTTTTTTTAACTGTAGCGATAATATTTTCTACTGGAAGCCTTAGGCAGGGATCTTAACATTCACTATAACGATGAACCCCTTCCTTATCGCTCCCGTGATATTCATGGACAGTAACCACGCCCCACGTGTATTTTTCCTTTAATATTTTAGGGTACATGAAAGCACCAGCCAGTACCAAACTATATATAATGTGTTTCAAAATATGTAAAGTATAAATTTATATATAATTCATATATTTATTTTCAATCTCTTTCTTTTAATAAGACAAAAATGCAGACTTTATGGGCGTGTCTCTGAAAAATATGCGACCGTTAAGAAAAAATTAAGATTTAAAAAAAAAAAAAAAAAAAAAAAAAGTGGTATTTTTTAATATAGTGACTGTTTAGAAACCCAGCTTTCTGAAACAAAAATTTTCTAATTCGACATATTTTGATTTTTTTTTTTTCTATTGAGTCTTCGAACATGTGTTTTTTTTATTTTTTTTTAGAACTTTTATTAAAACCACTAAAGTAATATTGTGTGGAAACGGTGACAAAAATTTCGGGAAAAAATTCTGAAAAAGTTTTAAATATTAATTTACTTCTTTAGATAAGTGAAGTTTACTGGCAAACACTATGATAATTTATAAGGGAGAGCTGGTGCTTATTGCTTTGATTCAAGTTTATTGTAGTTTGAAAGTAATTCAAAAGATTATTATTCATTGAACGAATTAGAACCATAGATACGTAATCAAATTGTTAGTTTTATTAAGTTTCATTCTGGAACTGTCCGAGAAGACTGGAATACATACACATCAGAATATGTTTCAACAGAAATTAGGTTGTACTGAGAGGGATTAAATGGCGGCAATGCTTGAACAGTGTTCGTACGGCCACGTCTTTTATGTAAGAATATTTCACCAATATTTTTTAACGATAAATTTCTTTTGAAATTAATACGATTCTATTACCATAACTGCCAATATTTTAATTTATTCCGGAGTAGTTTTAGCCCGCCTTTATATCGCACCACTTTATTTATAGAAGATTTTTCTCCAATTCTTCGCTAAAATTACTTTTAAAAAATGAGTGGGACGAAATAAAGGTGGGGCTAAAAATACTCCGGAATAAATTAAAACATTGGCAGCTATGTATTACAAATAATTTACAATATAGAAGTGGTGGTTGAAAAGATCAAGGAAAAGCAAAATCGTATTTGCTTTAAACCGCATTTAAAACCAATTACCGTCTTCTTAAATACAGAGCTTGAAGACTCCGCCCTTTTTTAAAGAGGCCAATGTTCATATTCTCCGCCCTTTTTACAAGTCACTTTCAAGAGTGAGAAAACCTTCCCTTTTAAGTCATCACTAAATTTATGGAGAAATATTTAACATTTTTATAATAATGAGTCTCAATTGAATAGGATACAGATTGTCGTATAAAAATAATGGTAGCACTAAAGGCAAATATTTCTCACTTCAGAAAATGCCTTGAAAAAAAGGTGGGTAGTACGAATCCTGGACATTCCGAGATGACAAATTTCTATATTTTTGCAACCACTCTTTTTATGCATTAATTTCTATCCTATTTGTTCACGACACTTAACTATAAAAATACGGGAAAGATATCTGCATGAAAATATGGTAGCAAAAATGACGGAAATATCGCATCCTTAAAAAAGGGGCGGAGACTTTGAGCTATGTAAATATTAGCTTACGGATTATAACTCTCTCACGGTGGCGACAGACCAGTATTTTTTTTTTCGGAAGTATTAATCGTTAGTTTTAATAGTTAAGTGAAAAAATATAATATATATGTATATACATACAGGTGTAAGAATCAGGGGAAAAGGAGGGTCAGTTGCCACCCTGTTTCCTATTTAATCAGTGCACTGGCGGTATTTTCAATCCTTTTTTCAGAGCTGTGTGTGAAGTTTGAAATTACAATGTTTTATGCACCCACTAATTTTATGCAGAAATATTTCTGGTATATATAATAATGTGCATTGATTGTACAAAAGAGAGATTATTGTATAAAATACTGGCATACTTGCCAACCATCTCATTAATAACCGTTCAGTTGTTAATACCCCCTGAAAAAAGCCCCTTTTCTTACACCACTATATTTTTAGAGTAATTCTCTCCAAATGTTGTTACGATTAAATAAAACTAAAATTACTCTAAAGCATATTGGTGCAAAAAAAAAGGCGGATACTAAATATTGTACTGTTCATAATGAGATGGTTGGCAAGTATGTACTGGTAACAATAAATCTGAAGATTTATCATTCTTCAGAGTGTCCTTAAATAAGGGCGGAGAGACCTCTGTGTTTAAGACATTGTCTTTAGTGTGTTTTCCAATTTGAATAGTAAACCCTGCCCTTTGACGTTACTCTAAAATGCTATATTATCTATTAAAATGATTTTACGTACTCATGATTGAATTATTCCAACTTTATTAGTAATTGATTCTGTAAGTGTCACTGGCCTATACATACACCAGCATCATATAAAGTGTTAAACACGAACACGGGAAAACTTTTTTTTTTAAGTACCTTTTTAGAAGAATGCCTAAATGTAGGACTCGTTTTTCATGAAAAATGTAATTTTACGTAAAATGTTAAAGCATACCTGCCAATATATTCATTTATTCCGAAGTATTTTTAGCACCGCCTTTATTTCCTACCACTTATTTTTTCAAAGTAATTTTGTCTTATTTTAGCGAAGTTATATATTGAAGAAAATTTTTCTATAAATAAAGTAGTGCGAAATAAAGGCGGGGCCAAAAGTACTCCGGAATAAATTAAAATATTGGCAGCTATGTACTGCCAAGCAAAGTGTTCCCACTTTCGAGACCGCATGTTTTTGTATTTTTAACAGTTAGGTCCACCTGTGGGCGTAATTCTTCCAAGTTACAATATTTCAGGACGAAATTTTCAATATTCACATTTATATTACAAATGAATATACATTATAATTATATTCTTCCAAATCAAAATATGTTAATCCCTATTATATTTCATTATACAAATTTGAATATTAGGTATATTCATAAGAAATAAGTAACATACAAATTGCAAAAGAAACGCCCACTAGTAGAGTTACAGTTTTTCAAATGACGTGAATCTACGTCAGCGATCGTGAAAGTGTTAATACTAGAACTCCTACATTGATAGGCAGACACATCCGTCATTTTTTACCCACAAGACCGGCTGATGATTTATTATTGGTGGTTTTTCGGCAATAAATTGCACGAATAACACCAGAAAAGGACACCGCCTGTTTATATTTTCTTCTAATTCACAAAGAAGGAAAAAGTGGATTATAAATTGCAAATGTAACTCGTGGATACTACCTGACACAGGAGCAGAACTTCGTAGCGTAAGATTTCTTTTATTTTCAACATATTTCAATTCAATTTCAAAGTTGTTTGACAGCAGTGTTGCCACATGTAGGGATTTCTCCCTACAGTAGGGTTTTTTAGCTCTGATTTTGGCGTAGGGGGGATTTTTTTTTTAATTCTGTTTTGTAGGGATTTTTCTATTATCTAATGAAATTTTAAAAATTCTTTTTAAAAACACAAGAAGTTTTAAACTTATCTGTAAGAAAGTTGCTTACAAAACCTTGTTTCTGATACATTATTTTATTACAGATTGATGTAAAGTGAAACATCTATAGATATAGTAATAAGATATAGATTGATCAGCGACTGGAAAAAAGTGATACCTTTTTTCTCGGGAAAAGTCCCTCTAATAGCTGCCATTTCCCGAGTAAATCACACACAGGAATACACACGGATAATTTAGCAAATAAAATTTATGAATAATTTATTTACTAAAGGTGAATAAAAAACTCCAGATACAGTTTCAAATTCATTTTTCTTTTTTTCAATACTGTCTAATGGCGGATTTTAGAACTTTTTTTTGGCATCAAAAATTTTTGCTCGATAACATGGGGATGATTGATCTATATATATTACTGTATCTATGGAAACCATGGAAACATCTCATAACTCAGAGTTGCCAGCATCTATAATTTATTCCAGTGTATTATTAGTACCACCCTCTACTTCTCGTACATTTTTATAAGAGTTATTTTCTTCCTATTTAATCTTAGTTACATACTGGGGAAAATTACTCAAGAAAATTAGTAAGGGAGAAAAAAGGGCATTATTATGATTTTTTGGAAAATTTGCATATTTTTTAAATGTCTCAGGACTGCCAACCATCTCATTAATAAGCGTAGACTTGTTAACGCCCCTCGAAATTACGCCCCTTTTCCCCCACCACTTTATATTTAGAGCAATTCTCTCCAAATAGTGTTACGATTAAATAAGAATGAAATTACTCTAAAAAATGACTGGTGTACAAAAAAAGGCGGTGACTAAAAGTACTACGCTTCATAATGAGATGGTTGGCAAGCATTCTTCTCTTTTATTATTATTACTATTATTCCGAAATGGTAAATTTATCATATAATTTTAATAAAAAATATAACATTTATTTAATATTTTGATATAATTAACATCAACGTTTTAAAATAAATTGGACAATAAGTCATGTATATGTTCAAATTAAATATCCTCGAAATGCCAATTGTCAAGTTATTTGTAATTTGTATACACCCACCCCTCAAATAAAATATATTGTGCAATACAAAATCTTAATCGTAAATATATTATACTGATCTAAACGTGTATTTTACTTTGTTTTACGTCAGAATGCGTTGTCTTTCGTTTTTCTTTCTGTAAATTAGTCTTTTTATTTCTCTTTGATGTGATCACACCACCCATTTTGTGTAGCCACACCCCCTAAGGAGTCGGAGTAAGGTACCTATCAAGTCGATATTTGCTGGTTTAACATTGATTATTCATATCTAAATTAAATTTATTAGGTAAGTTTGATGCGAAAAGATGTCAAAGGAGACTAGCTGTTTGATTTAATAATTTAATAGAATAAAGGGCTGAAAGAATTAAATTTAAACAAATTATAGAAACATAGTTCATTTTATTTACTGTGTTTTCACGAATATACATTTTTATGCGTATATTAGGTACTTGTTTTTATTTGTCCGTTTGTTTCAACAATCAACTTATGTGTAAATGAGAAAGATCTTTTTTTTAATGCTAGAAAGTATTAAAATAATAATAATAATATGATTTTATATAATTTCTATTAATAGTTTTGAATCGTAGGGTATTTTGTAGGGTAAAAATAATTTAACGTAGGGAATGTAGGGATTTTTTCTCCATAAAGTAGGGATAATTTAAATTTTCATCTGGCAACACTGTTTGACAGTTTTACTATGAATGTACAGTTTCTTTAAGTTATTGTTTTTAAATTCTTTTAAAATTAACTTTAAAATTACATTTCTTTTAACGTGAAGGGTTGCAGTTTTGAGAAAGTTGGCGATGTTCTTAAAATTGCCAACTTGCTTGTTTCGTGATAAGAAGTTCCAGCTCTCATGATCTGTATAGAAGTTTAAAGGCGATAACAACCCTAATCAGGAAACCTAGCTTTCCCTACCGCAACATTTTCCCAGATGGGCTAAATTATGTCGGACACTACGCCAGCTCGTATCATATAGGAGCCTTAGCTGATATTTTCGCGACCGCTGACGTAGATTCACGTCATTTAAAAATTTCTAACTCCACCAGTGGGCGTTTCTTTCTCAATTTATGTGTTATTTCTTTCTTAAAAATATACCCAGTATTCATATTTGTACTATCAATACACTATGGATATAAATGTTTTAAATACAAAAAGTATAATTATAATGTATATCCATTTTTAATATGGGTGTGAATATACAAAATTTTGTTCTGAAATATTATAACTGAAGAGAATAACGCCCACAGGCGGGCCTTACGCAGAAAAAGACAGAAACATGCTGTTGCGAAAGTGTTAATTAAATTACCATGTAATAATTGCTCCAGTATTGAGAAATTTTAAACGTTCACTTTTAGGGCGTTTAATAGTCTCTTTTCATTTTAATATATTTTAATAGACGATTATTTTTTTTAGCTTTTTCTTCTCGTAATGCTAATTAACATTTATTTATTGATTTTCTCACGTTATTTAATGCTTCAAAAACATCTTAAAGGGATTATTTTACAAATAAAAATAAAAATTTTGTTAATAAGTACGAAAATAATAACTTTATTAAATGACAAATACAAAACTATTTATTTGTTATAGAGAAACATAAATTCGGAAATGTTCGAAAATAATTCTGAGAATTAAGAAATAAAAATTCTTTTGCTGATTTTATATTTTATACGATGCTTACAAGAGACATTTTTTGAAATCTTTGAAATCTGGAGCTATCTGAAATACGTTTAAATGGGAGATATATTTTTTAACAGTCTGAAAGAGATAAAATATGACTTTTAAAAATTGCATTAAAAATAATAATAATAATATTAATACCAGAAATATTTCATAGGCTAGTTTTAAAAGAAATTTATTTGCACTCTTGCAGTTTGTTAAATGGTAGTTCTTCCTAAATACAAGCGTCTGCGTCTTAATCAGCAACTTTTACTCCCAAAGCCATACTCCCGGCAGTCTTGCTCTCAAATTGCGCGCAGCTAGTTCTGCGCATACAGACGGCAAGTGATACTCCTCGCTCAGTGAAAAAAGACTCCCGTCCGTTGCTCGTTTTGTTTTCGTAAAAGTCCATTTAAAAGGGCATATTGCGTGCTTCCTGCCTGTGTAAAGGGCTTTTTGAACAGGAAAAAAAAAAAATATATATATATATATATATATATATATATATATTCATATGTAAATTTCTTCTTTGACAAAAGTTTTTTGTTTCATCATAATATGGGTGCATTTATTTATAGTGTAAAATAAATTAAAAAAAAAAAAAATCAATGATAGTGGATTTAAAACAGGTTTATTATTTAAGAAGATAAACATTGCTTATTATTTACTTTTGTAATTGCAGCATAGGTTATTTATTTTATTGTAAAATTTTTATGTAGCTTTTAAGATGCAAATTGCAGAGAAAAAGAATTTTTAATCGATGACAAACTTAAACGATTTAATATATTTTCCAAAGTTTTAAAGATTATTTTTAAAAATATCCTTGTTTATTATACACTTTTTTGTATGTCATACTATGTATTTTTATTTAAAATTAAATCAAAAGTTACTTTGCTTAAATAAATGTATAGCAAGGATATATATGCATCTACAAGCATTTTGAAGAAAAGCATTTTTCTTTTTGCTAAGTGTCAAAGAATTTCAGCAATACTGCTTAGAGTTTCTGTCTCTTCATTCATTCATTTTATTTTTATTTATTTTATTATTATTATTATTATTTGTAAGAAAGATTTTCCAGGAAATAAATATATTTTATATAAAACTAAGATACTTCATTACTCAGTGCAAATACCTAATTTAGTCTTTATAATTCATTTTTACAGAGTCACATAAAATCATTCAAATTTATTGCTATTGCAGAATTATTATAATACATTAATTTTTTTTAAAAAAGCTCATATTTTAATTCATTCTATGAAAATATATGCAATTTTCACAACTATTTATACGACTTATAATTAATATCCCTATCAACTATTCATTTAATTTTGGTTTTTAAAAATTAGAAACTATTATGTTATGAATTTTCACTTAATCTGGAAGCAGTTTTTAGTTATAATTATTTGAACATTTTATTTATTTATTTTTGCTTCTTTTTTACTTTAGTGCAATATACCCTTTCTTGGATATTAAGCGGGACCATGTGAAATAAGGCTACCATTTGAAAATTTATCAACACGATGAATTTTGAAATTTTTAATTAATTCGAACTAAAGTTAGACAGAGAATTTATCATATAAATATTTTTTTATGAGTTCACTTCGCAACTTGTTCATCTATTTTGATTACAAGTTGTGACAACTTGAAAATGTGCCATCACGATAACTTTTGAAAAACTGATTTAAACCAAAGTTGGATTATGAACTTATGGCTCAAATATTTAGGATAAATTCACTGGTCAACTTGCTCTACTGTTTTGTTACCAAGTGGCGACCACTTGAAAATTTGTGCAGTGGACTTATCATTCAATTATCTTAGCTAAGTTTGCTAGGCATCTCACTTTGCTCTTTTATTTCCAAGTAGCAGCCACTTGAAAATTTATTATCATGATAACTTTTGAAATACTCAATTCGAACCAAAGTTTGACTGTGGACTTATCAAATATCATAAATGATTTTGCTGGGCGAGTTGCTCTGCAAATTTGTGTCCAAGTTGCAAACACTGAATGTTGACACTTGATTAAAAAAAAAATTTTTTTTCACAATAACTTTGAAATACTGAATTTATTCAAACCAAAGTTGGACAGTGGATTTATCTTACAGATATCTTGCATTAGTTAACTGAGCAGTGTGCTCCATTATTTTGTTTCCGAGTGGTGGCCACATGAAATTTAGTCAGCATGATAACTTTTGAAATACTGAATTAATATGAAATAAATTTGTTGAGTAGGCTCATCTCACAAATGTATTTGATATGTTTGTTTGCCTGATTGATATGCATTTAAAATTGACAAAAAAAAAAAAAAAAAAAAAGGTATTTATGAACCGATTTGCTTAAAACTCCATATGTATATAGCCCTCATCAATATATTCCCACCATGCCCATTACAAATTTTAGCTGTCATTTTGTTTCAAAATGGTGGCTTCATGATAAGAAAAAAGGAATCAACCTACCCTTTCAAAAGAGCTGGAAGGATTTTTAATTTTTGAGAATTTTAAGATTTGTAAATCTTTGGAATGAAAACGTAATTTAAAAATCTTACTTTGGCACTTTGTAATAAATATTGATTAAGAAAAGAAATCTGGTAATTAGAAGTATATGAAATTGTGAATGCATTAAAAAATTTATAAAGTTTCTTATTTACTTTTAGCTCAGCTAAGAGTAAATAATATATTTTAATACTGCTTAATAATTAATTATTCTTATTTTCTTGTTGGTTATTGCAAAGCATTTTGTTGAACTGACTTACATATTCTCAAAGGCAGATTTAAGTTAGATTGTGCCCTGGGCTCATTTGGCTATGGACTCCCCCCCCCCCCCCCCATATTTTTAAAAAATATTATGCATACGTATTGTAATTATAATAATCAATATAATATAACTAACGAAAAGTATAATTATCTGATATATAATTCGGGGCAACATTACATATAATAATTTGCTCGTAATAATAAATTAAGAAAATATAGTTGAGTGCTACTTATTTTGTTTCTCCTATGAATATGCGATTTAAAAGGTGGAATTAAATTTTTTATGTAATTACTAACAAATAGACAAATATCACTTTTATATTTTCAATGAATAATATAAATTATTTTGTTTCATAAATAGATAAGCTGCTGTGCTTCATGATATCTTTTACAGCTTCCTGTTCGATAATTTCTATTTAAGTGAGAAGTTTGTTTTCGAAGTCAATGGTAGGGATAAAGTAAATTTCGGATAATATATCAAAATGTGTTTAATGATATAGTGCTCTAGAAATATATCGAAAAATTTATTATGTATAGAATATGACAGCTTTAAAATTATTATTGCAAAACTAACTATGAAGCAGCAGTAGTATAAACAAAAAATTGATAAATGGAGGGGGGGGGGGGGTGCTGAATATATTTACTTACTGTCTAATCTGGGTTTAAACCAAATTTAAAATTTCATTAACAAAATGTTAAAATATAAGTAGGCTTATAAATAATCAATTTGCACACCATTAAAGATGCCTCTGTATATTTCATTGTTAGCAACATAGTTCTTTTAAAGATTTATCATCTCACATACATAACTATGTTTTTCTCTCCTTTAAATATGAAATGGAATGGTAAAATAATTGTTTTTCCATTGAAAAAAGTCTTATTCAAGTACAATACTAGCCCACTGTACTGCATACATATATATATTTATTTATATATTTTAATATTGTTGAATTTTAAGTAATTTGAACATTTCAACTATGATTTAGTTTTTTTTTAAAGACTTTTTTAATAAAAGGTTTTTCCATTAAACAATCCAGTACTCATACTGAAATGCTTAAAAAAATGATAACTTATTATTTTTAATTTTTGTATTTTGTGAAAAATGCAACTGTAATGATACACTGCTTGTGTGTGTATTATCTGTCTATCATTCTAGATAGATTGTATATTTGATATGTACTCAAGGTGCGAAGCAAAAAATGTCAGAAATTTATCAATGTTCTAGTATGAATTAATATTTTGTTTTGGTCTTTACTTTAACAGTGTTATATATAAAATAACCTAGTAAAAGAAATAATTTGGAGAGAGAGGAAAAGAAAATGCTGTTGAATAATGAAATACACTGTAATGAAATCTAAATAAATTTCATATCCTTAATAATACCTTAATAATCATCATAATACTTAATATGTCATGATATGTTTGTAATTGTTTGCATAATATTTCAACGCTGCTATCTTCTGCAGCAGATTCCGCTTAGTGTCTAATATTATATCAAATGTTAAATATCTAAATGTGCTTAAAGACATATCGTACAAATATAAGGTAATTGCATAGTGATAAACGTAACATTTTCAATAAGTTAAGACTATTAATCTACTTATAATTGCATTGAATGCTGTATATTGAATGTTCTTTTCTTTCATTTGAGAGCATGATATATTCAATAATAAACTAGTAAGTTGTAGCCACCACAAGACATTCCTTTATGTTTTCTTGCACAGATTCGATCAATACAAATTATTTATTAAAATTATTTAACAAAATTGTTTTTCATGATCAATATACATGATTTTTATATCAGAGAAGCATAATTCTAAAAAAAGTCAATTTTGTGCCATCATCTAGGGATACGTTTTTCTTTTATTTCTTACTTTTTTTTTTCCTCTGTGTGTGCGTAAATGATTTATTAAATATATTTGCGTGCAACAATTTCTCACTTAAATAGTCAATATTTAAATCAAATTGCACCCTAGCAATTTCCAACAGTTGAAGTTGTGTAGAACTGACAGAATAATTTTACATCAAAAACAATATTTGATTTCGTGAAAAATCTTTTAAAAAACAAAGCAAACAAAATAAATAAATATAAATAGAGAGATTTGTCAGTTTCAACAAACAAATAAATAAATGAAGAATAGAAGAAAATTTCTTTAAATATTTTAATTTGGATACGCAGAATTTTAATAACTCTAAGCAGTATTGCTGAAATTTTTTGGCCCTAAGTAAAAAAAAAAAAAAAAAATGCTTTTCTTTAAACTGCTTGTTGATACTTATATATCCCTCGCTATACATTTATTTGAGCAAAATTACTTTTGGTCAAATAAAAATACATAGTTTGACGTACAAAAAAGTGAATAATAAAGTGTGTAGCGTACAAAGATATTTTAAAAAGAATCCTTAAAACTTTGGAAAATATATTAAATTTCTTATGTCTGTCATCTGTGAATTTCAAATTCTTTTTCTATGCAATTTGCATCCTAAAAGCTACACAAAAAATTTTCAATAAAATAAATAACTTATCCAGTAATTAAAAAGTAACTAATAAGCAAGGTTTATCTTTTTAAATAATAAATATGTTTTAAATTCACTAGTATCATCGATTTTTTAAACTTATTTCTCATTAAAAATAAATGTATCTGTATTATGAGGAAACAGAAAACTTTTGTGAAAGAAGAAATTTCCGTATTGATATGTGTATATAGTTTTATTTTATTATTATTTTAATTTCAACGTCTTTATTTAAACAGTCTTTCTACGAAAACGAAACAAGCAACGGACAGGACGGGAGCAAAACTTGCCGTCTTTCATTGAGAGCGGGGACGGGGAGTATCACTTGCCGTCTGTCTGCGCAGGATTAGATGCGCACTAGTGGGGAGTAAAAGTTGCTGATTAAGACGTAGACGCTTGTCTTCCTGAATTTGGGTTATCGCTTATTGCTGGTTTCCCAAACATTTACAAAATTACAGCAAAGAACTTCTAAACGAGAAGAACGGAAGGCTCCGTTCCGTAGACGTAATTTAAAATGCACTTCCGTATTTCTGTTATGAAAATGTATTGCTACTTTACAGGATGAAATTGGCAACCTATGCCTGGCGGGATCGCTGTTGTGGTAGTAGCGATAAATTGGGAATTATTGCTTTCTTTGTGATTTGAAAATCCCCTTTTCGCAAAGGGAGTATAATCAGAGGTCGTAACTCTCCGCCCCTTTTTCAGGGCACACTTAAGAATAAGAAATTTTCTCCTATTTTGCCACTAGTAATTTCAAGCAAAAATTTTTATTGTACTTTTTATAGAAATTTCTCCAGATTAATCTAGTTAGAGATCACCGTAAAAAAATAGTGGTAGGAATAGAGGCGGAAATTTGTCATATTTGAGAGTGTCCTGAAAAAAGGGCGCAGAGTACGACCCCTGAGTATAATGGATAGAGGGGGTGTATAATTAACCCATTATACTCGCTCAGACTTTGTGAAAAGGAGTGACTCAAAAGTTCATTATACATGCTCACTCACAAAGTCGCTCAGACTTTGTGAATATATATATTTTTTCGCTAGAAAGTGACTTTTAATAACAACACATATATTTCGTCAGCTAATTCCTGTTATCTCATAAGTACTTTGCATCATCAAAAACAGTTTTTACTTGTGATTCCAGAAAGTAAAATTATTTTGTATCAAATAATACGTAGTTTTTTTTTTTTTTTTTCTTTTTTCCCTTTTATTTCAGAATTTTTATACTTATGGATATATTACATATATTTATAGATTAAACCTTTTTAAAAGCTAATAACTACATAAAATGTTTTAGAATTTTTACTTAAAGTATTAAAATATGTTGTAGCAATTACAAAACTTTTACATTTTCCTATAAAAAGTTATGTAATTTAATACAAATCACTGACTATTGTATTTTATTTTATAAAAATTAAAAGGGAAAAATAATGAAAAAAGTACTTTTTTTCTTCCTTTTTAGTTAAATGTGGGAGGGGAAAAAAAGATAACTTTATTTAAAATTTGTGCATATTGTACATTGTTCAACCATTTATTTTGAAGGTATCTAAATATCAAGTTATGTTCGATTCCGTCCATTGGTACAAAAGATAGAGCATGTATAAAATTGTATGTATACAGAGAAAAAGATAATTTTCAAAAAAAAAGAAAAAAAATCAAATCGTGTTCAGGATATCTCAGAACATGTACTTATATTGAAAACTAGAGGTCGAAAATTTTTATGAGTCCAATACTTTCTTTTTATCTTATATATGTAGAAGAAAGTAATAATTTTAATGCCCAAAATTTATACAAAATTTTGTCCTTTACTTTCACGTTAAAAAAAATATGAGAAAATGGGATAAAAATGCCACCTATTGGGTGATTTTTACAAAAGTTGATAGCCACTTATTTATTTCAAGGTGCAAATATATATGAATTTGAATAAAATTCTGTGGATTAGGTCTTGAGCTAGAGCTGCCACAACATTTTTGTCAAATACAGTCATTTTTTTTTTTTTTTTTTAATGGTGAAATTACGTTCAGTGCATCCCAAAATGTGTAAACCCATCGAAAACTTGAGGTAAAAAGATTTCTCGAATCCAGTACCTTCTTTTTATAGAAAAAATGTTATAATTTCCAATCCACACATTTATAAGGTTTTTTTTTTTTTTTTTTTGTATAGTGCAAAATTAAAAATTTGGAAAAAACGGAATTACAACACCAACAGTTGGACTATTTTTACAAAATGACGTAGGCTCACAGTCCACAGAAGCTTTAATTCAAAGATAATTTTTTATCATTCTCCAAATGTTTCTTATATACAAAAAGTAGAAGAAAAATTCTTAATAAAAAAATTTAACATAACATACATATCTTTACAAATTTATGTACTATATTGTTTGTCAGTTTATATGTATATATGTATATTTCTTTTTAATCAGGCATGAAAGTGCTAATCCGCCAAAAACTCTGAACTTGAACGCACAATGTAATGAAAAAATATGTATTTTATTTTGGGACCTAAACACAAAAATTTATAATTGTTAATTTATAGCAAACTAACCAGTTAATTGGCAAAAATTGGTAAATTAATTGGAAGACAGAAAAAAAAAAAATAAGAATCAGCAATGTTTGTGCATTTGTTAATCATACATTTAAAAAAAGCAGAAATTTTAATGAACTAATTACATATTTCAGGCTCATACCAGTGGCGGATCTAAGCCCCCCCCCCCAAAAAAAAAAAAGTACTGACATTCACAACCGAATATTACAATTGTAAACTTTTCATTAATCTGGAATAACATCTAAAAAAAAAAAAAATCTTAGCCCCCCCCCCCCCCCCCCCCCCCCCCCCCCACAAAAAAAAAAAAAAAAAAAAAAAAAAAAGAAAAACTTCTTCGATACTGTCCGTTTTGAAACTGATTATTATTAATTTTCTTTCTATTAGTTAAAAAAAAAAAAAAAAAAAAATGCTGAAATTCTGGCAAAAGCAGAGTTTAGTTTAGTACGGAGGACAATTTTTTTTTTTTTTTCTTTCTTTATCTTTTTTCAAATTATAACATCGTTTTCGAATTATTCAATTATATTTTCGTAAATTTTCGATTTCGATGAATTTCCACCTATCGCCACAAGTGTATTTTCCTTTAATATTTTAGGGTGCATGAAAGCACCAGCCAGTACCAAACTATATATAATGTATTTCAAAAATATGTAGAGAATAAATTTATATACAATTTATATATTTATTTTCAATCTATTTTTTTAAATTTAACAAAAATGCAGACTTTATGGGCGTATCGCTCAGAAATATGCGACCGTTAAAGAGTTAATGAAGATTAGAAGGAAAAAAAAAAAGTGGTATTTTTTAATATAGTGACTGCTCAGAAACCCTGCTTTCTGAAACAAAAAATTTCTAATTCGACATATTTTGATTTTTTTTTTTTTTTTTTTTTTTTTCTATTGAGTCTTCGAAGATGTGTTTTTTTTTTTTTTTTTTAAGAAATTTTATTAAAAAACACTAAAGTAATACTGTGTTGAAACGGTGACAAAATTTTCGGGAAAAGTTTTAAATATTAATTTACTTCTTTAGATAAGAGAAATTTGCTGGCCAACACTATGATAACTTATAAGGGAGAGCTGGGCTTATTGCTTTCAACTGTTGCATAATTACATTCAAGTTTATTGTTCTTTGAAGGTGATTCAAAAGATTATTATTCATTGAACGAATTAGAACCATAGATACGTAATCAAGATGTTAGTTTTATAAAGTTTCATTCTGGAACTGTCCGAGCAGACTGGAATACATACCCGTCAGAATATGTTCCAACAGAAATTAATTTCTACTGAGAGGGATAAAATGGCGGCAATGCTTCAACAGTGTTCGTAGAGCCACGTCTTTTATGTAAGAATCTTTCACCAATATTTTTAAACGATAAATTTCTTTTTAAATTTATACGATTCTATAAATATTTTAATTTATTCCGGAGTAGTTCTGGCCCCGCCTTTATTTCGAACCACTTTATTTCTAGAAAAAAATTTTCCAATACATAACTTCGCTAAAATTACTTTTAAAAAACAAGTGGGACAAAATAAAGGCAGGGCTAAAAATACTCCGGAATAAATTAAAACATTGGCAGCTATGTATTACAAATAATTTACAGTATAGAAGTAGTGGTTGAAAAGATCAAGGAAAAATAAAAGTGCATTTGCTTTAAACCGCATTTAAAACAAATTACCGTTTGCTTAAATACAGAGCTTGAAGTCTCCGCCCTTTTTTAGAGACCAGGGTTCATGCTCCCTGCCCCTTTTCCAAGTCACTTTCAGGAGTGAGAAAACTTTCCCTTTTAAGTCATCACTAAATTTATGGAGAAATATTTAATATTTTTATAATAATGAGTCTCGATTGAATAGGATACAGATTATCGTATAAAAATAATGGTAGCACTAAAGGCAAAAATGTCTCACTTCAGAAAATGCCTTGGTTTTTCGGCAATAAATTGCACGAATAACACCAGAAAGGGACACCGCCTGTTTATATTTTCTTCTAATTCACAAAGAAGGAAAAAGTGGATTATAAATTGCAAATGTAACTCGTGGATACTACCTGGAGCAGGAGCACAACTTCGTAGGGTAAGATTTCTTTTATTTTCAACTTATTTCAATTCATTTTAAAAGTTGTTTGACAATTTTACTATGAATGTACAGTTTTTTTTAAGTTACTGTTTTTAAATTCTTTTAAAATTAACTTTAAAATTACATTTCTTTTAACGTGAAGGATTGCAGTTTTAAAAAAGTTGGTGATGCTATTAAATTTTCCAACTTGCTTGTTTCGTGATAACAAGTTCTAGCTCTCATGATCTGTATAGAAGTTTAAAGGCGATAACAACGCTAATCAGGAAACCTAGCTTTCCCTATCGCCAACATTTTTCCAGATGGGCTAAATAATGGCGGACACTAGGCCAGCTCGTATCATATAGCCTTAGTTAAAATTTTCGCGACCGCTGACGTAGATTCACGTCATTTGAAAATTTCTAACTCCACCAGTGGGCGTTTCTTTCTCAATTTATATTTTATTTCTTTCTTAAAAATATACACAATATTCATATTTATACTATCAATATACTATAGGATATAAATGTTTCAAATAGAAAAAGTATAATTATAATGTATATCCACTAGTAATAGGAGTGTCAATAGACAAAATTTTGTTCTGAAATTTTGTAACTGAAGAGAGTAACGCGTCAGGCGGGCCTTACTCAGAAAAAAACAAAAACATGCTGTTGCAAAAGTGTTAATTAAATTACCATGTAATAATTGCTCCAGTATTGAGAAATTTTAAACATTCACTTTTAGGACGTTTAATAGTCTCTTTTCATTTTAATATATTTTAATAGACGATTATTATTATTTTTTTTTTTTTTAGCTTTTTCTTTTCGTAATGCTAATTAACATTTTATTTATTTATTTATTTTCTCACATTACTTAATGCTTCATAAACATGTTAAAGGGATTATTTTACAAATAAAAATAAAAATTTTGATATTAAGTACGAAAATAATAACTTTATTAAATGACAAATAGAAAATTATTTATTTGTTATAGAGAAACATAAATTAGGAAATGTTCGAAAATAATTCTGAGAATTAAAAAATAAAAATTCTGTTGCTGATTTCATATTTTATACGATTCTTAGAAGAGACATTTTTGAAATCTTTGAAATCTGGAGCTATCTAGAAATACGATTAAATGGGAGAAATATTTTTTAACAGTTTGAAAGAGATAATATATGACTTTTATAAATTGCATTAAAAAAATTAATAATAATATTAATGCCAGAAATATTACATAGACCCATTTTAATAGAAATTTATTTGCACTCTCTTTTGAGTTTAGTTGATTTAAGACAGATGCTTCTGGACGTTGGGTTATCGCTTATTGCTGGTTTCTCGAACATTTACAAAATTATTTCAAAGTACTCATAAACGAGAAGAACGGAAGGCTCCGTCCGTAGGCGTACTGGTAATATGCACTACCGTCTATTCTGTTATGAAAATGTAATGCAGTAATGCTACTTTACAGCATGAAATTGGCGACCGATGCTTGGCGAGATCATTGTTGTGATAGTAGCAATAAATTGGGAATTATTGCTTTCTTTGTGATTTGGAAATCCCCTTTTCGCAAAGCGAGTATAATAGATAGAGGGGTTGTATAATTAATTCAATATACTCGCTCAGACTTTGTGAAAAGGTAATATATATATATATTAAGTTAGAAAATGACTTTTCATAACAACACATATATTTCGTCAGCTAATTCCTTTTATCTCATACGTACTTTGCCTCATCAAAAAAAACAGTTTTTACTTGTGATTCCAGAAAGTAAAACTATTTTGTATCAAATAATGCGTTGTCCCCCCCCCCCCCCTTTTATTACAGAATTTTTGTACTTGTGAATATATTACATATATTTATAGATTAAACCTTTTTAAAAACTAATAACTACATAAAATGTTTTCCAGTTTTTAA
This sequence comes from Salticus scenicus, assembly GCA_963930645.1. NCBI lineage: Eukaryota > Metazoa > Arthropoda > Arachnida > Araneae > Salticidae > Salticus > Salticus scenicus. The sequence goes on from OZ005660.1 coordinate 76,227,530, forward strand.
TTAAAGTATAAAAATATGTTGTAGCAATTACAAAACTTTTACATTTTCTTATACAAAGTTATGTAATTTAATACAAATCAGTGACTATTGCATTTCATTTTATAAAAATTAAAAAGAAAAAAATAATGAAAAAAGTACTTATATATATATATATTATATATATATATATATATATATATATATATATATATATATATATATATATATATATTCTTTTTTCTTTTTAGTTAAATGTGGGAGGGGAAAAACAGATAACTCTATTTAAATTTTTACATATTGTACCTTGTTCAATCATTTATTTTGAAGGTATCAACGAGTTCTCTTGACTCATACTTATATTGAAAATTTACTCTCCCGAGGTGGGGAAGAGAGTGTTCATATTCATACATTTAAAGAAATCTGTGTTGATAATACCATTATTAATATTTTTTTAGAATTCTACAATGACAGGTTAAAAATAATCTAAATTGTATAATTTCTAACGAAATTGCTTTTCCCATATTGCCATATTAAAAATTATGGGGAAAAAATTTGCTTTCAACACTTAAGTGATTTTTCTTTAAACATAACCAACACTAATTTAAGACAAGATTCGACTAAATATCAAGTTTTGTTAGATTTCGTCCATTGGTACGCAAGATAGAGCATGTATAAAATTATATATATATATACAAAGAGAGAGAGAGGAGAAAAAAAAAAAAAAAGTCAAATCGAGTTCGGGATGCCCCAGAACATGTACTTCTATTGAAAACCAGAGGTCAAAAATTTTTATGAGTCCAATACATTCTTCTTATATATGTAGAAGAAAGTAATAATTTTAATGCCCAAATTTATACGAAATTTTTTTCCTTTACTCTCACGTTAAAAAAATATGAGAAAATGGGGTAAGAATGCCACCTATTGGGTGATTTTTACAAAAGTTGATAGCCACTTATTTATATCAAGGTGCAAATATAAAATTCTGTGGATCAGTTCTTGAGGTAGAGCTGCCACAACATTTTTGTCAAATACAGTCATTTTTTTTTTTAATGGTGAAATTATGTTCAGTGCATCTCAAAATGTGTAAACCCATCGAAAACTTGAGGTAAAAAAATTTCTCGAATCCAGTACCTTCTTTTTATAGAAAAAAATGTTATAATTTCAAATCCACATATTTATAAGTTTTTTTTTTTTTTTTTTTTTTTTTTTTTTTGTATAGCGCAAAATTAAAAATTTGGAAAAAACGGAATTACAACACCAACAGTTGGACTATTTTTACCAAAATGACGTAGGCTCACAGTCCACAAAAGCTTTAATTCAAAGATAATTTTTTATCATTCTCCAAATGTTTCTTATATAGAAAAAATAGAAGAAAAATTCTTAATAAAAAAATTTAGCATAACATACGTATCTTTACAAATTTATACTATATTATTTGTTAGTTTATATGAGTATATAATATATTAATCAGGCATGAAAGTGCTAATCCGTCAAAAATTCTGAACTTGCACGCACAATGTAATGCAGAAATATGTATTTTATTTTGGGAACTAAACACAAAAATTTATAATTGTTAATTTATAGTAAACTAACCAGTTAATTGGCAAAAATTGGTAAATTAATTGGAAGACAGAAAAAAAAATGAGAATCAGCAATTTTTGTGCATTTGTTAATCATACGTTTAAAAAAAGCAGAAATTTTAATGAACTAATTACATATTTCAGGCTCACACCAGTGGCGGATCCCCCCCTTCCCCCCCCCCCCCCCCCCCAAAAAAAAAAAAAAAAAAAAACTTTTTCGATACTGTTCGTTTTGAAACTGATTATTATTAATTTTCTTTCTATTTGTTTAAAAAAAAAAAAAAAAAAAAAAATGAAATTCTGGCAAAACCAGAGTTTAGTTTAGTACGGAGGACAATTAGGTTTTTTTTTTTCTTTCTTTCTTTTCTTTTTTTCAAATTATAACATCGTTTTCCAATTACTCAATTATATTTTCGATAAATTTTCGATTTCGATGAATTTCCAACTATCGTACAACTTCGTAGATTGAGACTAATAGACATCAGTCCTAACAAAATAAGATTCATAAATGGACAATATTCAAGCTCGCGGACTCAATTCAATGATATAATCATAGATAGTAATTTATATAAATCTATCATCACCATGTTATCATGCAAATATTTTTCTATACCGAAAAAAATTATTATTATTATTATTACTAATTTGATTCTTTACATTTAATTTCAATAATAAATTACTAAGTGTTAGTTTGCATTGCAATGAAATAATCTCAATAAAATCTGCATAAGTTTCTTTTATTGATTCAATGCTTAATACACATAAATTCTGTATTAGCTACGCTTGCGATTTTTCAGCCAATAAATTTACTCCATTTTATTTTATTTTTTAGTTCCGAATACACTTTCTGCATTATAAATTTAAAAAAAAAAAAAACTTTTAAATTGACTCTTGTGAAAAAATTAATTTACGCACTTCAAGTTAAATTAACTAGTGAAGGCATGTATGCTTTCACTTTTTGTTTAATTGCAATTATTTGCTGATATTCTAGAATCTAGCTAAAATATTTATTTATTTATTTATTTATTTTAAATTTCTTCTGTGAGTTTTTAATCATCCGATATATATATGCTCACATATAATGAATCGAATCGATAGTCATTACAGTAGAAGACACGATATTTATTTAATGTTTCACTGAAATAAATATTCCACTAAGCAATTGAATAATGAAATCATGTGCTCAACAGTGCCATTATTTCTCTGTCGTGAACCTCTTAATGTAGGTTCACGTTCAAATATTGTAATTACAATTTTAAAGGCTAAATAAGATTAAATCTTAATTATATATGCATATTTATTTATTTATTTTTATTTATTCTTTAAGAGAAAAGAAAAGAAAAAAAAAAAAAAACTATGTACAAACAGTATTTAATTTAGTACAACAGAAGCTTTTTTCTCGTCTGTTCTTCTACAAAAAGATTTGCGGTAACTGTGTTGCATTCCTTAGAAATAGTCACTACATCCATTTCCTTTAAAAATTCTTTGGTACAGATTTAGTATCAATCACCCGCCCGACTTTTAAATTTTTGTTTTCATTTTAGATATTAAATAAAATTGATATCGCAATTGCGTAGGCAAAGACCTTGGCGATAAACGTTCGAGCTACTTCGGTGTCATACTTCTAATTTCGCAAATGGAGTCCTATACTACCTGTACCGTTTCTTTTATACGATTTATCCCAATTTTATTTTATTTATTTATTTTTGTTTTTTTAACTTCATACGAGAGAGAAAAAAGGAAAAACATTTTTAATTGATCTTAATGTACGAAAAGCGTAATGAATAAATAATTACCGTAATTTCTGGTAGATATCCCGCAGGTTATATAATCCAGTTTTGCACCAGAAATTTCAATTGATAAGTAAATTTATATTTGTACGAGCGCTTCCTTCGAAAAAGTATAGATTTCTCTATTAAATAAAATTTCTGGTGGAGAAATGACACATCTTATCTGCGGGGTATCTAGTAGAAATTACGGTAAATAAAATAAACAACTGATTGCTTTCATCTTGAAATACGAAGTTGCGTTCCTTAATAGTGGTTATTATATTTATTTCTTAAAATATCATTTACAGGTTTTAATTCAATATTAATATAGTAAATGATGACATACGTGAAATGTCTGACTAAAAGTAAATCTAGTTGTACTTAAAAACTATTAAATAAATATCTAATATTTTTAAATAAAATATTCCTCGTAACAAACAAGAGCCGCTCTTATTCCATCTCTAATAAAAAAAATATACAAACAAATAAAAATAATCAAACAAAATAACAAACAAAAGTTAAAATAAAGTAAATATTTTAAATGATTGGGGGATGTTATCTTTTTTAAATTACCAGAGCTGCCAATGTAATCCGGCAAATTTTTTGTACCGCCCCTTTTTCTACACCAATATATTTTTATAGTATTTGTTTTCTTAATTCATCGTAAATATATTTGAAGAGAATTACTCTAAAAATTAAGTGGTGTAGAAAAAGGGGCGTTACTAACAATTTGCCGGATTAGGTTGGCAGCTCTAAATTACTGTCTTACATTTATTGAACCACTCTAACTTTGGTTTTGACACGAGCTCCTTTTTTTAGAGATATCTACGATTTTGCACAATTTTTCATAACGTCTGTATGTATGTATATGTGTATCTCACATAATTCAATAACAGTTGGTCGTAGAACATTACAAATTGATATATAGGTTTTTTATAACATCTAGTTGTGAACATCCTCTATTTGGTTCGTTTGTGATTTTCCGTTTTGGAGATCCTTAAGAAAATTACATTCATAATGACCAAAAATACAAAGGTTTTGGCCATTACATATGACTTACCGTCATAGAGATTTTAAAAGAAACTAATGATAGAGCCCGTAATGATATTATTACAGAATGCATGTAGAAAGTAATTCGTAAAGAAATAAGCAGGTTCTAGTCAACGAATGCACATTATTTAATGAATATTCTGGAAAACAGTTATATAAAACTGTTTTTTGTACTATAAAAATCAATTTTCTCGAAACAATCCAATTAAACACTCATCTGTACTACAAAAATGAAGTAAACAGGGTTAAATACACTATAGAACAGGATTTTCGCTAATTCAGGAATAACGATCAACCGCACAGTTCGAACTCTAAGTAGAGTCGGTGCGTTTTAGAATTTACGAGGTCGCTCTGTGCTAGAAACCAAGGAATCATTCCGGAAATTTTCAGAACTCGAATCATATTAATGATAGAGATTCCAAATTTTGGAAATCATAAACTACTCCATTTCCTTAAATTTGGATGTCAATTAGCCTAATTTGACACTAATGTCCACTTTCGTGGAAATAAAAATACTGCCATCTGTTTCTGCCTTTACTGTGATATCGTATATAAAAGTGGCATGTAAAGACACAGGCAAATTCTAGAATACAGTTACCAATGATGACTTTTTTTTTTTTTTTTTTCTAATAGTTTTGTTAGTCATTTATAGAACTTTCGAATAAGTTGGTTCTGCGTTAGAAACCAAAAAATCCTTCCGGTAAATTCCAGAGCTTTATTCTTATTGAAGTTAGAGCTTCCAAACTTTAATAACACAAAATTACAATTTTTTGCCAAATTTGGCCGCTAAGTCGCCAAAATTGACGACAAGATCAAAATCTGACTTGGCAAAAAACTTGGCGACTTGGTGAGATTAGCGACCAAATTTCGCAAATATATTATAGAGAAGCCAAAATTAATAAACTCTTTTTTATTTTTAATGGAGTTAATTATTTTAAAGTATCGCTTCTTTCTACTAACTTTTGCCAAAATGTACAAAAGTAGGCCATGTGCACTCGAATGAATGCCGTTGAACTCTAACCTGCACATCTAACAACGACAGATTCTGTTATTAGCTGTGTAAAACAAACTATTGCGGAAAATAAGATTTTCGTTCTCTGGTGTATGTAATCCTATTAACCCTTTAATTATCATTGGTTTCGCAGCGAAACCAAACGTTTGACATAATTTAACAATTTTTTAAGCAGTTTTTTTTTTAATTTTTCCCAATTGTTTTAATCAGGTTTTAAACTTTTGTTCCTTTTCATAGCAGCATTATTCCAAAATTTAACAAATAATGTTTCAAAGGAAGCTAAATGCATAAGTCACTTGAAGTTTCTTAGTGTACGCGAGTGCGAATTGCTGGTTTGATGATACACTCATGTCTAGTTTTTTTTTTTTTTTTTTCATTTAATAAAGAGCTGGACTATTATTTTCATTTGAAAAATCTTTTACGAGTTTTTGTAGTCGATAATATTTACTTACAAAGTGTTTTATTTATTAAATTAAATATTATTTGAATTTAATAAGGTTAACTTATAGATGTTTTAAACCAAAAATTTCTTGAAAACAATGCTATTTTTTTTATTTTTAAATATTTATAATCAGCGATGTGTCTAAAAGCCATTTTTTAAATTAGTTTAGTAATTTTTAAAATAAATTTAGTGAACGTTAAACGGTTAAGATGACCTTTGTGGTTGGAGTAATAGTTTTCTTCGCCAGTTTTCAGGAAAGTTTATTTATTTTAACCTGCCTGTTTATTTACGAACGTGCAGCCTAACAAAATATCATTGATGCATTTCAGTGAGTGTATAAGGAAGTCATGTAAGCTCCGTTCACATGAGGCAACTTCAACCCGTGTCAAAACGACCCGGGAATTTGAAAAGCGGGGTTTTACAGAGTCAACATTTTAGGCTGTTCACACTATCAACCCTGGTTAAAAATCACTGTAGCAGTGTCATACGTTTTTTGAATTCTGATTGGCTGTTGCATGAGTTCGGATGAAAGAGAAAGCGAAACGATATTGTCAAAGGTGAAAATAGAATAAAGGGATTATTAAAGGTGAATTTCATGTTTGACAGCAGCTGAGAATAAAAGGATTACATACATTATTAAGTTTTAGGATTATATATTTTATAATATTCTTCATTATTAATATTTAATTTTATATTAAGTTGTTAATACAAATTTAATATTACAAACAAATCATTTTAAATTTAGTTTTTTAAACAGGAAATTTCAGTATCTTTTTTATATGGAGTAGAAAAATGGCTATATATTAGAAATTTAATTATTAATATTATTTTGAATATTAAGATGCAAATAGGATCGGGAAATAAAATAAGTTTTGAAACTAGTTTTATTACAATTAAACTTATAAATGTCAATTGAAATACTAATATAATTAACTTCACGATACTTTGATTTTAAATTAGTTAGAACAAATTATGTATTATAATTATAATTAAATCTAAATGCATTAAATAATAAAATAAATGATTAAATTTTTAATTTAGATTTTAATACCTTAAAGATTTAAAGTAATATTACTACATTAATGAATACTAGGTCAGATACTTATTTCATTTCTCACTATCATAACTAACAGATATTCTTACAAATATTTCATCTTAAATCTTTCATAAGTCTTTATCTTTTATTATGCATCGAAATAAGAATTCATAAAAAAAAAAGTATTCTTGTGCATCTGTAATAAAATCTATAAATTAAACTTTTGTGCATATATTTTATTATTAAGTTAAAAATTGTTCAGCCGGATTAATATTTAAAAAATATATAAAATTTTAATTTAATTTTATTGAATTTAAATAGTTTTTGAGCAATATTAATACTTAATATTGTTATATTCTAGTGCATATGCATACAAAATTTTTATAATTCTAAAAAGTTATTTACAAAGGCAAAAAAATATGTCAACCTTTTCCTTAAATAACTTTTATACTACAATATATATATATTCATATTGTAAATAAATATTAATTTACTATATTTTAGTTTACTAAGAATTTTAGAAAATTCAATTAAAAAGGAATAAAGAAAAGTATAAAACATCGTGTCTGTTTTATATTTTTCATTTATATAATATCCACGCATTATTTTAAATTCCTTCCGCTAGTATTATTATTCTTAAATTAACTTCAGAGAGCAATACACACGCATACAAAAGTAAAATAAAATAAATAAAAAAGAACGCAGTTTATCTCTTGAACATAGCGCGCAATTCGCTGTGGTAATCTGAAACAGAAACAAGCGAAAAGAATTCTGGGTAATTCGCGGGTCAACCCCGCATTATCCCTAGTATAATGCGGGGTTGATTATGACCCTGGTCTAACCCTCCTTTTACGCGGGAAGGAAGAATGTGAACAGCTCCGCAGAGACTGACGCGGGTACGACCCGGGTTGAAACTGCTCATGTGAACGGGGCTGTAATGTCCACATCAGAATTTTTTTTCTGTCTTTCTTTTTCTAGAAACGCATTTTTTTTTTTTTTTTTTTTTAACTGTAGCGATAATATATTATACTGGAAGCCTTACGCAGGGATCTTAGCATTCACTATAACATTCACTACACTTCACTATAATTCCCCTTCCTTCTCGCTCCCGTGATATTCATGGTTAGTGACCACGCCCCACGTGTATTTTTCCTTTAATATTTTAGGGTACATGAAAGCACCAGCCAGTACCAAACTATATATAATGTATTTCAAAATATGTAAAGAATAAATTTATATGTAATTTACATATTTCTTTTCAATCTATTTTTTTTTAATTGGACATAAATGCAGACTTAATGGGCGTGTCCTAGAAAAATATGCGACCGTTAAAGAGTTAATGAAGATTAGAAAAAAAATAATAATAATAAGGGGTATTTTTTAATATAGTGACTGCTCAGAAACCCTGCTTTGTGAAACAAAAATTTTCTAATTCGACATATTTTGATTTTTTTTTTTTTTTTTGAGTTTACGAAGATGTTTTTTTTTTTTTTTTTTTAAGAAATTTTATTAAAAAACACTAAAGTAATATTGTGTGGAAACAGTGACAAAATTTTCGGGAAAAGTTTTAAATATTAATTTAATTCTTTAGATAAGTGAAGTTTACTGGCAAACACTCTGATAATTTATAAGGGAGAGCTGGTGCTTATTGCTTTGAACTGTTACATAATTACATTCAAGTTTATTGTTCTTTGAAGGTAATTCAAAAGATTATTATTTATTGAACGAATTAGAACCATAGATACGTAATCAAATTGTTAGTTTAATTGAGTTTCATTCTGGAGCTGTTCCAGAGATGCCAAGTTATTACGGATTGTCCGTAATCTTAACACCGGAAATTTTTTAATGTATTCTTTTGTATTAATTATCTGCAATTTAATAAGGCAAATTTTATTTTCTCCTTATTGTGGTATTAAATTGATTTTTCGTTAGTAGTAATTTGGCATCTCTGCTGTTCGAGAAGACTGAAATACAAACACATCAGAATATGTTCCAAAAGAAATTAGGTTGTACTGAGAGGGATGAAATGGCGGCAATGCTTCAACAGTGTTCGTACGGCCACGTCTTTTATGTAAGAATCTTTTACCAATATTTTTTTAACGATACATTTCTTTTTAAATATATACGATTCTATTACCATAGCTGCCAATATTTTAATTTATTCCCGAGTAGTTTTACCCCCGCCTTTATATCGCACCACTTTATTTATAGAAAAATTTTCTCCAATGCATAACTTCGCTAAAATTGCTTTTAAAAAACAAGTGGGACAAAATAAAGGCTGGACTAAAAATACTCCGAAATAAATTAAAACATTGGCAGCTATGTATTACAAATAATTTACAGTATAGAAGTAGTGGTTGAAATGATCAAGGAAAAATAAAAGTGCATTTGCTTTAAACCGCATTTAAAACAAATTACCGTTTGAATAAATACAGAGCTTGAAGTCTCCGCCCTTTTTTAGAGACCAGGGTTCATACTCCCTGCCCCTTTTCCAAGTCACTTTCAGGAGTGAGAAAACCTTCCCTTTTAAGTCATCACTAAATTTATGGAGAAATATTTAATATTTTTATAATAATGAGTCTCGATTGAATAGGATACAGATTATCGTATAAAAATAATGGTAGCACTAAAGGCAAAAATTTCTCACTTCAGAAAATCCTTGAAAAAAAGGGTGGGTAGTACGAATCCTGGATATTCCGAGATGACAAATTCCTATTTTTTTTTTTTTTTTTTTTTTTTTTTTTTTTTTTGCTATCACTCTTTTTATGCATTAATTTCTATCCTATTTGTTCACGACACTTTACTGTAAAAATACGGGAAAGATATCTGTATGAAAATATGTTAGCAAAAATTACGCAAATATCGCATCCTAAAAAAACAGGCGGAGGCTTTGTGCTATGTAAATATTAACTTACGGATTATAACTCTCTCATTGTGGTGACAGACCAGTATTTTTCTTTCGGAAGTTTTAAGAGTTAGTTTGAATATCTAAGTGAAAAATTATCAAATATATATATATATATGTACTGGTGTAAGAATCAGGGGAAAAGGAGGGTCTGTCGCCACCCTGTCTCCTATTTAATCAGTACACTGGCTGTATTTTCAATCACTTTTTCAGAGCTGTATGAAGAGTTTGAAATTACTGTGTTTTATGCACCCACTAATTTTATGCAGAAATATTTCTGGCATATATATAATAATGTGCATTGATTGTACAAAAGAGAGATTATTGTATAAAATACTGGCATACTTGCCAACCATCTCATTAATAACCGTACAATTGTTAATGTCCCCTGAAAAAACGCCCCTTTTCTGACACCACTATATTTTTAGAGTGATTCTCTCCGAATGTTATTAAGATTAATAAGACTAAAATTACTCTAGAAATTATTGGTGTGATAAAAAAAGGCGGATACTAAATATTGTACGGTTGATAATGAGATGGTTGTCAAGTATGTACTGGTAGCAATAAATTTGAAGATTTCTCATTCTTGAGAGTGTCCTCAAATAAGGGCGGAGAGAACGACCTCTGTGTTTAAGACATTGTCTTCAGTGTGTTTTCCAATTTGAACAGTAAGCCCTGCCCTTTGACGTTACTCTAAAACGCTATATTATCTATAAAAATGATTTTACGTTCTCATGATTGAATTATTCAAATTTTATTCTTAGTAATTGATTCTGTAAGTGTCACTGGCATATATACATGCACCAGCATCAAATAAAGTGTTAAACACGAACACGCAAAAACTTTTTTTTTTTTAAGTAAAGTATCTTTTTAAAAGAATGCATGAATGCAGGGCTCGTTTTTCATGAAAAATGTAATTTTACGGAAAATGTTAAAGCATAGCTGCCAATATTTTAATTTATTCCGGAGAATTTTTAGCCCGCCTTTATTTCGTACCACTTAATTTTTAAAAGTAATTTTTTCTTATTTTAGTGAAGTTATATATTGGAGAAAGTTTTTCTATAAATAAAATGGTGCGAAATAAAGGCGGGGCTAAAAGTTTTCCGGAATAAATTAAAATGTTGGCAAGCAAAGTGTTAACACTTTCGAGACCGCATGTTATTGTCTATTTAACAGTAAGGTCCACCTGTGGACGTAATTCTTCCAAGTTACAATATTTTAGAACGAAAGTTTCAATATTCACATTTGTATTACAAATGAATATACATTATAATTATATTCTACCAAATCAAAATATGTGTATCCATATTATATTTCATTGTACAAATTTGAATATTAGGTATATTCTTAAGAAATAAGTAACATACAAATTGCGGAAGAAACGCCCACTAGTAGAGTTCGAGATTTTCAAATGACGTGAATCTACGTCAGCGGTCGTGAAAGTGTTAATACTAGAACTCCTACATTGATAGGCTGACACATCCACCATTTTTTACCCACAAGACCGGCTGACGATTTATTTTTGGTGGTTTTTCGCCAATAAATTGCACGAATAACACCAGAAAAGGGCACCGCCTCTTTATATTTTCTTCTAATCCACAAAGAAGGAAAAAGTGGATTATAAATTGAAAATGTAACTCGTGGATACTACCTGGAGCAAGAGCACAACTTCGTAGGGTAAGATTTCTTTTATTTTCGACGATTTATTTTATACGATTCTATTACCACAGCTGCAAATATTTTAATTTATTCCGGAGTAGTTCTGGCCCCGCCTTTATTTCGAACCACTTTATTTCTAGAAAATTTTTTTCCAATACATAACTTCGCTAAAATTACTTTTAAAAAACAAGTGGGACAAAATAAAGGCAGGGCTAAAAATACTCCGGAATAAATTAAAACATTGGCAGCTATGTATTACAAATAATTTACAGTATAGAAGTAGTGGTTGAAAAGATCAAGGAAAAATAAAAGTGCATTTGCTTTAAACCGCATTTAAAACAATTACCGTTTGCTTAAATACAGAGCTTGAAGTCTCAGCCCTTTTTTAGAGACCAGGGTTCATGCTCCCTGCCCCTTTTCCAAGTCACTTTCAGGAGTGTGAAAACCTTCTCTTTTAAGTCATCACTAAATTTATGGAGAAATATGTAATATTTTTATAATAATGAGTCTCGATTGAATAGGATACAGATTATCGTATAAAAATAATGGTAGCACTAAAGGCAAAAATGTCTCACTTCAGAAAATGCCTTGGTTTTCCGGCAATAAATTGCACGAATAACACCAGAAAGGGACACCGCCTGTTTATATTTTCTTCTAATTCATAAAGAAGGAAAAAGTGGATTATAAATTGCAAATGTAACTCGTGGATACTACCTGGAGCAAGAGCACAACTTCGTAGCGTAAGATTTCTTTTATTTTCAACTTATTTAATTTTATTTTCAAAGTTGTTTGACAATTTTACTATGAATGTCCAGTTTTTTTAAGTTATTGTTTTTAAATTCTTTTAAAATTAACTTTAAAATTACATTTCTTTTAACGTGAAGGGTTGCAGTTTTGAGAAAGTTCACGATGTTCTTAAAATTGCGAATTTGCTTATTTCGTGATAAAAAGTTCTAGTTCACATGATCTGTATAAAAGTTTAAAGGCGATAACAACGCTAACCTAGCTTTCCCTACCGCCAACATTTTCCCAGATGGATAAATAATGGCGGACACTACGCCAGCTCGTATGATATAGGAGCCTTCCGATATTTTCGCGACCGTGGGCGTTTCTTTCTCAATTTATATCTTATCTCTTTCTTAAAAATATACCCAATATTCATATTTGTACTATCAATATACTATGGATATAAATATTTGAAATAGAAAAAGTATAATTCTAATGCATATCCATTTGTAATATGAATGTGAATATGTAAAATTTTTTTCTGAAATATTGTAACTGAAGAGAACAACGCCCACAGGCGGGCCTTACTCAGAAAAAGACAAAGACATGCTGTTGCGAAAGTGTTAATTAAATTACCATGTAATAATTGCTCCAGTATTGAGAAATTTTAAACGTTCACTTTTAGGACGTTTAATAGTCTCTTTTCATTTAATAGACGATTTTTTTTTTTTTTTTTAGTTTTTTCTTCTCGTAATGCTAATTAACATTTTATTTATTTATTTATTTTCTCACATTATTTAATGCTTCAAAAACATGTTAAAGGGATTATTTTACAAATAAATATAAAAATTTTGTTAATAAGTACGAAAATAATAACTTCGTTAAATAACAAATAGAAAACTATTTATTTGTTATTGAGAACATAAGGTAGGAAATGTTCGAAATAATTCTTAGAATTAAGAAATAAAAATTCTGTTGCTGATTTTATATTTTATACGATGCTTACAAGAGACATCTTTGAAATCTTCAGCTATCTAGAAATACATTTAAATGGGAGATACATTTTTTAACAGCCTGCAAGAGATATAATGTGACTTTTAAAAATTGCATAAAAAAAGAATAATAATAATACTAATACCAGAAATATTCCTTAGGCATGTGTTAAAAGAAATTTATTTACACTCACATTTCAGTAATTTGAGTTAACTGAATTCTTCTTGACGTTGGGTTATCGCTTATTGCTGGTTTCCCAAACGTTTGCTATGTATTATTGCATCACATTCCTTTCGGGATCAATCTTGATGACTGATTAATTTTTGAACTAATGTAATTAGTAAGTGTAGGTGTCATGAAGAATAGAATGAAACAAGCATCTTGGTCCTAAACAGCACCCAGGGTTGCCAGTTATTTTTACTTTCTCTTACCATGGCTCCCTGCGATTCAACAGAAGCTGTTCAGACACGGCAACAACTCCGTACAACCAGAACTTACTTATTTTACCGCTACCCAGCAATTGGCGCTGTATACAAGTCTGGGTTAGGGACCCTATATAGAGAGAGACTGGACATTGACCGAAAGTCGGCCATCTTAGTGCCAATTCGGAGCGATCACCGTAGAACGTAATGCTTTTTTCTTCGCGATTGACGCTTTACTATACAACATAAATGAAAGAAAACTGTACTAAATTTGTGCAGAAAGTAATGCAGAATATAAATATGTAATTTTTTCGTCTTAGAAAAAAAGAATTTTAAGAAAAACGAATTTTGTTTTAACCTTCGACATGATTACTTTTTCAACTCCGATCGGAAAACAGAGGAATTTTTGTTGTATATTTCTATATTAAGCAAAATACGTTGATTGTGAAAGTAATTCTACCTTAGTGAAAGTAATTCTATCTTATTTTTTCTGAGGACATACATTATATATATAAAAAATTAGAAATTTTTTTAACAAATATATGGTAATCTTAGTTTTTGTCAAGTAATTCATGAGTAAATGTAAAACTAGAAACTAGAACAGAAATTATTTTTTATTATTTTATAAAAATATTTACGTAATATTTTTACAAGCTAAAAAAAATACATATTTTATTTATTTCAATTACGCATTATTAATAATAATGACTTAATTAAATATTAAAAATAAAAATTTAATTAATAATAATTTGTAAAAATATTAACTAATATCTTTAGAAATTAAAAAATGTTTTTAATTATTTTATTTACATTTGCTTATTTCATTGATTTTTTAATTTTTAGTTTTTTAAAAATATTATGTAAATAAAAATAATAACTTATTTAAATATTATTTATAAAATTTATTATGGCAATTATTATTTAAAAGAAATTTATATTTCATATGCTAGCAAATAATATAAACGTTATTTTCTGTTTTTTTTAACAATTTATTTAAGAAATCTGATACATTTTGCGTACTAGCAAATAATCAAAAAATTGCAAGCTAAAAATACATATTTTATTTATTTCAATTACGCATTATTAATAATAATGACTTAATTAAATATTAAAAATAAAAATTGAATTAATAATAATTTGTAAAAATATTAACTAATGTCTTTAGAAATTAAAAAAATGTTTTTATTTATTTTATTTACATTTGCTTATTTCATTGATTTTTATTTATTTATTTATTTATTTATTTAGTTTTTAAAAATATTATGTAAATAAAAATAATAACTTATTTAAATATTATTTATAAAATTTAGTATGGCAATTATTATTTAAAAGAAATTTATATTTCATATGCTAACAAATAATATACACCTTATTTTCTTTATTTTTATCAATTTATTTTAAGAAATCTGATACATTTTGTGTACTAGCAAATAATTAAAAAATATCTTTTTATATATTGGGTTGTTCGGAAAGTCATTTCGTTTTTCTCAGCAGAGGACTTAATTGTATTTTTTTCACACCTTCTTCACATTTAAGTTGCATTGCCATTACATATTGTGACAGCTGATATAGCAAGGCTTGCTTGTGAAAAAGGTCGTTTTATTCTGCTCAATAGTTTTTGATTGGTGCCCTATCAAATAAAGAAAATCAGAAGCGACATTTTCGGCATATTTTGTTTTTGCTATCAAAAATGCGAAAATACTATTCAAACAAGGAAAAAAAGTATACGATGTGTGCACAGAAAATTTATTTAAAGAACGCTATTGTCAAAACTGGTTTACCAAATTTTGTTCTGGCAATTTTGAGTTGAAGATGCATAACGTTCTAGAAAACCAGTTTGTGCTAATGAAGACAAAATAAAGTATTGATTTATGGAAAACTGCCAAATAACAACTCGTGAGATTGCTAAGAAACCGATCAAAGTGGAGAATATATAATTCATTAAAATATTTATACAATATAAGAAAATCGTCTTTCATTTTCGAAGGAAAAACGAAATTACTTTCCGAACAACCCAATAGTTATTTTAAATATGTATTTTAAAATATATCAGAAAAATACATTGAGATCTAACATATTAAATATATTGCAAAACAGTACTTAAAAACTAATAGCTAGAAAATAAATAATGTAATTAATCTCATATTTAGGAAATAAATACGTAAAACAGCATACAATAAGAGAATTCAAAGTATTTAAAGCATGATATAAAATAAATAATTATGCATTTTTATCTTTTAAAAGTATTCTAAAATTAAAGCAATTTATCTTCCAACAAAGTAAAAATGTAATAAATAAGTTCTTTTTCGATTATGACGTAAAATAATCGAAATTTCTTCTCAGCGTAATGATAAGCAATGGAGCAACTGGCACTAAAATGGAGAATTTCGTCAAAAAGCCGGCGCGCCAATGTCCAGTCTCTCTCTATATAGGGTCCCTAGTCTGGGTTTCACCTGATTTAAAGGTCTAGCCATAGGAATAACATTATACAGAAGCATTTGTAATTAACGCTGTAAACTCATTAAAATGCCGATTATTATTATTTTTTTTCTTTTTGAATATGCATAATAATTAATATCAGGGCATGTAGAACTATATGTTTGTTTGTCAGAATGTTTTCACCACAAAAAATATAATAAAAAGAATCGTTTCTTCATCGCTAATTTAAAGGTCCGGTCATAAGAATAACATTTTATATATGCATTTGTTCACGCTAGAATCTCATTAAAATGTCGATTTTTTTTTTTTTTTTTTTTTTTTTTTTTTTTGAAAGGGCATAATACTTATATGAATGCATATAGAATTATATATGTTTGTTAAAATGTTTTCATCATAAAAAATTTCATCGTGATATTCGCGCTCTTTAATGATGATTTGAAATAATAATGCCTAACAATAAACTTTTAGAACCATTTCTTTATCATAAACGAATTAAATTTGAAAGTAATATATATATATATATATATATGTAATGAAATAGAGGGCATTTTAATATTTTTCTGTAAAGACAATTTTTATTTTTTTTATTCGTATCAAAATATGAGCATCTTGAAACATCTGATACCATTTTACGTTGATAGTAAATGTTTTAAATATATATATTTGTTATTTATTGCATTAGAGTTATGAAAATTTACATGAGTATATGAAAATTTCTTGAAAACTATCCAAATAAAAAACTACACATATATATGATTTTTTTTTTTAATGCTCTCTGCTTATTAATTTTTTTTTTTTTTTTTTTTTCTTTACTGAATTTTGCATTATTACAGTTTCAGGGATGGAACACGGGCGCAGAATTCATACCACTATCAATGTAAGAAAATTTTCTACTACTTAAATCAACGATATTATAGGTACAGAAATTTCTTAAACAGATTCCGGTGTGAATTCTGCGCCCGTGTTCCATCCCTGCAGTTTTTAACAATATATTCTAAACATACTTCGATATTACTTTGTGGATTCTTTTTTTTTTTTTTTTTTAATATAATTGTATGTTTGAATGCTGAAATATAATTCAAACTTTTATTATTCAAACATAATAAAAAAAAAAGATTATTGATGAATACACCACACTTAGATTATATTATTAAACTGTGGTAGATAGGATGTGCGGGGTTCGAACCCAGGTCACACTCATTGACCTAGCCGTTAGGAGTTTTCTGTGATTTTCTCCAAAACTAAAAAAAATACAGGCTGGGACCCCCCCCCCCCCTGACAAAGAGCCCCACGGAGGGTATACACCTATAGGCCTAGGACCCTAGTGTAATAATCACCCTTAAGCCACACAACCTCATAATTTTAAATTGTAATACTCTAAAATCAAGGGAAGTAAAGAAAAATTCGTCAGCAGGAAACATTTTTAAAATATTAAAAATTTTGAACTTTATTTAATTTAAATAGTCCTAGTAAAATTTTAATATACATAATATTGTTTTATTCAAATGCCTATGCATGCAGATTTTTTATAATTCTGAGATTATGTAAAAAAGAAAAAAAAATCTACAATGACTGAAAATGAACTCAGGGCACCTCAAAACATATAGAAGCATTAAAATTTCAAAGTCGGATTTTTGACATGATTACAATATTCTCCTTAAATATGAATGTACGGAAAGTAAAAATTATTATAATGTCCATAATTTTCCTTTTTCATTTGTGTACTATTTTAGAGTTGTTATTCCCAAATAAAGATTTATCATATTAGTATATGTTGAGAAATTAAAAAAGTTATATAAAACTATGTTACAAAATACTTTTAATTTTGAAGAAAATCGAACTATGAGAATTTGGTATATCTATACGTTTTAAGGTCTCCTGAATTCATTTTTGCTTTTCAAACATATACTATATAAGGTAGATATTGTATCCATGAAAAAATAATAATCCACATGGGTTTTTGGTATATTTATACGTTTTGTGGTCTCCTGAATTCATTTTTCTGTTTCTATAAAGGTATGTGTATGTGTCTGAGTGAACACAATAGCATTTAAATACTTTATCTAATTACTATATTTCACTGCATATGTATAATGATTATACATGTGTGTGTGCAAAACAGCAATTAAAAAGCAAAATAAGAAAAATAATAATAAAATTAAAGGAATTTTTTGGTGTGAGTACAAGAAGTAGATATTATTAAGTATCAAATGTTTTGCTACTAAGGATAATGTAAATATATTTTTTTTTTCTATCTCGCATTAAACCAAATATTGGAAAAGATTGCGAATAAATCAGAATGGCTGAATTAACTATCGCAACATGGCTTTGAACACGGCATCTCCCCTCTACCAGCTTAGAGAGCATAACCTTTCGGCCACAAGTGGAGCAAAAAGAAAAGGAGGGGGGGATTAAGAATTAATTAGCAGGGAGCATAAGAACTTCTTTTCCCAAAACTATTTTAAATATTTATTTATTTATTATTGGAACAATTTTCAAGAAATGTCAGTATAATGATTACTAATGAGTTTCATTGCATATATATAATAAAAATATCTAAAACAATTATTTAAAAAAAAATAAATAAAAAAAAAATAAACATAAAGAAAAATTTTTACTGTGCGTACAAAATGTAGATATTATTAATAAAATAAAATAAAATAAAATAAATAAAAAATATTTCAGATGCTAATGTAATACATACATAAATTGATTTCGAATATGGATTTGTTTTTTCAAGCACAATTATTAAATATTCTTTACATACAGTTTCCTCTTACCTTTATTATTATTATTTGGCTTATTTCAAACAGATTTTTTTGTTTATAATTAGTGACTTTTTTTTTTTTTTTTTTTTTTTTATATCTATCTATCTATCTATCTATATATATATATATATATATATATATATATATATACATATATATATACAAAATCTATGTTATTATTATTATTTGTTTATTTTAAATTTGTTAAAACATTTTTAGCAGAAAATTTTTAAATAGCTGAACTTTCAGGAATAAATGCAGAAATAAATAATTATTTATCTACAAATAATCTTCTTAAAACATTCTGCATTTGTAACAAACAGTTTTGTGCATTAAAAGATAGTTTTAATAAAAATAATTCGTTAAATTGTAAAAAGTTTCTTGCGCAAGTAAGTACATATCCTAACTACGAGACGAGACGTGTAACTAGCGCACCAAGCGTAGAGGAGAGTAACTATGCCTTGTACGGTGTTTCTATTGTTCAAGTTCGCGTCTGAACAGCCGCTATTCTATTGAATCGCAGGGAGCCATGATCTTACCCATAAGGTAGAGAAATTATTGTTTTCGGGTCAAATTTTCGAACGCGAGATTTTGTTATATTTACACGTTTTGAGATCACCTGAATACGAAAATCATGTTTTTAGCAAATGGTCTGTGTGTTTGTCTGTCAGTTATCAGCATATCTCAAAAACAAATTATGGCAGAAAGTTCAAACTTGGTTTTCTAAATGTGTACCATATAGGGATGCTACAGTAAGCTTTTCGTTAAGATCAAGCAAATGGTTCCTGTACAGGGACAATCAAGAGAATTCTAATACATTACGTCTATGGGGGAAATTGCAGGTAGAGTTTAACGTCTATAGACTGCACTAAACCAAATGAAACGAATATATATTTTTTGTAATAGAAATAGTTAACTGGTAAAAAAAAAATTTGTGTATGTAGGGGGGAAGTGCCCCCTCGACTGGATTCATGATGGGTATCTTTCAAAAGAGCTCGCCAATACCTTTAAAGTGAATGTTTGAACCATCGATCTGCGATAATTTAAAACAAAGTTATCGATTTTTTTTACTTTTAACAATAAAAAAAATTAGAATTTTTTTTTTTTTTTTAATATTCAGAATAAAATGGATTTTTTTTTTTTTTATATTTGGTGTGTACTACTTCTCTAATATGGAAATCGTCTGCATTATCATAAAAGATATTTTTTTTTTTTAATGATAATTTTAATAAATTATTTTTTAAAAACAGAATTATTATTTAATAGCCGAATTAAATTCTATATAAATGTAGGTGCATTAATGAAACGGGGGGTTGAAGGGGGCGGTAGCCCCCCTCACAGAGAACTAATTATCATATAAAACTCTTCCGAAGCCTAATTTGAATTGTTTAACACAGGCTTACGTAACAGTACTCGTTATCTTACCTATTGATCTGCAACCTGTATTTATAGTATTAAATTTCAGGGTAAGAGAAAGTCGTGTGAGTGACACACCAGATTATTTTAAATAATAATTTCAATAAATTATTTTTTAAAAACAGAATTATTTTTAATAACCTAATTCGGGTTAAATTTCAGGGTAAGAGAAAGACGTGTGAGTGACACACCAGATTATTTTAAATAATAATTTTAATAAATTATTTTTAATAACCGAATTAAATTCTATATAAATGTAGGTGCATTAATGAATCGGGGGGGGGGTTGAGGGGGGTGTTAGCCCCCCTCACACAGAACTAATTATCATATAAAACTCTTCAGAAGCCTAATATGAATTGTTTAACACAGGTTTACATAACAGTACTCGTAATCTTACCTTTTAATCTGCAACCTGTATTTATAGTATTAAATTTCAGGGTAAGAGAAAGTCGTGTGAGTGATACACCAGATTATTTAATAAGAAATTGCACTATTATGGAATCTTAGAATTCGGCATACCTTTGAGTTAAAATTATCTTGTTCAATAGGCTTTTTTTTTTTTTTTTTTTTTTTTTTTCTTCTTTTTTTATATTTGCTTTTAGAAACTATTTCTTTCATTCAAAAGATTATTTTCTCTTACCCATAAGGTAGAGAAAGTATTGTTTTTGGGTCAAATTTTCGAACGCTAGATTTTGTTATATTTACACGTTTTGAGGTCCCCTGAATACGAAAATCATGTTTTTAGCAAATGGTCTGTGTGTATGTCTGTCTGTTTGTCTGTCTGTTATCAGCATATCTCAAAAACAAATTATGGCAGAAAGTTCAAACTTGGTATTCTAAATGTGTATCATATAGGGATGCTACAGTAAGCTTTTCGTTAAGATCAAGCAAATGGTTCGTGTATAGGGACAATCAAGAGAATTCTAATACATTACGTCTATGGGGGATATTGCAGGTAAGTAGAGTTTAACGTCTATAGACTGCACTAAACCAATCGAAACGAATATATATTTTTTGTAATAGAGATAGTCAACTGGGGAAAAAAAAAATGTGTATGTAGGAGCCTCGCCTCCCCCCCTGGGGGGGGGATAAATTTTCCTGATGGGTATCTTTCAAAAGAGCTCACCAATACCTTTAAAACGAATGGTTGAACTACCGATCTGCGATGATTTAAAACAAAGTTATCGATTTTTTTTTACTTTTAACGATTTTTTTTTTTCAATATTGATAATAAAATGGATTTTTTTTTTTTTTTTTTTTTTTTGGGGGGGGGGGGGATATTTCGTGTTATACTACTTCTCTAATATGGAAATCGTCTGCATTATCATAAAAGATATATTTTTTAAATAATAATTTTAGTAAATTATTTTTTAAAAAATAATTATTTTTTAATAACCGAATTAAATTCTATATAAATGTAGGTGCATTAAAGAAACGGGGTGTTGAGGGGGGCGGTAGTCTACCTCACACAGAACTAATTATCATATAAAACTCTCCCGAAGCCTAATTTGAATTGTTTAACATAGGTTTACATAACATCGTTATCTTACCTCTTAACCTCCAACCTGTATTTATAGCATTAAATTTCAGGGTAAGAGAAAGTCGTGTGAGTGACACATCAGATTATTTTGTGAGTAAAACGTTGAAAAAAAAAAAATAGAGTAAATTTATTTTACAAATGTACTATAGTTTTCTCCAAAATCAGTGTAAAAATCTTGCACGAATGGCATTTTCCCTTCCACATACGTCTTTCATAAGTTTGTATACATACAGTATTCCATCAATAGTTATGAGATTTTTTTTTTTTCTTTTCTTACAGAATTTAGTAAGTAAATGTTTTTATGATAAGTTTTTATGTGCGTTTGCATATTTAGTTGGTAGACGATATTATATGACAAGTGTAACGTACATTAAATGACATATATTATTTTCTAATTATTTTTTCTTTTTTCCTGATTATTGATTGATTGTAACATAGCCTCTTAAACTAGATGCCTTCCGCTTTGCTCAGAAACTTGGCGGTAGACAGCGCCACCTGGTACAGATTGCGCAACTTTATTATTCAACAGAAACCAAAACAAGTGGGATTTGATATACATACAAGGAGAATAGAATCGAAGAAAAATCGATTGTGTATATCATATATCACTTCTTAAAATTATTGGTGAAGTTGAATAAAAAAGACCGTAATCTGTATCAAGTGGCGCTGTCTACCGCTTGTACTGTTGCCAAGTTTTCGAGCCACGCGAAAGGCATTTAGTTTAGCTATGGTTGTATACCCTTTACTTTGGACTGCACACTGAGCTGAAGAACAACTGGAGCAAATGGTTCCAACACTTTTACACAGTGTTCGTGCGTGCCAGTTTTTCTGCAATCGTTTGCCATACAGAGTCAAACCTTGCACGGCAAGCAACATTTGTCGGGTCGTCTATTACTATTATACACTTTAAAGAATTAAAATTTAAAAGTGTAATATCATGTTTAGCATGCAGTTGTTCGAGCAGACAACCTTTACGCAATTTTACTTTGAGATATAAAGATATCAAATGCTTTCTGCCGTGCAACGTTCGGCAGGCAAACCTTCAAAAACCGGCATGCGAAAACCGGTCTAGCATTTCCTCCAGTTGTTCTTCAGTTCAGTGGAACTGCAACACTCTTTCAAGATTTGTTTTTCTTTTCCAATTACAAGCTGAACATAACAAGCATCTGCTCCAATTTGAACTAAAAACGAAATGATTTAGAAATCTTCAAAATAGATTATTAAAGATGCTTTATGAAAAATAGTAAACCGATGTTTCATTTTTTCAAAAGGATGTATTACAAGAACAATTAAAGTTCATAAAACAACAATACAATGTAACCCAAGTTCTTTTTCTTTTTCAAATGGAAACCATACTGTTTCCTCACAGAACCATGCATTCTTGCCAAACATCTGATTAATAAGCATACAGTTGTTAACGCCCCTTGAAAAACGCTCCTTTTTTCACACTACTTTATTTTTAGAGTAATTCTCTCGAAATTTTGTTACAATTAAATTAGAATAAAATTATTCTAAAATATGACAGGTGTGAAAAAAAAAAAAAAAGGCTAAAAACTAAAAACTAAAAATTATTAACACCAAAAACTAAAAATTGTACTATTCATAATGAGATGGTTGGCAAGTATGAAAGTGTTGAGTGAAAAAAAAATCTGTATTAAAACATTTTTTTTTTTCTCTTTTTAAACTGTTGTTGTTAACCGGAGGCCGATTCCTATGTTCAACTAAAAGTCTGGGAAACCGAAATTATTTTAAAAGCAAGACAATTGACCTGATGATATTGATTTCAAAAATTATGTGCATTCAAATAATTTGTCAGGTTCTGTTTCACAGGTGGACCCTAAGATATCCTAGCGCACAACGTGACACAAAAACATCTTTTCTAAATTGAAATCATGCATTTATATTTTGTTTTGTTTTGTTTTTGAAGAATCGTGGTAAGCAGAAAAATCCATTTTAAAATTTGTTTTTTTCATTTTCAAAGTACGGTTCCATGGGATTCCAGTTGTTATATTCGAATACATAGGGGCCAAATTTCCCGTTTTTCAAGGTAGACTTAAAAACGGAAAAATTTTATAACGGAAAAATATATAAATATAAATTTTATTTAAAAAAAAAAAAATTATATTTTATTTATTCGGATTTAAAAGTTAAAAATATCTGCAGCTCTGCGAATAAAAGTTTGGCAACCCCCAATACCTCAATAAATAAGCAATTTCGCTGTTCACATGTACGTAAGTTTCTTGCTGTAAATAATCTGTCAGATCAGGTACCAGAGGTTGACCACCAAGGTCTTAAGTGCCGCACGCTATACAAATTCAAGTTCTTTAACCCTCCGTAAGGCGCGCGGTCTCCACTCGTAGACCAAATTAATTTACGGTTTAATATATATATATATATATATATATATTCGTTAAAAACTAATTCATTCTTTTTTTTTTAAACACATAGCTGCCAATATTTTAATTTATTCCGGAGTACTTTTAGCCCCGCCTGTTTTTCGCACCACTTTATTTATAGAAAAATTTTCTTCAATACATAACTTCGACGAAATAAGAAAAATTACTTTTAAAGAATAAGTGGTACGAAATAGAGGCGGGGCTAAAATTACTCCGGAATAAATTAAAATATTGGCAGCTATGTAAAAATTTTAAAAGGGTAATAAAATTGTTTAAATAAACTTCATAAACAGCTGCTGACAAAGAAGTGTGTGAGCGTGCCATCTATTAAAAATTATGTTGCTTAAAACATACCTAGTCTACTATCGTACACCGCTCGCCCAAAAAAGGGTTAAATGAAAAACATACTTTTTCTCAAAAATTTTCGGAAAAAGGAAAAAGTTAATTTCCAGATATAAATGGCTCTCTTTTCAAAGTAAAGGTCCCTGCGACCCTGATATTTATATTTGATTGAATATCTGGAAACCCCAAATTAACTCAAATTTAAAACAGTTTCTCTTAACACAGTGTTCTTAACCTAAGTTTTTAAGCTTTTATATAATCTATAAGGTGAAATATATCAAGTGAGACCATAAAGGTCCAAGAGTAACATAAACTCTTTTTTTTTTTTTTTTCACTATTTTTACTCTGCATCTAATTTTGACCATTTTGGTAAAAGAATTATTCATTTAGGACTAACATTTGCGAAAATAAAGGTCGTTCAGATTAAACGGGGATATCCTGTATATACCATTATTTGTAGAACAAATTTTCAATACTTTTTAAAACGATTTTTAAACATTATGGAATTTTAATGGATTTTAAGAATTTACGTGGCGCTCAACGTGTTAAACGGGAATATCCTGCATATATTATTATATGTGGAACAATTTCTCAATGCTTTTTTTTTTTTTTTTTTTTTTTTTTAACGATTTTTAAACATTTATTATTTCTCCATTCGTTAGATAAGGGAGCTAGCACTTTAAAATATTTTTTATAACAAACGATGTTTCAGAGTAATCCACATGGAAATGTCTAATTAAATTTCTTAGTAAACACGAGAGCACCGTGCCTCTTTGATGATGCATTCGTGTCCAGTTTATTTCACATGATGAAATGCCGTGTTGTTATTTTAACCTGAAATACGAAGTTGTTCATTAATGTATTAATTCGATAGCGAAACAGAAAGTCTTCCCCCCTATTTTTTATTAGCCAAAATCAAGTACTTACAGGTAATTAGAAATACACGCACTATAATACGTTACCTTACACTATTTTTTCACATAGTTCCCACAACAATTCAGACATTTGTCTCATCGGAGCCCTAAATTTGAAGTGTCTCTACCATATAATTCATCCTACTGATTCTGGAACAACCGATGGAAAGCAGTCATGATTTCGTGGTTGAATGTGAATCACCACCCTGCCGCTATTTTTCTGACAAGATTACGGCTGTAAATGCGAAGTCAATGAATATATTCCCAACGATAGACTTTCCTTCAACCGGACCGGTCTTATCTACCAATAACTAATCAATCAATAGTCCACAATAAATTAATAACTTAAAATTAATTCTGTCTCTCACAGAAATTTTAATGGTTCTTCATTTTATTTTATTTTTTAATTTAGATTGAAAGCAATGGATAATGGCTATATTGTTTGTCTCAAAGCAATTCTCTTGGATCTCGTCGACCTCGTATTAGCATCCACAGATTAAAGCAATCTTTAAAACCATATTAATATTATTGTTATTATTATTATTTTAATTATTATTCTTTTATTTTATTTATTTATTTATTAAATTCTGGTTTTAGCTTTGCTTCAAATTTCACATGTTACACTGTCAGCTGTGCACTATTATTGACAATAATTATATAAGTTTAATTAGAATTTTGTTGTTTTATGAAAATCAGTATTTAACCTGTTAATTATTTCCTTGTTTGGCATTAGTATAGATAATTGTTATATTTTCATCAAAATGCAATACTTTTTATATAAAGCTTTTCTCTCTCACTCTCTCTCTGTCTCTTTTTTTTTTCCCCTTAACAAAATGAAATTACCATTTTTATTTTCTTTCGGGATACTGGGACGGATTTTGAATTCGTGAAAGCTTTTGAGAGGAAATTTTGTAATAAATTACATGGAAAAATGAATTTTATGTAATGATTGTTTCATTTTTTGACGAATTTTCACTAAAGCAGGAACTTTTATTGTCAGTTGAGTAGTTTTTTTACATCGCATTAGTGCTACATTATGGACGATTGGCTTCTATCTGGGTTTCGACTCTAAAGATGGTCCGGAGATATCTCATTACAATTTTGATTCTCCACTGGGGTTTTGAAATAAAGCTTTCCGTTTTGGTGATCCCAGAGATATAATCTGGATGGGAACATGGAAGGCATCGCAGCCTTTGACGAATTTTACGTGCATTAGCCACCATTAGTGTATACAACGATCTTCGGCCGGCTCAAGTATCGAACTGACAACTTTCCAAATTCTGGCATGGCGCACTAACGTAAGTTTTCAGAAGATGTGGTTTTCAGAAAAATATTAAAAGATACAGAAACGAAATCACCAAAATCTACAGTGTTGAAGTAATGTCGAATTATTTTGAAAAGTGTGCTTGAGAAAGTTTTAAATATTTATTTACTAGCTTAGAAAAGTGAAATTTGCCTGAAAATATTGTAATAATTAATAAGGAAGAGCTCCTGCTTATTGCTGTTAAACTGTTACAAAATACCTACCATAAGTGCTCGTCTATTTTTGAAGGTGATTCAAAAAATTATTATCCATTGAGCTAATTTAGAACACAGGCAGTTCATAATCAGGAAGACGTTAGTTTTATTAAATTTCATTTTGGAATTAATAGAAAATATTTGAATGCATAACAGAATACTTTACTACACATATCAGGGTGGTACTGCGAGGAAATGAAATTGCGGCAATACTTTACCGTCTTCCAACATAGATGCCAACATTTTAATTATTATTTTTAGCTCCTCCTTTATTTCGCCCTAATTTATATTAAAAAGTTATATCGAATATATAACTTCGATAAATTTACAAAAATATTACTTTTATAAAGTAAGTAGTATGAAGTAAAGGGAGTCTAAAAATACTCCAGAATAAATTAAAATTAAAATAAATTAAATTTCATCTATGCTTTAAATACCGAACTCGAAGTCTTCACCCTTTTTTCAGAATACATTCATACATCACAAATTTCTGCCTTTTTCGGTACAAATAATTTTATACAATAATCACTAGCCTGTTTAATGTAGACACTTTGATACGGTAAAAATCTCTGCCTGAAAACACTGGTAGCATAATTAGTGGCAATTTGTCGTCCCTAAAAGCAGAGGTTAAAGTCTCCGCCCTTTTCTCAGAATGCATTCGGAAATGAAAATTTCTCCTTTTTTGCTACCACTATCCCATTTAATCACGACACTTTACTATACAAATACGGTAAAGATATCTGCTTGAAAATATTGGTAGCAAAAAGGGCGGAAATTTCTCATCCCTAAAAATGTCCTGAAAAAAGCTCGGAGACTTCAAACCCTGTGTTTTATACCCCTCCTACGTTAATATTTTATTAAATAATCATGTAATTTCTCAAAATGTTAGGAATCCTTAAACGCTCACTTTAAGAACATTTACGATATCTTATTATTTTAATATAAATAAAGTATTATTTTAAGGCTTCTTCTTTTTTTCTTTTTTCTTTTTTTTTTTTTTTTTTTGTAATGTTACTTAACATTTTATATATCTATTTACTTTCTCATTTCGATTTTCATTTTCATTTTCTCATTTGTTCAAAATCATATTAAAGAGATTATTTTAGAAATAAAATTATAAATTTTGTTAATAGAAACGAAAATAAAAGCTTTGCTAAATGATAAATAGAAAACTATTTATTTGTATAGAAAACAGAATTTAGGAAATAATCGAAAATAATTCTTTTAATTGAAAAAAAATATTCTGTAGCTGGTTTTATATTATAAGAGAGATTTTTGAAACTTTCCGATCTCGAGTTATAGAAATATAAGTTTAAATTCCTTTTTTTTTTTTAAATAAGAAAGAATGACAAAATGTGACTTTAACAAACGTAATAAAAGGTACAATTCGATATTGGGTTTTATACCAGAAATATTTTACTCACTAGCTATATAGTTAATTTGTTTGTACTCTTTTCATCATCTCATTTAATTCTCAGTAGGCTTTTACTATGGGGTTGTCGCAAACTGCTGATGGTCCCAAAAATACTGGAGTATTGTGTGTTAGTAACTAGTGTTTATATTTTTGTGTTCAATTAAGGTAAGTAATAGCGGCGGTTGTTTGTGTGTGACCTTTTGCTATGACTGGCTGCGTTCCATTATTTGTGGTAGAGCTCCTATAATAGGACTCCTCTAGAGGAGTCTTAATTTGTGGGCTAAATTAAGCGTCATTATGACGTCAAGTGCCGCCAGACAGTCACGTCGTCAATTGAATAGTTTCCACAGACTTAATGAATAGACGTTTGAACGCATAACTTACACATTATCATTCTTCATTGGTTTTGAATTTCGCTTATGGGTTTTGTAGACACACAAAAAGAAAATGTGTAATCTTGTATGACACTCGAAATATTTTCCTTTAAAAGGTATGAATATGAGGTATTAACTAGTGAGAATTTTTTCAAAGAAAACTCAACAGTTTTATTTGAGATACATTTCTGTATAAGGGTCAGCCCTTTAGTTAAATATTGTAGCTGTATCCATAAAACAAAAATTAATATACATATATATATTGCAAATTATTTTGAGAATTACCAAATACATCACTTTGTAAATCTTACACGATTAATTCTGAATAGTCCAGTATATTGTCTGCATTTTATATAAGCATTTTTAAAATTAGCACACACACAAAAAAAAAAAAAAAAAAAAAAAACTTCAAATGTACTTTGAACTGTCTAGAACCACAGCCCTAATATATTCAGTTATTTTGTGTGGCACTGTAAATGAAGAAAAAATACTTCTCATATCATACTCTATGTAAAACGTCTTTTGTGTCTACAAAAAATATATATTTCTTTTATTTTGTTCAATGCATAAGTTCAATGCACCAATGTATTTGAATATAGATATATATTTATTCATTTATAATTTATTTGATGATGAATTTCGCTTGTTATGTTAATATAGATTTTTATATTTTGTTTAATTCATCGTTTAATTAAATTAAATCGACATTTTTCTATAAGAATTTTGAGCTGCTTTAATGGGACAATTTATACATTTTTATATATTTTTTCACTTTAATTGCAATTTAAATTTACAATATGTGTAGAGAGATAGATAGATAGGCGAGACCCCTCAACAGCAAGACTTTTCAAGATATACTGTCAAATGCTTGAAGAATTTTGATCTCCTGCGTCTCACACAGAGAAAAAAAATTCCTTAACTACCGCAGCCCGAAGTATGTATGTACAATTTATGAAATAGAAAGAAAGCATATATAAAATTAAACAATTATACATACAAACATAAATGAATACGCTTATAAAAACATTGCAAAATAACTAAAAACGAAAAAAATAAATGCAAAATATGCATCAAATACATCTAAAATGAAAAACACTTATATAATATTTAACAGTTAACGAGAGAAATGAAAATATAAGAGGAGTAACCATTCGATTTGGCGGTTTCGGGTAAATTGTGTAATACAAATTCGATACCATCACAATTGTTGCAAATTCTTTTAATTCTAACAATTTTCGAAAACAATGTAATTTTGAAAAATTTTATAGTGATACATGATAACCAATCAGTTAAATTTAAAGATTTAAACACGAAATCCAGTCCTTTCCCATAAAGCCTAATAACATTGCGCTGAAAAAAAAAAATTGGAGCCCTGATATTATTTTTTCTATTTTTCATGTAAAATGACCAAATGAATCCGAATAAGAGACTCATATTGCAAAATCACCCACAGTTTTCGCAGGACACCGCCCACTCCCCCAAACTTATCACTAATTGGTAATTTTATATCCATGAATTTGATTTGGAGGGTAGGATAGGATTATTTTAACATTTTAAAGCACGGAAAAATTATCATGTAATAAATAATAATAGAATTATAAAATTAATGAATGTAATTTCAAATTTCAGTGGCGAATCGCCACCCCTAAATTTCCCTCTTGTTACAAATGTTCACGTTTTACAATTTTTCTTCTTTGTAGATCCTCAGAAGATATTTAACAGTTAAAAAAATCCTCCACCCTTCCAAATCAAATTCATAGCTATAAAATTACCGTGTAGCGATATAAATAGGGGAGGTTCCCAAACAATTATGGGTGATGTGGAAAAATGGGCGTCACATTCTGAATCAAGTGATCATTTTACATAAGAATTTGCATGAATGATATTGTGACTGATTTTTTTACAGAGTAGTGTAATCCAAGAGTCCTTAACTAATTTAATTCTTATATTTAAAAAAGAAGCTATACCTTAAAAGCTAGTGTGTTTTTCACTTTATTTTTAGAGTAATTCTTTCGAAATATTGTTACAATCAAATAAGAATAAAATTATTCAAAAATATGACTGGTGTGAAAATAAAAGGCGGAAACTAAAAATTGTTCGGTTCTTATTGAGATGGTTCACAAGTATAAAAGTGTTAATTTAAAAAAAAATAAAAATAAAAAATAAAAATCTGTTTTAAAACTTTTTTTTTTTTTTTAACTGTTGTTTTTACTCGAAGGCCTATTCCTATGTTCAACTAAAAGTCTGGAAATCCGAAATTATTTTAAAAGCAAGACAATTTCGCTGGTGATATTGATTTCAAAAATTTCGTTCGCTCAAATATTATATCAGGTTTGGTATCATATGTGGACCCCGGGATATGCTAGTATTACGCAACGTGATACAAAGACAACTTTTCTAAGTTGAAATCATATATTTATATATTCTTTTCGATTTGTTTTTCGAAAAATCGTGATAAGCAGAGAAAATCCTTTTTTAAATTTCTTTTTTCATTTTCAAAGTAGGGTGCCATGGGGCTCCATTTGTTATATTCAAATGAAAGTCTGGCGACCCCAAATATCTCAATAAAAAAGCAAATTCGCTGTTCGCATTTATGTCAGAAATTTCGTGCAGTAAATAACCTATCATATGAGGTACCACAGATGAGCCACTGAGACCTTAAAGGCCGCTCGCTTCATAAATTCAAGTTTTTTAAATGGAAATAAGCATTATTTTAGTACATTGAATAAAACTGTTCATGAAAACAACATTACAATTTTGTGGTCTAAGGGTCCCCGGCACCCATTTGTAATAGATACTTCATCATATAGTTTATTTAAATGCACGAAACTTTTGAAATAAATGCCATTACCGAAATAGCTTTCCGTTAAGGATAATACGGGGTTTCTACACTTTTATTCCAACATCTCAATTTGTGTATTATCCCCCACACCGTGCGTTAAACCTTTGAGCTCGAATTATTCCGTGAATATTTGTCTCACAAATATCAAACTTTTAAAGTTGAAAATGTTATTGTTATAACAAGATTAAAAATGTAGGGACATACAGTCTGTAACAAATTTAGATTTGTATTTGCTCATTAAATTTATTTGTCAGAGTTTTATTATCTTTAGTCTGCTTCTAATTTTGACCATTTTTGTAAAATATTTATGTTTTGGACTAACATTTGTGAAAATAAAAGTCATTTAGATTAAACGGGGATATCCTGCATACATGCATCATTATTTGTAGGACAATTTCTGAATACATTTTTTTTTTTTTTTTTTAAAGATTTTAAACATTTATTATTTCTCCAATCGTTGGATAAGAGAGCGTAGCACTCTAAAATATTTTTATAACAAACATTGTTTCAGAGTTATCCGCATGGAAAAGTCTAAATAAGTTTCTTAGTAGACATGAGAGGACCGTACCTCTTTGATGATGCATGCGCGTCTAGTTTATTTCACTTAATATGAAGTGTCGTGTTGTCATTTTAACCTTAAATGCGAAGCTATTCATTAATGCATTAAAAGGATAGCGAACCAGAAAGTCTTCGCCCCTATATTTTATTTGCCAAAATAAAGTACTTACAGGTAATTAGACATACGAAACTATTCTACGTTATCTTATACTATTTTCGCACATAGTTCCGACAACAATTCAGACTTTTGTCCCATCTCCGCCCTAAATTTAAAATGCCTCTACCGTATAATTTATCCGGCTGATTCCTTAACAACAGTTGGAAAGCAGTATTTATTTCATTGTTGTATGTGGATCGCCGTCCTGCCCCTATTTTCCTAGCCAGATTACGGCTGTAAAGGCGAAGTCAACGAGTATATTCCCAACGATAGCTTTTCCTTGAACCGGACCGGCCTTATCTACCAATAACTAATAAATTAATAGTCCGCAATATTAAACTTAATTCTGTCTCTCACAGAAATTTTAATGGCTCTTCATTTTATTTCATTTTTTAATTTAGGTTGAAAACGATGGATAATGGCTATATTGTTTGTCTCGAAGCAAATCTCTTTTATCTCGTCGACCTCGTATTAGCGTTCCCAGATTAAAGCATGCTTTAAAACCATTTTATTATTATTATTATTATTATTATTATTATTATTTTAATTATTATTCTTTTTTTATTATTATTATTAAATTCTGGTTTTAGCTTTTCTTCAAATTTCACATGTGACACTCTCAGCTGTCCGTTATTATTGATAATAATTATCTGAGTTTATTTAGAATTTTGTTGTTTTATGGAAGACAGAATTTAACCTGTTAATTATTTCCTTATTTTACATTAATATTGATAATTTTTATATTTTCATCAAAATGTAATTCTTTATATAAAGTCTCTCTCTCTCTCTCCTCTTTTTTTTTTCCCCTTAACAAAATGAAATTACCATTTTTATTTTATTTCTGGATATTGGGACGGATTTTGAATTCGTAAAAGTTTTTGCGAGGCAACGCAATTTTGTAATTAATTACATGGAAATATGAATTTTATGTAATGATTGTTTCCCTTTTATGACAATTTTTCACTAAGGCAGGAACTTTTATTGTCAGTTGTGTGGGTTTTTTACGTCCCACTAGTGCTACATTATGCACGATTGGCTACTATCTGGGATTCGACCCTAAAGATGGTCCGGAGGTTTCTCATCACAATTTTGATCCTCCACTGAGGTTTTAAAATAAAGCTTTCCGTTTTGGTGATCCGAGAGATATAATTTGGATGGGAAATGGGAGACATCGCAGCCTTTGACGAATTTTACGTGTATCAGCCACCATTAGTGTATACAACGATCTTCGGCCGGTATCTTGTATCGAACTCACAACCTTCTAAGTACTGCCATGGCGCACTAATGTAAGTTTTCAGAAAATGTGGTTTTTAGAAAAATATTAAAAGACACAGGAATGAAATCACCAGAATCTACAGTGTTGAAGTAATGTCGAATTTTTTTTTTTTTTTTTTTTTTTGGAAAATGTACCTGAGAAAGTTTTAAATATTAATTTACTTGCTTAGAAAAGTGAAATTTGCCTGGAAATATTGTAATAATTTATAAGAAGAGCTCTTGCTTATTGCTGTTAAACTGTTACAAAATAACATTAGTGCTCATATATTTTTGAAGGTGATTCAAAAAATTATTAGCCACTGAGTTAATTTAGAACACAGGCAGTTCATAATCAAGAAGACGTTAGTTTTATTCAATTTCATTTTGGAATTAATAGAGAATACTGGAATGCATATCAGATTACTTTACTACACATATCAGGGTTGTACTGCGAGGAAATGAAATTGTGGCAATGCTTTACCTTCTTTCAACATAGATGCCAACATTTTAATTATTGCAGAGTATTTTTAGCTCCTCCTTTATTTCGCCCTAATTTATACTGAAGAGTTATCTTCAATGTATAACTTCGATAAATTTATAAAAATTACTTTTGTAAAGTACGTAGTATGAAGTAAAGGCGAGGCTAAAAATACTCCGAATTAAATTAAAATTCTGGCATCTATGTTTTAAATACAGAACTTGAAGTCTCCACCCTTTTTTCGGAATACATTCAGGGATGACAAATTTCTTCCTTTTTTTATACAAATATTTTTATACTATAATAACCGTCCTGTTTAATGAAGACACTTTGCTAATGATACGGTAAAAATCTCCGCCTGAAAATACTGGTAGCAAAAGTAGTGGAAGTTTGTCATCCCTAAAAGCAGAGGCATAGCTGCCAAAATTTAATTTATTCCGGAGTACTTTTAGCCCCGCCTTTATTCCGCACCACTTTATGTATAGAAAAATCTTCTTCAATACATAACTTCGATAAAATAAGAAAAAATTACTTTGAAAAAATAAGTGGTACGAATTAGAGGCGGGGCTAAAATGACTCCGGAATAAATTAAAATATTGGCAGATATGCAGAAGTCAAAGTCTCCGCCCTTTTTTCAGAATGCATTCGGAAATAAGATTTCTGCCTTTTTTTGCTACCATTATTTTTATACAATAATCACTGTCCCATTTAATCCCGACACTTTAGTATACAAATACGGTAAAGATATTTGCCTCAAAATATTGCTAGCAAAAAGGGCGGAACTATCTCATCCATAAAAATGTCTTCAAAAAATTTCGGAGACTGTTTTATACCCCTCCTACGTTAATATTTTATTAAATAATCATGTAATTGCTCAAAATGTTACGAATACTTAAACGCTGACTTTAAGAATATTTACGATAACTTATCATTTTAATATAAATAAAGGAATATTTTTATTTATTTTTTATTTTTATATTTTTTTGGTAATGTTACTTAACATTTTATTTATCTATTTATTTTCTCATTTCGATTTTCATTTTTATGTTCTCATCTGTTCAAAATCATATTAAAGGGATTATTTTAGAAATAATATTATAAATTTTGTTAATAAAAACGAAAATAAAAGCTTTGCTAAATGATAAATAGAAAACTATTTATTTGTATCGAAAACAGAAGTTAGGAAAAAATCGAAAATAATTCTTTTAATTATGGAAAAAAATTCTGTTGCTGAATTTATATTATAAGAGATATTTTTGAAACTTTCCGATCTCAAGTTATAGAGATATAAGTTTAAATTCCTTTTTTTTTTTTTTTTTTTTTTTTTTTTATAAGAAAGAATGGGAAAAATGTCACTTTAAAAAATGTAATAAGAGGTACAATTTGATATTGAGTTTTATACCAGAAATATTTCACTCACACGATCTATAGGTAATTTGTTTTTACTTATTCGCTAATTGTGTTTTCTTGGTTAATTTGGTATCATTGAGGGGCTGTCGCAAACTGCTGATGACCCCAAAAATGCTGCAAATTTGAGTGTCAGTATCTGGCGTGTTTATTTTGATGTTCATTTAAGATGTGTAATAATGGCCGTTTAGAACGGGATGAAGCTTCCATTGTTTGTGGAAAAAAGCTTCTCTATGACTGGCTGCATTCCATTATTTGAGGGCTAAATTAAGCCTATTATAGGTTAAATTTAAAAAAAATCGTTATCATGACGTCAAGTGCCACCAGACAGTCATGTCGTCAATTGATTAGTTTCGACAGAATTATTCAATAGACGTTTGAACGCATAACTCACACATTATCATTCTTCATTGGTTTTGAATTT
The DNA here is from genome assembly GCA_963930645.1 of Salticus scenicus. Lineage (NCBI taxonomy): Eukaryota > Metazoa > Arthropoda > Arachnida > Araneae > Salticidae > Salticus > Salticus scenicus. The sequence goes on from OZ005660.1 coordinate 76,263,344, forward strand.
CGCTTATCGGTTTTTTAGACACACGTAAAAAAAATGTGTAATATTCTGTGACACTCGAAATATTTTCCTTTCATAATGTATGAATATGAGGTGTTAAGTTGTGAGAATTTTTTCAAAGAAAATTCAACAGTTATATTTGAGATACATTTCTGCATAAGGCTCAGCCCTTTATTGAAATATTGTAGCTATATCCATAAAACAAAAATTAATATACATATATATATATTGCAAATTATTTTGAGAATTACCAAATACAACACTTTTTACATCTTACACGATTAATTCTGAATAGTCCAGTATATTCTCTACAATTTATATATGCATTCTTAAAATTAGCACAAAAAAAAAAAAAAAAAAAAAAATCATAACACTATTTTAAGTGTACTTTGAACTGTCTAGAACCACAGCCCTAATATATTATTTTGTGTGGCACTGTAAATGAAGAATAAATACTTTTCATATGTATGAATATGAGGTGTTAAGTTGTGAGAATTTTTTTCAAAGAAAATTCAACAGTTATATTTGATGTATGTAAAACGTCTGATGAATGGAAACGTTGATGAATGTAAAACGTCTTTTGTGTTTACAAAAAATATACATCTCTTTTTTTTTTTTTTTTTTTTTTGTTCAATGCATAAGTTTTAAACCAATGTATTTGAATATAGATATATATTTATTCATTTATAATTTATTTGATGATGAATTTTGCTTGTTATGTTAATATAGATTTTTATATTTTGTTTCTTAATTCATCGTTTAATTAAATTAAATCGACATTTTTCTATAAGAATTTTGAGCTGCTTTAATGCGACAATTTATACTTTTTTTTTTTTTTTCACTTTAATTGCAATTTAAATTTATATTATATATATAGAAATAGATAGATACATAGTCGAGACCCCTCAAATGCAGGATGGAGAAAGAACAGCAAGACTTTTCAAGAGATTTTATCAAATGCTTGAAATTTTTTTATCTCCTGCGTCTCGCCAAGCGAGTAAAAATTCCGTAACTACCGCAGCACGAGGTATGTATGTATAATTTATGAAATGGAAAGAAAGCATATATAAAATTAAACAATTATACATACAAACATAAAGCTTATAAAAACATTGTAAAATAAATAAAAACGAAAAAAAATAAATGCAAAATATGCATCAATACATCTAAGGTGAAAAATACTTATATAATATTTAACAGTTAAAAAGAGAAGTGAAAATATAAGAGGAGTAACCATTCGATTTGGTGGTTCCGGGTAAATTGTGTAATACAAATTCGATACCATCACAATTGTTGCAAATTCCTTTAATTCTAGCAATTTTCGAAAACGAAATAATTTTGAAAAATTTTATAGTGATACATGATAACCAATCAGTTAAATTTATAAATTTAAAACCGAAATCCAGTCTTTTCTCATTAAGCCTAATAACATTGCGCTGGAAAAAAATTGGAGCCCTGATATTATTTTTAACATTTTTCATTTAAAGTGACCTAATGATTCTGAATATGAGACTCATATTGCCGAATCACCCACAGTTTCCGCAGAACACCGCCCACTCCCCCAAACTTTTTCACTATTCGGTAATTTTATGTCCATGAATTTGATTTGGAGGGTAGGATATGATTATTTAAACATTTTAAAGCACGGAAAAATTATCATGTATTGAATAATAATAATAGAATTATAAAAATAATGAATGTAATTTAAAATTTCAGTGGCGAATCGTCACCCCTAAATTTCCATCTTGTTACAAATGTTCGCGTTTTACAATTTTCCTTCTTTATAGATCCTTAGAAAATATTTAACAGTTTAAATAATCCTCCATCCTTCCAAATCAAATTCATAGCTATAAAATTACCGAATAGCGATATAAATAAGGAAAGTTCCGAAAAAGTTATGGGTGATGTGGAAAAATGGGCGTCACATTCGGAATCAGGTGATCATTTTACCTAAGAATTTGCATGAATGATATTGTGACTGATTTTTTTGCAGGGTAGTGTAATCCAAGAGCCCTTAACTAATTTAATTCTTAAATTAAAAAAAAAAAAAATATATATATATACCTTAAATGCTAGTGTGTTTTTAAATTAATTCCAATCGATAAATATCAGCAGAAACCTCGAAGAAATTTCTGCGATTAAACACTATAACATCGTAAATATGTCTAAAAAAATTACAGCATAATTATCTAACATTTTCTCATAAAAATATACAAATATTTTCGAAAGGGCATTAGAACAACAATTTCCCATAGAAATTTCTTTAATTTTAAAAATATTCACTACCATTATAAAAAATATTTTCAAAAATACAAAATTTAAGAGGGTGACGACAGCTCCGCCTTTTTCTCTTCATTCTTACACCAATATGTTTATACAATAAAATGCTTGACAACCATCTCACTAATAAACATAAAATAGTACACATCCTTTGAAAAAACGCCCCCTTTTCTATGCCACTTTATTTTTAGAGTAATTCTCTCCAAATGTTGTTACGATTACAAAAGAATAGGATTATTCTAAAAAATGACTGGTGTGAAAAAAAAGGCGGGTACAAAAAGTTTTACGCCTCATAATGGCAAGTATGCAATAATTTTTCGTTTGATCAATCGCATAGCTGCTAATATTTTATTTCATTTCAGATTAATTTTAGCTCAGCCCCTTTTTCGTACCACCTTTTTTTTTTTTTTTTTTTTAAAGTAATTATTTCTTATTTTGTGGAAGTTGTATATTGAAGAAAATTTTTCCATAGATAAAGTAGTGCAAAATAGAGGCGGGCTAAAAGTACACTGGAATAAATTAAAAAAATGGCAGCAATGCAATCATTCAAATTAACTATCCAAAGTTCCGAAAGAAAGATATTCGTGGAAGAATCAGGGGGAAAAAACTGATCTGTAGCCCCCCTGTTTAACTAAATTAATCTAGTAATCCCTTTCGCAGTCCATAATTGCTTTAAATCCGTCATATGTTTTATGAAAAATTATTATAATGTCATAATGAGGGATTCTTCTGTATGAATTTTCAAAATCAAACGTGTTAATGGAATATATATTAGAATTAGTACTGTTAATATAATCTACACTGGAACATCCTTGATGATTATTGAAGTACTTTTATGTTAATTTATACAACAAAGCTCGATTTCTCCATCCATTTTTCAGGACACTTTTATGATGCAACATATCCGCCAATTTTGTAACGAATATTTTCAGACAGATGTCTTACCTTAATTTAGCAGTAAATCGTTTTTATTATAGGGGATACTAATTACTATAAAAAAAATAGTGGAAACAAAAAAAAGCAGAGGTTAGTCCTATCCGAATGTGTCCTTAAGAAACAGTGCAGACATCGAGCTTTAACAATTATACTAGCGAGCTTCGCCCGCTAGCCGATCAATCTTTTTAAATTAATCACTATGAATATATAATCAATAATAGTAACTTTTAGTCTTAAGACAAGAAAAAAAAAAACGGGAAAAAAGTCGATGGGAAAATGGTTCTGATGTGTAAATGATTCTGTTCGTTAAAATAGTCGCACCTGATCCCCACTGCCTTTGGCAGCGCAGTCCCGTGCGCGCTGCGCGCGCATATTCCTTCCCTGACCCTTCGTACCCCCTAAAAAAATCATTTCTCATCGGGTAAAAACTCACACCGGGTTTTTACCGGTGCTTTCTTGGGTGTTTTTGGGACCCAACCGGGTTTTTTCTTACCGGGTTTTTTTTTTTTAGTCCTATTGCCTTCGGCAAAGCAGACCCATGCGCGCTGTGCGCGCACGTGTGAAGGTATACGTGTGCTGCGCGCATATATTCCTTCTCAAATTAAATTTTTATTCTAAAGAAAAGAAAATTAAAAAATCATTTCTCATCGGTTAAAAAGTCGGACCGGGTCCCCACTGCCTTCGGCAGCGCATTTCCCTGCGCGCGAATAAGTTAAAGGATACACGCGCTGCGCGCGCGTATTCCTTCCCTGACCCTTCGTGCCCCCTAAAAAAAAATAATTTATGATCGGGCAAAAACTCACACCGGGTCCCCACTGCCTTCGGCAGCGCAGACACATGCGCGCACGTGTGAATGTATACGCGCGCTGCGGGCACATATTCCATCTAAAATCAAATTTTTATTCTTAAGAAAAGAAAATCAAAAAAAATCCTTTCTCATCGGGTAAAAAGTCGGACCGGGTTCCCACTGCCTTTGGCAGCGCAGGCCCGTACGCGCTGAGTGCAAATTCGGGTATACGCGCTCGGTGCACGCCTATTTCTTCCCAACCCTTTCAGCCCCTCCTAATTAACATACATAGACCAATTTTCAACGGTCTAAATCAATTAGCTGAGATGAAAAAGAAAACCTAATCAGGACACGTCAAAACGTGTAAATCTGGTTAAATCTTTCAATAATATAAAAGAACTTTAAAATATCTTTAGAATGATGTGTTAAAAATAATTTAATCATAATTAGAATTTCAATTATTGAAATTTTAAAATATTACAGCGCCATCTGGCGCTAGAAATTTCTGTAATCTACTGTTCGATTCCAAATCAACAAAGCTTTCTAATGATGTATTATGCAATTATTTTAATTAGTAGCTGAGATACAAAAGAAAACCGATTTAGGAGACCTCAAAACGTGTAAATCCGGTAAAATCTCGAATTCCACTTTAAATAATATAAAAGTACTTTAAAATATCTTTCGAATGATGCATTAAAAATAATTTAATCATAATTAGAATTTGAAATACGCGTATTAGAATAAAATTTAATTTCCAATTAAAATGTAAATTTTTTCCAAAATCGATGAAATTTTAAATGCAACTATCCCTTGTGCTGTTAACGGTGCACAGTATGTTATGAAGAATTTTCAAGAAAATTGAAGCATTTTGAAATTTGCAATTTTTATTCCTAGCAGAAAAACCACGTGATCTCAATTGGTAAAAGATTTCTTTCTTCGCCAGATATGGTTTTCTCTGTGAATAGGTTGTCATGGTAACGGTAACCCACAACCAACGCAAAGGACTTGCCAGGACAATTTCATTACGGGATCAAGCTCGAGGTATTCAATGGTTTATTACCTAAAATTAAAAAAATTATAACTCATTCAGTTTTTGAAATAACGTCTCAATCTTTCGGGATATGATTCTTCTAATTGAGGTCTATATACAAAAAAAAAAAAAAAAAATCTGGAGTGACTCCACTCGACTTTCCGAACATTGAGTAACTAACAGTTTTGTAGATAAAATAAAGAAAGAGGAATTGCTAAACAAACAAAAGAGAGAAAACCATAATAGAGTGTTTTTTTCTCCATATATCACACGAGGTTTTATTTAACGCTACTGAACTTTGAGCCCTTAGATCATAATGATAAAGAATTTTTCGTTTTGTCCCTGTAAAAATCTATAGATGCTAGATTCACCAAAATGCTTATAGTTAGTGCAACAGTGATTTATAATATTCATACAAATTTTCAGCTCAATTGAATAAGGCGTTTAGATGCTATCGCACTTTTAAAAATTTGGTCTCATAGGCCATAATGATAAAGAATTTTTCTTTGTGTCCCTGTAAAAAAACTGTAGTGCTAGATTCACCAAAATCTATACAGTTGGTGCAAATGCGACCTATAACATGTGTACAGTTTTTTTTGCCCAGATTAATAAGGCGTTTAGACGCTATCACACTTTTAAAAATTTGGCCCCATTGGCCTTAATGATAAAGAATTTTTCTTTGTGTCCCTGTAAAAAAACTATAAGTGCTAGATTCTCCAAAATCTATACAGATTGAGTATCTGTGACCTATAATATGCGTATAAAATTTTTGCTCAATTGAATAAGGCGTTTAGATGCTATCGCACTTTTAAGATTTTGGTCCCATAGGCCATAATGATAAAGAATTTTTCTTTGTGTCCCTGTAAAAAAACTATAAGTGCTAGATTCACCAAAATCTATAGGGTTCGTACTATGGTGACTTACAATATACGTACCAACTTTCAGGTTAATCGAACAAAGCCTTTAGACGCTAGCGTGTTCACAAACATACACACATACACACATACACACACACATACATACATCATCGTAAAAATAGTGAAAACGGACTCAGGGGACCTCAAAACGTATAGAAACATCAAAATCTCGAATTCGGATTTTTGACATGATTACAATACTTTCCTCACTATAGTGTTCGGAAAGTAAAAAAAAAAATTATTTATCTCAAAAAGATTTTGAGTTACAATGTTTAGTGAAAATATCGATGTTTCGTAAAATCTAAAAATATGGATCGCTAATCCGTATTTTGTTAAAATGTTTATGTGGTTCGAAAGAGGATTAAATGAGCTTTCAAAATATGCCAGTTGTTAAGAAATGGAAGAGTTACTCGGCCGTACAGGTCGTTTAAAAAAAAAAAATGATCGAGAAAAAGAGAAATTTTGGACCCTTTTTAAAACATTTTTTAAAATGTAAAAAATCCTTATTTAAAATTTAAAATAAATAAATAAATAAATAAATAAATAAAATTGTTCCGTGAGTATCGGTAACAAATGCTTTTTCTAGTGGTACAGGTGTATTTTCAATATCTCGAACCGTTCATGTAGGATCGCTTTTAAAAACGCACGAAATTTTCTCTCTCTGCTTTTGCTTTTGAAGTACGCGATTCCGCATGAAAATTTCGGTCGCCTAGCATTTTGAATCCTTTTTTCATTAGACATAGGTTGACGTTTTAATTAATATCTCCGCTAATTAGGGTCTCATCGTTTAGCAAATTGGATAACGAGCATCTGCGATAAATTCTCCGTCCGAAGTCCGTGCGACCATTAGCGGCCGAGCTTTAGCTGCTTCAAGCCATTTCTGACAGACAGACAGACAGTTGGACACACACACAGAGACACGCGTTCAGACTTTAATAATATAAGAGATGCGTGTGTGAGTGTACACCCAGAGCTAGAACTCTCCGACTTTTTTACAGGAAATATTTAGGAATCAGAAATTTCCGCCTTTTGCTAACAATATTTTCAGGCAGGTATATTTACTGTATTTTTGTAGTAAAGTGTCTTAATTAAATAGGATAGTGATTGTTGTATAAAAATAGTGGTAGCAAGAAAGGGAAAAATGCTTCAACTCCGAATACGTCTTGAAAAAAGAGCGGAGGTTCTTTTCATTCTTTTTCATTCAGGAAATACGACTATTTTAACCTGTAATGTCTCTCTTTCCCCTAGTGAATACACACGAGAACACTTATTGATAATTTAACAAATAAAATTTATGAATAATTTGTGTACTAAAAGGGCAGTTTGTAGAATTAGTCTAATTTTTAAAAATGCTTTTCCTTTTTTTCCAACTCGCATTATAAAAGTATTTTAAATAAAATTGTGAAAAATTGTGCAAAAACATTGAAACGGCTTGGACCTCTTGGCGGAATTATAAATTTGGCACTGTAGTAGCTCGGACGTTTCTCTCCAAAATGTTTACTTATGCATTTGCCATACCCATATCAACTCATCGCCGAGATGACAACAAAATTATAAATAACTATAAGATAAAAACAAGACCTTCCAGCTCATTCGGGAGGGTATTTCTTTCCCCTTATCAAGTAATCACTATTTTGAAACAAAATGGCGGATACAAATTATTAATGGACTGGTAGAAATATTGATCTGACCGGCACTTGGAAACCAGAGGGAAGGCCAAGTTGGTAAACAAATATATGTAATGCATTTGTGAGATAAGTCTACTGTACCAATTTAGTTCGAATTAATTCAGAATCTCAAAAGGCATCGTGTTGAAAAATCAAGTGGCCGACAATTGGATCAAAATGGCGGAGCAAGTTGCTCAGTGAAATAATCCAAGATATTTCTAAGATAAGTCAAATACCTAACTGTGGTTCGAATAAATTCAATATCTCAAAAGTTATCTCGATAACAAAGTGTCAATTGGCAGCGCTTCAGGTGGACGCAACTTGGAACCAAAATACAGAGAAACACGCCCACTGAAAACATAGATATTTGAATGATAAATCCATTTTTCAACTTTTGTTTGAATTGATTAATTATTTAAAAAATTACCGTGGTAACAAACTTTCAAGTGGCTACAACTTGGAACAATATGGTGGAGCAAGTTGCCCAGAAAACTCATCTAAGATGTTTAAAGCATAAGTTCACTGTCCAAAATTGGGTCGAATCAGTGGAGTATTTCAAAAGTTATTGTTGTGACAAATTTTCAAGTGTCAGTCTAAGTGGCTGCAACTTGGAAACAAAATGGCGAAGAAACTTGCCCAACGAAATCACCCAAGATATTTGTATGAAAAGTTCATTGCCCAAATTTATTTCAAACCAAATCATTATTTCACAAACTATCGTGATAAAAAATTTTCAAATGGCCACCACTAGTAAGAAAAAAAGCGGAGTGAGATGCCCAGCGAACTTATCTGAGACAATGGAATCAGGGTTGAACTGATTTAAATTAGTTGATTAAAATCGCTCATTTAAATCGATTGATTTTTTTTTTTTTCTTTTTAATAACACTTATTTAAATCACTTCTTTTAAATTTCAAAGTTTTTGGCTTTAATGGAATGAAATTTCTTAACTAGCTTTAAAAAATGAGATTTTTAAATATGTCTTACGTAATTTTAAAAATACAATTTGTAAAATAATAACAATATATTTCATTAAACGTGCTAATATTTCTCATACTTTGACTTTAGCTTCATCTCTACTAAGCAACATTAATAAACACAAAAGTTAACCCTTAATTTTCTCAATTATTTATACATTTTATTACGTATTTTAATTATTTATTATATTTTGATTAATTATACAAGCACAGCTTTACGACCGGGGTATGAATCAGCAAATATAGTTACGCTCATCAGTGCCTGACTCTGTCACGCTTTAGGCTTAAGAGATTTAATTAGACTGCGTGTAAACGCAAGTTGCCATCTACTTTTCATACTTTAGTTAATTTTAAAAAACCTAATTGTCCGATCGATAAGCTGTTTAATCCGATGGATTCAGAAAAATTGTCCCTTTCATTTGGTACTTTATTTGTAACAAATTTTTATTAGATTTTTTTTTTAATTAGTTAAAATATGAAAATAATAGCTTTAAAATAGACGTTTAGATTTTTAATTGTTGCTTTTTTTTTCTTTTTTTTTTTTTTTTTTTTTTTCAGCATAAAATGAACTGTGCTTTCACGCGCAGAAATTTTTTTTATAAAGTATTAAATTTGCTCATGCATATGAAAATATGATGTCGTGATAAATAAAGAGCAAAAATTTCGCAAGGGCTTGCTAGCAAACGAATTATTTGAAGTGAGAAATTAATAAAATGTTATGATCATTTTTCAACGGACACCTTAGTCGCCCTACAACTAACTAATTATAAATATTTAGTTAGTATAGAATTAATTGATTAATATATATATGCTAGTTCGCCTTTGCCCACCTTGCGGTTGATATTTAGAAAATATTTTCGTGTTTATTTAGCGCTCATAACAGTTTATATCATTTAATATTGTCTCACATGATATTTTAAAAATAATGGCATAATTTACATTGTAGTCTTTAAAAAGCCCTGAAGCCTCCAACGGGTTTTAAGAACATCAAAACCTTTTAATTTAATTACATGTAATCAGTTATATGCAATTCGAGGCAGTTGTTTAATGAATTGCACCCACTTAATATAAAAAAGATAAAAGAATAAGTGAAATTGTATTAAGATGGTAATGCAAATGTGAATATTGTTAATGAGTAAAGTATGAAAAAAATTTCTTGATTCCAGTGATATTTGTTTAGCCTAAGTAAGAATTTTTCAGGTTATAATCTTTTTTTTTTTTCCTTAATTCCTTATTATTTTGTTTCAAAACTATGAGTGAAAATTTATTTCTCTCAATACGTTGCTTCAGTGATATCATTTTTCCTATTAAATTATCCTTTTTCAAAATTCTTTTATGTGTTCAATACCGTGATTAACATTTTATTTTCTTAATTTAACTGCATTATGCTAACTACTACATCTCAAGTTGAGTGGCTCATGCTACTGCATTTGTGATTGCTGCAAAATTATTTCTTATTATGAAGATATTATGTTCAGTAAAAATATTGGTAATAAAATCAGAATTTAAAAAGTTATCATCTTTATATATTTTCAAGTGGTAACCTAACTTCAAGTTGTCTCGCTTAGTTTATAACATCCGCAATTTGTCAAAAATGACGGATAAATTTATTTATAAACTTGATCGTGACTCATATATATTCTATGTATATATCAAAGTTGAAGCAAATCCGGTCTTAAATATGCTTTTTACTGTGTAGATTTGAAATTTTCAAGTGGCCTCCACTTGAAAATCAAAGCGTTGAGCAGTTTAGTTGACAAACTCATCGAAGATATTTTTAAGGTAAGTTCACTATCCAAATTTGGTTAATTTTGGAGTATTATTTCGAAAATTATCGTGATTTTAAATTTTCAAATAGTAGCCTGATTTCAAGTGGCCCCGCTCAACTTAAGATATCAGCCACTTTGTTAAAAATGGCGAATGAAGTTCATTAATAAACTTGATTGAGACACTTATGTGGTTTATGTATACATCAAAATTCAAACAAATTCAGAATACGCTATTTACAATTTAAATTAGAAATTTTCAAGTGGTCTCCACTTGTAAACAAAAGGGTGGAGCAACTTGGTTAAAAAACTCATCCAAGTTATTAATAAAATAAGTTCACTGTCAAAATTGATTCGATTTGGAGTATTATTTCGTAAATTATTGTGATTTTAAATTTTCAAGTGGTAGCCTGATTTCAAATGGACCCGCTTAACTTAAGATATTGAGACCCTTATGTGGTCTATATTTACATCAAAATTTAAGCAAATCCGACCTTAAACACGCTTTTTACAATGTGGATTTGAAATTTTCAAGTGGCCGCCACTTGAAAACAGAAGGTCGGAGCAACTTGGTTAACGAACTCATCCAAGATATTTATAAGATCCGTTCGCTGTCCAAACTTGGTTTGATTTGGTTTGATAGATGTTACAGAAATTATCTCGTAAACTACGAAAGATAGAAGTATACTCCCAATTACAAAATTGGTGCAAATTAAGAGTACATTTCAGATATGGATTTTTTTTTTTTTTTTTTTTTTTTTTTTTTTTTTTTTTTTTGTACAAGGGTTTGTGTATATATTAAATACAAAATTTAATTTTTATAAGGCCCCTCCTATCATATGACATATATATGGAAAAATGTTCTCCTCAGTCTAAAAAGAAAAATTAATAATAATAATAATAATAACAATAATAATAAGGTTCCTAAGTTAAAAATTCACTGAGTTATTGCATTTTGAAAATTCTAGAATTTTTCGCCGAGTCTCTCTTCACTTAACAAAACTTTAAAGCCTCTTCGTATTCACTCACACTCCGCAACTTACTTTCTTCGTTGCAGCGCTATGCTGCCGCAAAACTATTCCAATCTAAAATTTCGCCGACTACTGGCACCGAAGCATTTTTAGCTTTCTCCCGCTTATTACGTCGCTGGATCCAGCATAATAATAAAAAAAAAAAAACCTGGTGTTCTACCACAGCCTCAACCTTACAGTCTTAAGGGGTCGTATCAAAATTGAGAAATTGTAATTTACTATAGCTTTTGTAATAAGGCATAGATTGATCAGAGTTTGGAAGAGGGAGGGATTATTTTTCATTCAGGGAAAGACGGCTATTTTAACCTGTAATGTCTCTCTTTCCCCTAGTGAATACAAACGAGAACACTCATTGATAATAAATAAAATTTATGAATATTTTATGTACTAGAAGGGAATTTTCAAATTCATTTTACTTTCTTTTCTTTTATACATAATCTTGCTCAGACACATGTTATAGAGAAAGTATTGTTTTTGAGTCAAATTTCCGAAAATTTGCTTTTGCTGTATTTGAACACTTTCAGATCCTCTGAATTCAAAGATAATGTTTTTAGCGGTTGTTCTGTGTGTGTGTGTTATTAGCATATCTCAAGAACAAATAATAGCAGGAAGTCAAAATTCGATGTTGTAAATCCGTATCCTATAGCGATACTACAAGCTATTTGTTGTGATCAGACAAAGTGTTATGTACAGGGTCATATGAGAAAATTCAAATACATTACGTCTGTGAGCGAAATTCTCATACGTACAGTGTGACATCTACAGCTGCCCTAAACAAAATGAAAAGAACATATTTTTTATACACATAAAAGCATGTTTTGTGTAGATTGTGGTATAGCAATCATTCATCATTCATTTACAGGGTTACTCAGAGTATTTTGATATATTGGAGGAATATATTACTTAGGAATTGCCGGAAGTGTATTTCATTGTGAGTTACGTGTTTTACTATAACACTAAATATACGTACACGAAGTCATGCGTACATAGTTTATAGACAATATACATAGCTACCCAAAATTAAGGTAGTTTTTTTTTTTTTTTAATGTCAAAGAAAACTGCTGACACAGAATGAAAAATTAATTTCTCATACCCGTACTGTAAACAAAGTAGTTTTTGGGGATCGATTTTTTTTTTTTTTTTTTTTTTTTTTTCCTAGATAATATCAAATTTTGAGGCTTCCTGAATACGAAAATCAAATTTTTAGTGGTTGACCTGTGAATATATGAATTTTCATCATAATTTAACAACAAATAACTGTAGGAAAATCAAATTTGGCACTTTAGATTCCATATCTAGTCGCCACTTGAAATGTTGATAAAGATTTGTAATTTTCAAGGAAATTAATAACAGACTTGATTTTTGTTTTAATAGATGTAGACACTATAATTAAACAGAATGGCAGTAACCCCCTGACATAGAATTATACATCAATAACATATCATATTCTATGCAAAAAATTATTTTACAATATTAACAAAAAATGTGAATTTCTTTATGATTTTTACAGTAGAAAGTTATATAAATGTAATTTATAAGAATGTCTGACCCCAAAACGCAATTCATTGGCATTTTTTGTGCATTTCTGAACATAAACCAATTGTAAAGGACCTATTAATGGCATTTTAAATGAGGAATGTACCATAGTAAACCTGAATAACATATATCATTATTCAATATTTCTGAAAATATTTACGGACACTGGGAGCGAGCAGACGGACAGATGGACAGTCAGACAAAAATATATGCGCTGAAATCATATTCACAGTTAAAAATTGTTTAAAAATGTTTTATGTAAACGAAAATGCGATTACAGCAAATGTCCAATAAATACACTTAACGTAACTGAATATTTTTGTGTGACCTGTAAATCTAATGCTAATCGTACTGTACGCTAGAGAAAGCATTTTTTGTGCATATAAATAACATGTTTCAATTTCATTAAGATTTATGCAAGGTAATTAAAATTAGGTTTATAGAAATATCTTTCATACAACGCAATGCTTTGGAATATTTTCGTGTGTCAGTGTATACAAGCTAGTGATGGAATTTACTACATTTTCTGTAGAAAATATCCGATAGTAAACTTTAATGACATATTTTAATTTTATTAATATATGCGTAAATTAAAGTATTAAAATATGGTTTTTTAAAATACCTCACATAGAACACAATGCTTTGGAAAACTTTCAGGTGTCCCTGTATACAAGCTAGAAGAGATTTTCGCTACATTATCAATGAGGAACATCCGATAGTGAACTCAGATATAACATATATCAGTTTCAGCAAATTGATGAATATTCACGGGAGTTAGAGCGCAGTCACACAGAAAGACGGATGGACAGACATACAAACCGAAGTCATTAAACCTTTTCAACCTGATTGCAATTGTTAAAAAGCCGAAATCATTAAAATTTTTACAACGATGGTGGAAAGTGGTAAAAAAAAAATTGAGAAAATTTCACACGGTCTTACTAATCTTTCAATTTTTTCCTCTCTTAACGTGTTTTAATATGCAGGTGAATCCTAAGAAATTTTTCAACAATATGGAATAATGTACATTTGCATTAATTTCTTAAAACTGTTGATTTCATGTGTTTCAAGGATTTTAGTTGCTATTTTAAAATGAAGGATTTTTTATTTTCTCATCTCATAGATAATCCCCTGAAGTGAGCACTTTGACGTCGAAAAATAGATGCCAATATTGAAAATAAAGTGCTTAGGGGCCGTCCATAAATGATGTCACGCTTGGAGGGGAGGGAGGGGGTTCGTGAAATTGTGACAGTTTGTGACAAGGGAGGGGAGGGGGATAACAAAAAGTGTGACATCACATATTTCAGTTAAAATACAAACATTTATATTCAGCAGATCAAATTTAAGTTATTTTAAAATTATCAAAGATTAACTTACTCTTAGTTCATACAAAATAACTACACGTATCATTATTATGGTTATATTTACAGATGTCATTAAGATCCATAGTCAACATTTAAAAATAAAATTTTAAATATGATCTCTAGTCTAATATTTTGTTTCTGAACTTCAAGTAATTATTTATGTATGTGACAAGGGGGGGGGGGGTATATTGAAACGTGACACTTTGTGACAAAGGGGGGGGAGGGGGTCCAAAATTCTGAAAAAAAGCGTGACATCATTTATAGACAGCCCCTTAGCCCTCGTAAGCCCGTTCTCGAAAAATCTATATTTAAATTTGAGTAAAAATGAAGTAACGAAAAACGAGTGGGAGGAGTCCCTTTAAAACTTGCCAGAACCATGACTTATATCAATTTTTAGATTCTATTTTAGCGAATTTTTAGACATTATATCTCGAGTGAATATATCTCAAAGCTGAAATGAGCAACAGATTGCTGTATCGAAGAAAATGTTTGTCTATGCTCTTTCGATTTCTGCCTGTTTTGGATTTCATTCATTCATTAAGTGAGATGTGGTGTTATCGATTCAGGCATGTTTGCACTGATCATTAGCTGATTTCAGTATTTATAACTCGAAAAGAAACTATAAGGGATATTATTTTATGCGTCAAAAAACATATTTATATATGCTCTTTCGATTAATGCTTGTTTGATTTTTTTTATTTTTTTTTTTAAATAATTACAGTATGGGATGGTTTCCTGGTTAGATGCAATCATCCAATTACAGAACCGAATCAAATGAAGAGTAGATTTTAGATATGCCATTTTTTTAACACAAGAATTTTTTTCAGGGATATCCTATGCTACTTTGTATATAGGTGAATTCACAAAATTTAACTTTTGTACGATCCCTCTGTTTCTATGTAAAATATTTAGAAAAATATTACCCTCGGTCTTAAAGCAAAACAAAAGAAACCCTACGTCTCTAAGTAAAATAGCCTCCGAATTAAGTACTTAAATTTAAAAGTGATGATTTGCACCACTTTACATGCAAAGCTGGCATTCCTTTTACGATGCAAATATCACTGCTTTAGGGGATTATCCATGAGATGATAAAAATAAATGAAGATCTCTTTGTTTTAAAATACCAAATAAATAGATTTTAACAGACGAAATCAACAGTTTTAAAAGCTTAATGCATGAAGCTAACTGATATTGTGCTGCATTGTTAAACAATTTAATAATAGTTGAATCTATTAGGGAGTCAGCTAAAATTGAAACACTTTAAGAGAGAAAGATATATTAAAGTATAGATATTAAAAAGCATATAAAATAGTGTTTTAGCTTAGTTTAGAGAGTTTCGGAGGTCTGAATACACCAAAATATCTCGAAAGCGACGTAATTTTACTAATCACATTGATTTCAAAAGTTTCTTGAACTCAACTACTCTATCAGATGAGGTATCATAGATATGCCGACAAGGCCCTCACATAGCACAAGTTCAATTTTTTCAAATGGAAAACATACTTTTTCCCACAGAAACGTACGTACTTGCCAACCATCTCCCTAATAAGCGTACAATCGTTAACGGACCTTTGAAAAAGCACTGCTTTTTTACATCACTTTATTTTTAGAGTAATTCTTTCCAAATGTTGTTACAATTAAATAAGAATAAAATTATACAAAAATATAACTGGTGTGAAAATAAAAGGCGGCAACTAAAAATTGTACGGTTCTTAATGAGATGGTTGGCAAGTATAAAAGTGTTAATTAAAAAAAAAAAAAAAAAAAAAAAAAAATCTATTTTAATGCTTTTTTTTTTTTTTATTTCTTTTTAAACTGTAGTTATTACCCGGAGGCTGATTCCTATGTTCAACTGGAAATCCGAAATTATTTTAAAAGCAAGACAATTTCGCTGATGTTATTGATTTCAAAAATTTCGTTCGCTCAAATATTATATCAGGTTTGATATCACAGGTGGATCCCGGAATATGCTCGTACGCAACGAGATACAAAGACAACTTTTCTAAATTGAAATTTTATATCATGAAAAACGGCATTTTTTCGAGTGACGCAAACGGAAGGACATTTATATTTTCTTTAGATTTGTTTTTGAAAAATCGTGGTAAGCAGAAAAAATCCGTTTTAAAATTTGCTTTTTTCATTTCAAAGTAGGGCACCATGGGGTTCCAGTTGTTATATTCAAATGAAAGTCTGACAACCCCAATTACCTCAATAAAAAAGCAAATTCGCTGTTCACATTTATGTCAGAAATTTCGTGCAGTAAATAACCTATCAGATGAGGTATCACAGATGGACCACTGAGGCCTTAAAGGCCGCACGCTTCACGAATTCAAGTTTTTTAAATGGAAAACATACTCTTCCCCACAAAATCGTGTAAAGTGGAAAAAATCTATTTGCAAATATGAATTGCTTTCTTTTCAAAGCAGAGGTCCCTGCGACCCGAATATTTATATATAATTAAATATCTGGAAACCCCGAATTATCTCAAATTTACAATAATTTCTCTTAGCACAATGTTTTTAATCTAAGTTTTTAAGCTTTTAAGAAATCTATCAGCTGAAATATCTCAAGTGAGACCTCAAAGGTCCATGAGGGCCCCATTGCAACATGTCCCTCTTTTTTTTTTTTTTTTTTTTTTTTGTTGTTGTTGTTGTTGTTGTTCTTTCAAGTATCGTGATGAACGGAAAGAATCTGTTTTGGAATATGCTTCACATTTTATATATTGGTGTTTAAAAGTTCTTAAGATCTTTTTTTTTTTTTTTTTTTTTTTTTTTTTTGAAGAGTAAACAATTTTGTTAAATTCGTAAATTTAGAAAGTTTTGTGATTTCTGTAACCTATCATGTGAGTTTTCGCAGGTGTATCTTATACCTTTTTCTAAGCATAAGAATTGGGTCACTGGGGCTCCCTACCTTGAAGAAAAAATGCAAAACCTGATTTAAAACAGATTTTTTTCCTCTTAACACGATTCTGTAAAAAAAAAAAAAAAAAAAAAAATGTACGATTACTGTTTGAAAAAAAATTGAAATCTTATTATGTGGGGTACCCACGGACCCACCTGCGGTATCTCATCTGATAATTATGAAGATTATTTGAATGCAAAAATACTTTAAAATCAATGCTATTCGAAAAATTGTTTTCTTTTTAAGACAATTCAGGTTTTCTGGGCTTTTATTCGAGCATAATAATCAGATTCCTGGAGCCTTGAAAAAATGAAAGAGAAACAAAAAATATTTGCAAAGAGATTTTTCCGCTTAACACAGTTTTGTGAAGAAAAAGTGAAGTTTCTATAAAAAAAAATTTGTGTTTATGTTACATGGGGCCAATAGAGGTACCGTTAACGATACCACTTCTAATTGATTATTGGAATGCACGAGATTTTTGAACTCAATGACAGCTAACATTGCGAAATTTATCATTAGTGAAATTTATTTATTTTTAATATAAATCGAGGTTTCTTAAATTTTATTCGAACATAATAATAAGCGCCTCAGGTTCCTTTACTTTAGAAGGATGAAAATAAATAGGTTTTCAAGCAGACTTTTTCCGTTTAAGACAATTCTATGAAGAAGAAGTGCGGCTTCCCTTTGAAAAAAATGTAGCTTGTGTTACGTGGGGCCTCTAGGGACCCATCTGTGATGTGACCATCTACCTCATCTGATACCTTATTTGAAGGCACGAATATCTTGAACTCAAAGTCATCAGTGAAATCACTTTGTTTTTAACCATCTGACCTTCGCTAACGGATATATCCGGTCACTGATATGCTCTTTTTTCTACTGTACACTTATAATTTAAAATTATATATTTATGGATTTTTAGCTTGTTTTTCAAGCTTGAAAGTTTTAAAAGATAGTCATGAGTATTAAAATCAAGCACAAAGTTAAATTTTAAATCTTAAATTGAAACAAGCATTATTTTAGTACATTGAATAAACTGTTCATGAAAACAACATTACAATTTTGGTGGTCTAATGTCCCCGGAACTGATATGTAATAGATACTTCATCTTATAGTTTATTTAAATGCAGGAAACTTTTGAAATAAATTCCATCACCGAAATAGCTTTCCTTTAAGGCTAATACGGGGTTTCTACACTTTTATTCCAACATCTCCATTGGTATATTGTCCCCCACACCATGCGTTATAACTTTGAACTCGAATTATTCCGTGAATATTTGTCTCACAAATATCAAACTTTTAAAGTTGGAAATGTTTTTTATGCACAAGATTAAAAATGTAGGGACATAGAGTCTGTAACAAATTTAGATTTGTACTTGTTCATTAAATTTCTTTGTCAAAGTTTTATAATCTTTAGTCTGCCTCCAATTTTGACCATTTTTGTAAAAGATTTATGCATTTTGGACTAACATTGGCGAAAATAAAAGTCATTCAGATTAAACGGGGATATCCTGCATACATCATTATTTGTGGGACAATTTCTGAATTTTTTTTTTTTTTTTTTTTTTTTTTTTTTTTTTTTAAGATTTTTAAACATTTATTATTTCTCCAATCGTTGGATAAGAGAGCACTCTAAAATATTTTTATAACAAACGTTGTTTCAGAGTAATCCACATGGAAAAGTCTAATTAAGTTCCTTAGTAGACATGAGAGCACCGTGCCTTTTTGATGATGCAATCGTGTCTAGTTTATTTAACTTAATATGAAGTGTCGTGTTGCCGTTTTAACCTGAAATACGAAGTTTTTCATTAATGCATTAAAAGGATAGCGAACCAGAAATTCTTCGCCCCTATATTTTATTTCCCAAAATAAAGTACTTACAGGTACAGTCTGTCAAAAAATTAAATGAACACTAAACCTTTCTCAGAATTCATAAAGAATAATTCTAATTTTTTGACAGACAAAAAAGGAAACATTAAAAATATTATTTTTACGTTAAAATCAAGGATATTGTTTTTCTAAATTGTAAACATTTTGCAAATCTGAGACTAGGTTTCAATGATAACTATTTTTTATGTCAGAAAAGAAATAGCGAAATTTCAAATTTCAAATTTTTAAGCTTTTTAAATATTATAAAAGATTCTGTCCAAGATGTAGATGTTTTCATTTTTAAAGATTAATCAATAATGAATTACTAATTAATTAGTGATTAATTAGTAATTACGGTCGCTGTGAACCGTTCTTTTAAAACCCTCCGTTTTCCCTGTAATATTTTTTCAACACCTAAAATTTATCATTTCAAAAAAAAATGTATTGTGACTATTGGTGATGAACCACATTTTTCAATACGATGGGGAAAAAATAAAAAAATAATTGCAAAATGCATTTGCAAAAGTGAATGTTCTTGTAGAAAAGGAAAATATGAGGTTTTTCCCATAAAAGGTTATTGGGAAGAAGATAAAAGTTTCAAGTATAGTATAACCAATAATAATTTATCTTATGATGAGTATACATCGTTGTATCATAAATTATGTCTTTATAGAAACGAAAAACCAAAAAAAGTATTACCTGTTGATACTTTTTGGAAAGAAGATAAAAATTATCCTATAACATTGAATGAAGAAAACACAATATGTGATTATAGTAAACATAATGTATTTTACGATCGAATAACTGCATTGTATAACATTAAAAGAGAAGTAATTTTTAATAATAAGGATGATCGGAGATATACTCATTACTTTTGTAATCCAATTGATAATTAAAAAAATATAGATTCATTACAATATAGTTTTAATGTCTGATTCAAAATGTAAAAAAGTTTTCAGTTCATTATTAAAATATGAAGATTTTAAAATGTAAATAAACATCTTGAATTAAAAGGATCAATATTTTATTTGTATGTTAACTTGTTTGTATAAAATACATTCTATTGTGAATAATTTTCTTTTACATGACAATATTTTACAAATTGAGTTTAAGACACTATATTTAGAAACAGTCCTGTCGTATTAATATATTCATAAAATTAAAATTTTGCGAATTATATAAGGATTTCATAATTTTAAAATTATTTTAAAAATTTATAATTCTGAAATGTGAAAAAATTATTTAAAAACTAAAAATGATGAAATGTAATTAAAAAAAAGAATATATTTATGGGACATAACCGTTTCTATCGTAATAGAATATCAAAATAAGTATGCCTAGTCCGCTTACCCTTTTTGATTTAAATAATGATGTGTTATCAATTCTTTTTAAAGACTATATTCCGATTCATGATAAACTAACGTTATTAAATTCACCCGATTTTCACGAAAAATTATCAAATCCTAATCTTTGGTCAATTCCCTATGATGAATTTTTTGGATTTATATATGCGATTCGAATAATGAAACCGGGTTTGTATCTCGATGAGGAAAACAATGCCTGTTATATATCCGTAGATGAAAAAAATGCGACTTTATCCGCACGTTATTTTAATTATTTGAACATTGAAAAATTAGACAAAACTTATCTGTCTCTAGACGATCTGATAAAAGGTGGTATTGATCATGTGAAAAGGGTAAATGAAAATTGGAGTTGGAATCATTTTGCTTTTTATCTTCGAAATGAATTTCAAAAAATCTATTTTCCGGTCGATAAGATGGAAGACATCGAATTTTATCGCATATCTCCCTCGATTAAGGTCGCTGTGAACCGTTCTTTGAAAACTCTCCGATGGCCCTGTTATAATATTTTTTCAAAACCTAAAATTTATCATTTCAAAGAAAAATGTATCGTGACTATTGGTGACGAACCGTTTTATTCAATACGATGGGGAAAAAATAAAAAAATAATTGCAAAATGCATTTACAAAAATTTTTTTTGGAGAACAGGAAAATATAAGGTTTTTCCCATGAAAGGTTATTGGAAAGAAGATAGCAGTTACAAGTATAGTATAACCAATAATAATTTATCTTATGATGAATATACATCGTTGTATCATAAATTATGTCTTTATAGAAACGAAAAACCAAAAAAAGTATTACCTGTTGATACTTTTTGGAAAGAAGATAAAAATTATCCTATAATGTTGAATGAAGAAAACACAATATGTGATTATAGTAAACATAATGTATTTTACGATCAAATGACTCCATTGTACAACGTTAAAAGAGAAATAATTTTTAATAATAAGGATGATTGGAGATATTCTATTTACTATAAACATCTAATTACTGGTAATTAAAAAAAATATAAATTCATTAAAATATAGTTTTGATGTCTGATTCAAAATGTAAAAAAAATTTCAGTTTATTAGTAAAATATGAAGATTCTAAAAATGTAAATAAACATCTTGAATTAAAAGGATCAATGTTTTATTTTATTTGTATGTTAACTTGTTTGTATAAAATAAATTCTATTGTGAATAATTTTCTTTTACATGACAATATTTTACAAATTGAGTTTAAGACACTATATTAATTTTATTTAGAACATTAATGACTAGAATGTCTTATTACTTTTATTTTTTGACTACAAGTGTTAAATCGAAAATACTTTATAGATTATTATTATAAGCAGAGTTTCCATTATCATTCTTTGATGACTCACTGTTTTTTTTTTTTTTTTTTTTTTTTTAATTGTATTTAAAGCCAAGCTCTCGATTCATTTCGAAGCATTGTCGACGAATATGCATAAAAGGATCGTTAGAGATTTTCTTTTACCTGCTCTCAATGATGGTAGATATGGTTGTTTCTTACAATGGGTGGACAAAAAATCTGGCATTTTTCAATTAAATTGGACCCGCAAAGAATATGGTCATTGTAATCGAGATCGTTTTTCAATCTTTGTAGACTGGGCTAGATTGAAAGGAAGACAAACTTCGAATGAAAGAAATTATTACACTATGGTCAAAATGAAATTTCGAGCAGCTCTCCGTAAATCGAAAGACGTTACAGAATTATTTTCTCCGAACCAACAAGAAAAACTTTATAAAATAACAAATTTTCCCACCATTGGAGAAAAATATACACCAGAGGAAATAGAAGTGGCACAAATATTGACAGATTGGTCGAATTGTAAATCGACACAGAGTCAAAATCGAATTAATACTGTATTTCACGTAATACTAGCATGATCGTAAAAGATGAACGTCAAGAAAATTATTAAACTTTGCCCCGCTCTCGCTGAAGGTTGATGAAAATGGATTATTATTATTATTATTATTATTATTATTATTATAAATAATCAATGTAAAAAAATAACTATTACCAGCTGCAAGAAACTTTCTGTGATTGGAGAAAATAATTATTTTCTCCAATCACAGAGAGTTTCTTGTAGTTGGTAATATTTATTTTTTACATTGATTATTTATAATAATAATAATAATAATAATAATAATAATAATAATAATAAAACATATATATATAGTCTTGTCATTTTGAAATATTTTTTGATAATGTTGGAAAAATGGATTCGTCAATATTGTATATTTGTGTTATTTTATGGTTAATATATCGTTATTATTATATTTTATTTTTAATTTATACAGATGTTAATAAATTGTATGTTTTCTATTATGATAAAATTATTGTTAATTTGAAAAATATAGATTCATTAAAATATAGTTTTAATGAATCCTTTTCCGATTCCAAATGTAAAAAACTTTTCGGTTCTTTAATAAAATATGAAGATTCTAAAAATGTGAATAAACATCTTGAATTAAAAGGATCAATGTTTTATTTTATTTGTATGATAACTTATTTGTATAAAATACATCCTGTTGTGAAAATTTTAATAATTTTCTTTTACATGAGTAAATACAATAGACAAAATATGAACATATTTTACAAATTGAGTTTAAGACACTATATGGGATTTTATTTAGACATTAATGAAACAACACCAAAATGTCTTATTACTTTTATTTTTGACCAGTTGTTGCTTTTAAACAAGTCTACAAATTTAAAGCGAAAATACTTTGTCGATTATTATTATAAGCATAGTTTTGATTATCATTTTTTGAAGAAAGAATATTCAGAAACTCAGTCTGTATTTAATCTCATAGATTTCAAAAATAAAAATATAGTTAATATATGTGCTGGAAATGCTTGTGGAATTCATCTTTTAAACACCAAAATGACATGTATTGATTTGAAACAATACAATGGAATGAAACTATTACAGAAAATGGATATATGTAATTTTATACAATGTGATATAAATGATAATAAATTTGAAAGAATAGTTTTATCATATAATGTATGGATAGCTATTCATGCTTGTAGAAAATTACCTATACGAATAATTGAAATATTTCAAAAACATGCTTCTAAATTTTCAGAATTGTATTTAGTTCCTTGTTGTACTTTAAACAAAAAATATTATAGAGAAAATGTTGACATGTGTGATAGAATACATAAAAAAGATTATACTGCTAAAAAAGATTTGTCAAGACAACATTGTTATCCAGCTATGCATTTTGAATTGTTATGTTCTTTATGTATGACATGTAAATTTAAAATTAAAACATTAAATGATATGCAATCTGTAAAAAACAAAATTATTATTGTATATAAATAATTGAATTACCATGTTTTTTAATACATAATTGTATTTTTTAGTTTAAAATAAAAAACAACTTTTTTTGACAATGTCTTTATTTATTTCAAGATTTAAAAAAAACAAAAATAACATATCCACTAATTAATTGTCTTTAGATACATCTACGATAAAAAAATCTTTTAATTTATGAGTGAGTAAAACTTGTTCCATTTTCATATTTATCCAACCAGTAGCATTATGATAGTCTTTTGCAATGTGTATTTTACATATCTTATCATATAACGTTTTCCATTTATACAACTTTATCCAATCATTTGCATAGGAAAATACCAATTCAGTAAGAGGGTAATAATTCATTATTATTTTCTGAAATTCTTCAAATTGATGTAATTTTAGAAGATGTAAGACTTTCTCATCAACAATCAAAAATATATTTTCACAATAGTATATATTATCCTTTAGTTTTCGCATATTATATAATTCTTTTAATCCAACTTGTAAAATATTACCATCAAAATAACATACTTTAGATCCTGTAGAATAAATACAAGTTTCATCTACAGATTCAATTAAAAGGGAATTCACATATGATAGATATTTACATGGAATTTTAAAATTATATTTTTGCAAATTGTAACACGTATCATAAGATCGATATTCTGAAAATTTTAAGTTGTTAGTCACTTTTAATATATGGTGAGAATTCCAATCTATAAAAAATTTAGACGACATAACTAAGAGCAAACAAAATTTTTGCAGTCACCGATGTGGAGAAAATTAACGACGATTAAATATATATATATGTATATATATAATATTTTTTTTTCATCTAAAAAATGATTTTTTTAAAATGACATTTTAAAAAATTCATTTTAAAATATAATCGGATTTTTTATTTAACATATTAATTTGTTCCAATTTTAATTATTACAGAAAATATTAAAAAAGTTGTTATGATACATAAACAATATAAAAAAATTTGAAATAACGAAAATTTATCCGATGATGTCAGTTTTGTTGGAGAATTAACGGGTAAATTTAGAAATTGGTTATCCACCGGTGACAATGAATTAACTGGAGCGGTTAAAAGATTTGGACAGTTCGGTTTTGTCCATGTTCCATCTTTTTTACATTTTATAGTAGCATTTGTAATTCCATCATCACAACTAATTACGGCAAATCCTGGAAAGGTAAGTTTTACTTTTAATGTATCGGGTAATTTTGGACAAGGTTCACACAAAATATCTTTTCCGCTCCAAATTCCATTATTTAAACAAGTTCGTTTTCCATCAGTACCGGCATCATCAACGATATAAAATCCCAAATGACATTTATGAGTTGCCACCGATTCAAAAAATCTATTGGATGGATAATAAGATACAGATCCGTTTTTAAAATTTTTTATTTCATTACATTGTACTGGATCACAACGTAAATTTTTAATAGGTGGAGACCATTCACCAATTGAAGTACAATATTGATTATCTATAAAACTGTTGAGTTTATAACCTTCATTACATTTATAAGTGATTTTGTTAGGATAACAATATAATGATCCGATATGATAACCATTTTTTAACAAAGGTGGTTTACTGCAAGGTGTAGGTATGCATGTAATGGATGGCGGATTCCACATCAATTGATCATTTTTATTTTTAACTAAAAAAGAATATATATTGTTTGATTTATATCCGAGATCACATTCAAGTACGGCTTTATTTCCTTCATCATATGGAGGATTATGATTACTTGTAAATTTGCCATTTATTGCAGAAGGTAAAGTGTTTATCATTCTTTATAATATTAGAAAAATTTAATATAATTTTTCTTAAAATTGAATCTTTATTTAATTTTCTAATAATAATAATAATAATAATAATAATAATAATAATAATATATATATGTGAGATTCTGCAAACATATTACATCTGCCATGATAAAATTGGAAAACGGCAAGAGAGTAATTTTTGTGTATCAATTGGTATTACAAAATAATCTATATGAACGACTTAAAAATGCCATTAAATATTCTAAAGAAAATATTTATATCACTTATAAAGACTTGGACAAGCATGTAATTTTATACTCGTGCAAACCCATTTGGATAATCGAAACATGGATGTGTACATTTGATTATCCATTAGAGAATTTTACACTTAAAACAATATGGGGAAATGTTTATAATTTTCACGATATTGAATATTTTAAATTACCAAAACCTCTTCTACGGAAAGCTATTTACCAAAGTCACAAATACTTTGAATTTTCTGGATTAGTTTTAAATAGGTTGACATTCGATGAAGTTATACAATTATGTATTAGTCATAATTTTAAAAAGGTCATGGAAGAATTACGAAAAGATATAACTATAGACGATGTCATGGAAATGTTTTCCAAACAAGATGTAATTTTCGAAAGAAAAAATCTTCTATATCATTTTAATAAAATTATACCAGTTGAAATTTTCTCGGATTTAGATTTATTCGATTTTGGAAAAAAAATTTTGATTCGATTTCATATTACAAAAAATTCTAAAATTGTTGAATTATGTTTAAAATGTATAAAACTATACTTTTGTGGACAAACATGTACTTTTTTAAGACAATTTACTTTGAAGAAAAAATATTGTAGGGAAATGGTAGATTATATACAAAATTGTAACAATTGGTGCAAATTATGTAGACAAGCACCATTATTTCAAATAATCCCATGTGAAGATATTCTTCCTCGTGTTTTAATGGAAAAATATAAACTTGTTGAAGATTGTTTGATATTAACAAATCTGTCTATAAAAACACGTTATAGTTTATTACATTTCAAATATTTAAGAGATGATTTATTAAATGACAAAAATGATTACCAGTTGATAGAAGTTAAAATTAAACCCTTTGGAAAAAACTTTGATTATAACAAATATAGTGAGATCATTATTGATGATTTATTCAATTACTTGTAACTTTTCTTAAAAGTCAAATATGTATTTTTAAAAGATTTTCTTTATTCAAAGTGTCATTTTTTCAATATTCCATGATACAAATATTTAAAATTTTTTAAAAGAAACTCCTCAGGCTTCACAAATAGCGTTTTCCCACTGGTCCCACATCAAATTAAACGCGACATCTAACCTATCCAGATATGATTGTCTAGTAGAACAATCCCTTTTACATGAAAATTTCAACTTCATCAGCATCGCATCATTGCAATAACTCTTTATCAAGTCCAAAGACGTTTTCAACTTTTCTATGGCGTCCGCTATTGCATCATCTTTCGAAGTGCCGTCTGTCCGTGCTACACTATCTCGAACAATCTGATGAACTTGCCTGGATTCGAAATACCATTTGCTGAACGTGGTTTCCACAATGGTCAAGAAATCGATGATGCGAAAAATTTCTTTGTCTTTCGCAACCAAATCGTTGACTATTTTATTGAGAGATTCTTTATCAACGATCCTTTTTGAAGACTCTAAACGTGCTATTGTTCTATGGTAGTCATCTCGCATGTAGCTAAATATGACTTCTATATTATCCATACTATATTTATTCTAGCAAAACCAAAATTTAAACAACGTTAAATAAATACTATATATCTCCTTTATGTTTAAGTATATATTTAATCTCTTCAAGACAAAATGTCAGGTGAGCGTGGAAAACCCATACTTATATAGAGTTAAACTATACCCACACTTAATTTTTTTTTTTTTTTTTTTTTTTTTTAAGATAGGTATACTGTAATACTATTTGCAATAGGTGATCGACAAATTGGACAAGTTGTGATATGGTTTGAACAGCTTTTACAACAAACGAAATGCTTACAAACTTCAAAAACAATTTGTCTCTCTCTGTTAAAACAAATACTACACAGTAATCGAGAATTTTCTAAATCTTTATTGGTAATTTTAGTCATTGGTGACTCTCGCTTCTGGACTATTTCACTCGGATCGTGGTTGTCAAATAGAGCGCCTTTCATAAATCTAATATAAACATAACAGTCAAACTTTTTCATCAACACTTCAAAAGCCTTATCGAAAATATCTACTTTAAATTGTTCTGTACAATCTACGATAGTATATGTTGTAACAATCAAACATTTCAAGACCCAAGCTTGATAACGCCAATGGAGACGTGGCAACTTTTCCTCGCCCAACAGACTTCTAACATCAGGATAGAACCGAACGTCGTCATAATGTAAGATAAGCCTCAATTTGATACCCAACCTGAAAATCACCTTTTCAACTGTATCCAGTCTACTTTTCAAGTGGCTAGGGGGGTTCTGAAAATATACTTTAAGCTTTCTCAAAATACAGCAGGCAAATTTAAATTCCAACATTTCGCTGGTCTCTTGACGAGAGGCGAGACGAACGCAATCTCGGAGTAGGCTACGAAAATCATCTCGGATAGACATGATACCAATGATTTATTTTGAATGTAAACTCGTATTTATATAGTCGGGTTTTTTTTTTTCAAGTCTTAAATAAGTTAAACCATGCTCACTCGAAAAAAAAAAAAAAAAAAAAAAAAAAAAACTGCAATTTAAATAAATTGATTGGAAACGACATTTTGAATAAAGACAAAAAATTTAAGAAGTAGGCAAAATTTGTCTAGAAAGGATTAATTAATAATTAATTAATTAATTAATTTTCAAAAAATGATGAAATTTATAAAATCTAAAAATTATGAAATGTCAATTGTAAATTGTATTTCAAATTTTAAATTGTTTTAAAAAAACAACATTAGAATTTCAATACTTATATTTAGAGATCAATTTATTTTAAAAGACGACAATTTATATACAATTAATTAAAAAAATAAAATAACTGATAAGTTTTGAATTTCAACTCTGTGTGATTTGATAAATATAAATCATGATAATTTTTGATCTGATACATTTTAAAAAAGTAAATTGCATTTCAATTTTAACAAAATTATTTCAATAAAATGATATATAAAAAAAAAGATTTTTTAAGGTTTTTTTTTAATATTAACTCATTCTTTGGCATTCTGAGAAAGGTTTCATGTACAGTTAATTATTTGACTGACTGTAATTAGAAACATACGAAACTATTTTACGTTATCTTACACTATTTTCTCACATAGTTCCCACAATAATTCAGACTTTTATCCCATCTCCGCCCTAAATTTAAAGTGCCTCTACCGTATAATTTATCCGGCTGATTCTGGAACAACAGTTGGAAAGCAGTATTTATTTCATTGTTGTATGTGAATCGCCGTCCTGCCCCTATTTTTCTAACCAGATTACGGCTGTAAAGGCGAAATCAATGAATATATTCCCAACGGTAGACTTTCCTTGAACCGGACCGTCCTTATCTACCAATAACTAATAAATCAATAGTCCACAATAAATTAATAGTCCGCAATATTAAACTTAATTCTGTCTCTCACAGAAATTTTAATTGTTCTTCATTTTATTTTATTTTTTAATTTAGGTTGAAAAGAATGGATAGTGGCGACTCTCTTGGATCTCGTCGACCTCTTATTAACGTCCACAAATTAAAGCATGCTTTAAAACCATATTATTAATGTTATTATTATTTTTATTATTTTAAATATTATTCTTTTATTTTATTTCATTATTTATTAAATTCTGGTTTTAGCTTTGCTTCAAACTTCACATGTGACACTGTCAGCTGTGAGCTGTTAGTTATCTGAGTTTATTTAGAATTTTGTTGTTTTATGAAAGTCAGTATTTAACCTGTAAATTATTTCCTTGTTTTGCATATTGTTAATTTTTATATTTTCATCAAAATGCAATTCTTTTTATATAAACTTTTTCTCTCTCACTCTGTCCTCTCTCTCTCTCTCTCTCTCTCTCTCTCTCTCTCTCTCTCTCTCTCTCTCTCTCTTTTTTTTTTTTTTTTCCCTTAACAAAATGAAATTACCATTTTTATGTTCTTTCGGGATATTGGGACGGATTTTGAATTCGTAAAAGCTTTTGAGATGCAATGCAATTTTGTAATTAATTGCATGGAAATATAAATTTTATGTAATGATTGTTTCATTTTTTGACAATTTTTCACTAAGTCAGGAACTTTTACTGTCAGTTGAGTGAGTTTTTTACGTCCCACTAGTGCTACATTATGCACGATTGGCTACTATCTGGGATTCGACCCTAAAGATGGGAGGTTTCTCATCACAACTTTGATCCTCTACGGAGGTTTTAAAATAAAGCTTTCCGTTTAGGTGATCCCAGACTTATAATTTGGATGGGAACATGGAAGACATCGCAGCATTTGACGAATTTTACGTGCATCAGCCACCATTAGTGTATACAACGATCTTCGGCCGGCTCGAGTATCGAACTCACAACCCTACAAGTATGGCATGGCGCACTGATGTAAGTTTTCAGAAGATGTGGTTTTTTGAAAAATATTAAAAGATACAGAAATGAAATCACCAGAATCTACAGTGTTGAAGTAATGTCGAATTTTTTTTGGAAAATGTGCCTGAGAAAGTTTTAAATATTAATTTACTAGCTTAGAAAGTGAAATTTGCCTGAAAATATTGTAATAATTTATAAGATCTCTTGCTTATTGCTATTAAGGCCGTTACAGATTCACCAACTTTTCGGGCAATTTTTGACCCAACGTTTAATTTGCGCCGATTTTCTGGGAGAAATTGCTTCAACACCCAGTGTGATAGCGATTCTGAAACTCGAACAACTTTTTTCTCCATGCCTTAAAAAATTGGGCGTACGAACAATTTTCTTCCAGCTTTCAACCAATCTGAGGTACAGGCTGTGTAGCGTCATTCTTCAAGATGGCGGACAATACGAAAGAGAGTATCTCTCTCTTAAAATCACGGATTAGGAGACCAGGATAGAACACTAGATAGGGCAGCGAGCGCGAAAATAGAAGCTTTCCTTTCCGCATTAATTCAGCTGACCAGAGTAAGCGATCCGATCGCCGCCTGGTGTAGTATCTTTGAAACTTATCGGAAGAAAGGGAAAGCCCGCCCCTTAGGCTTCAGTCATCCAACGAACGAACAGCCAGAAATGTAAAAACGCGCTGATTGGTGGATTCTCGAGATTGGTCGCCCTCTATATGAAAGATGAAAATTACTACCTTCCCGTAACGTTAGTAATATATCCTGTAGAATCTCCTAATCCGTGCTTAAAATGGAACTTTTAGCAAGGAAATGTTTTAATTGAATGCATTAAAAATTGTAGGCACTGTGGGATGCTTAGAATAGTTAAATACTTGCTTTCAGTGTATTTTCTTTATTGATGCGACTAATTTAGGTAAATATTTAAAATTTCAGTGTTTATTCGTATCCATCTTTTATATATAAGTTTATGACCTCGAATAGATTTCTATATGTTATTTAAAGCTTCATACTTTATTAAAATAAAATCAGTAAAAATACTTAGTAAAATGCTTTATGGATTACTAAAAAAAAATGCCTTATTATTATAGTTATTTTTAAATAATTATCGTTTCTAGTTTAAAAAAAAAAAAAGCTTCGAATACTTAATAATTTTTGAAAAATATTCTTTTGATTCAGGCCTATTTAAAGTTTGACAAAATTTTCTTGAATTTTATTTTTGCAAAAATTAAATAAAAATAAATTATTACAATTTTAAAAAGAATTTATATTTTAATTTTGTTTGTTTTGTGAAAAATATACAAGTATAAATATTTTCAGAAAATAAACTCATCTATATCAATATCTATATAACACATTTTTTGTCTTCCAATTAATATTATATAGTAATATAATAATTGAATGACTGGGGCGTAGAAATGGGCGGGGTCATGGAATTTAAAGTCTTACCCATTGGATTTTGCATAGTTTATAAATCCTACCCATTTGTTCCATGGACTCAAAGTCCTGCCCATTGGTCCCTTGGACTCAAAGTCCCACCGATTGGTTTTTGCATTGTCTCAAAGTCGTACCCATTGGATTCCTTTTAATGCTGTATGAAAGAAGTATTCTTTTAAAAATATTTATTTATATGCAATTTTTTGTAACTGATATTAATTATGAGTAAAAATTAATTATATTTAATTATTAATTGATTTTCTTGAAAATAATTTTTATCCATTTTGAAATTAAATTATTGAACAAAATATTGATGTTATTTTAAATATATTCCCAAAATTATTAATTTCCAAGTAATCAAATAAACACAAAACATGAAAAAGATATTTTCTTTTATTTATATTCATAAGTACTAAAAATATTTTTATTATTATTAAATAAAATGAAGCAGAACTTGAGCTTTGCAAGAAAAAAATCAACATTCCAATGAACGCTTTATTTGCGCCAAGAAAAGCGCGATAAATAGTAAATCATAAACCAGTTGTTCAAGCAATTTTTGTTACAATAATTACAACCCTCTTTTCTCCTTTCATCCAAAAAGTCGGGGCAAATATTGACCCAAAAGTTGTTTGTTCGAAAAATCGCCTTGTCTGATACTGGCTTTAAACTGTTACAAAATAACATTAGTGCTCATCCATTTTTGAATGAGATTCAAAAAAAATTTATCCACTGAGCTAATTTAGAACACAGGCAGTTCATAATCAAGAAGACGTTAGTTTTATTAAATTTCATTTTGGAATTAATAGAGAATACTGGAATGCATATCAGAATACTTTACTACACATACCAGGGTGGTACTGCGAGGAGATGAAATGGTGGCAGTGCTTTACCGTCTTTCAACATAGATGCCAACATTTTAATTACTGCAGAGTATTTTTAGCTCCTCCTTTATTTCGCTCTAATTTATATTGAAGAGTTATCTCCAATATATAACTTCGATGAATTTAGAAAAATATTACTTTTATAAAATAAGTAGTATGAAGTAAAGGAGAGGCTAAAAATACTCCGGAATAAATTAAAATACTGGCATCTATGTTTTAAATACAGAACTCGAAGTCTCCACCCTTTTTTCAGAATACATTCAGAGATGACAAATTTCTACATTTTTTGATACAAATATTTTTATACAATAATCACCATCCTGTTTAATGAAGACACTTTGCTTATGATACGGTAAAAATCTCCGCATGAAAACACTGGTAGCAAAAGTAGTGGAAATTTGTCATCATCCCTAAAAGCAGAGGTCAAAGTCTCCGCTCTTTTCTCAGAACGAATTCGGAATTCCTGCCTTTTTTTGCTACCATTATCCTTATACAATAATCACTATCCCATTTAATCCCGACACTTTACTATACAAATACGGTAAAGATATTTACCTGAAAATATTGGTAGCAAAAAGGGCGGAAATATCTCATCCCTGAAAATGTCCTGAAAAAAGTTCGAAGACTGTGGTTTATACCCCTCCTACGTTAATATTTTATTAAATAATCATGTAATTTCTCAAAATGTTACGAATCCTTAAACGCTCACTTTAAGAACATTTACGATATCTTATCATTTTAATATAAGAAAAAAAAATTATTTTTAGTTTTTTTTTTTTTTTTTTAATAATAATACTTAACATTTTATTTATATATTTATTTTCTCATTTCTATTTTCATTTTTATTTTCTCATCTGTTCAAAATCATATTAAAGGGATTATTTTAGAAATAAAATTATAAATTTTGTTAATAAAAACGAAAATAAAAGCTTTGCTAAATGATAACTAGAAAACTATTTATTTGTATAGAAAACAGAATTTAGGAAATAATCGAAAATAATTCTTTTAATTACAAAAAGATATTCTGTTGCTGATTTTATATGAAAGAGAGATTTTTGAAACTTTCCGATCTCGAGTTATAGAGATATAAGTTTGTTTTATTTTATTTTATTTTTTTTTTTTTTTTTTAAGAAAGAATGAGAAAATGTGACTTTAAGAAATGTAATAAAAGGAACAATTTGATATTGAGTTTTATACCAGAAATATTTCACTCACACGATCTATAGGTAATTTGTTTTTATTTATTTACTTACTGCATCTTGTTTCACGAATTCTGTTTCATTGTGGGACTGTCGCAAATTGCTGATTGTCCCAAAAATGCTGGAATTCTGAGTGTCAGTATCTGGAGTTTTATATTGATGTACATTTAATGTGTGCAATAATGGCCGTCTAGAACGGGATGAAGCTTCTATTGTTTGTGGACTAGCGCGTCTTTCTCAAATCGGCTCTCTACGAAACGAGCGAGTTTATTATACGTGCAGGTGGTAACGGAGAAAATGAGAGCTGGGAGGAGCCGCAATGAGTTTGCTTGCTTCGCTTTCGCGCTTAGTTTGGTTGCAGCTCGTTACTGTTTTGATTACGACTAAGGCAGTTTAAAAGTCTGCAATAAAAGTATTTTTAAATAATTTTTTAATGATGTATTATAAGCAATTCAAACATGATTGGAATTGGAGTTATTGAAATTTTACAATATTAAAGAGCTGCTTTCTAACAGATTTTTGACATCTAATCTTAAATTCCAATTCAAATAAGTTTTAAAATGATATATTATTTATGAAATTTTGTTAAATAGAAGCTGAGATGCAAAAGTAATGTAAACATTGTTAAAAAAAGAATTGTGTTTGATTTTACCGTGGTTTTCTCTGAATGTTGAATAATTTCAATCTGAATAACGCTTAAAAAATCTTAGAACAAAATGTAACCTGAATATCGGAATTCAAAAATCTGCAAAAAGTAAAAGAATGAAGACGTTCTTGGTTTTCCATGTTTTTCTGCAAAATATTCGTAAGAAATGTGAGTGGCATGTGATTTATCTGTTTTTAAAAACACAATAATACCATTTTTCAATACATTATTTTCACATTTTAGTACCTTTGCCCCCCCCCCCCCTTTCTTGCTCCTCCTAATATGTTTTACACTTTTGAAAATATCCACTTTTTTAAGCAGTTAGTTAATCATTCTTTCAAATTAGTGACCTCCGGAATATTCGACCATAGTAAACTCGTACTTGGGGGTGTGTACAATATGTTGCTTTAAACAAATCTGATTGCTACAAATACTACCAAACAAAATGTACATAGATCAGAAAATTTTCTAATACAGCAAACTCATAATCACAATTGCCTATGACAACCATCCCCCCCCCCCTCTGGTGAACACCACCAGCCTGTTCGCTTCCCATAAAAATGGTATATTGAAATCAAAACTGAGGTCAATTACTATGTGAAATACAGATATTATTAGTAAAAGTAAATTCTTTATTATAGCTATAATTTCAATTATTTAAAAATAAATAGAAACACGTACTTTTTTTTGTTTGGTATATGATGTCAATTTCACAAAATATTCTTTTACATTCATTTTCACATGAAAATATATATTGCCTCAAAACCATGATGACATTTCCCACATGTTTGATAAAATCCTAAGATGTGATAAATTATTAAGAATTTATCAAATCGTAATCTTTAATAATTATCATTTTAAGATATGAAAAAATCTTAAAATGATGCCAATTTCACAATGTTTTTTCATATTCATTTTCTACATGTAAAAATATACATATTATCTTTACCATGACATCAATTTCACAGGTTTTGGAAAACATAAAATAATTCAAAAGCAAAATTCAAAATCAGGTTTCATATACAAAGAAACTTTTCTGTTTGTGCTTCATAGCTGCCATGCAGTTTGGTAAATCACACACATGGCAAGAACTAAGAATAGTGCTATCTCAGGACTAAACCATTCAAGATCTTCTCTCACGAAGGCCATAGTTAGAAAAAAAGTGTCAGAGGAGGGTTCAGGCTTAAGAACATAAGAAGGAGTGTTAAAAATCAAGAATAACTCTACAATTTTCGACAATCTATAGAATTTCAAAGGTGCCCCCCCCCCCCTTGGGTATGGCCTTGTCCTTTACAAAATTCATAAAGAAGAAATCTGTAATAATAAAAAAAATTTATAATAAAAATTTGTAAATTCATTTGGTTTGAATCCATTAATATATACATTATTATTGTTACATTCTAAAAAATTATTATAATAATTACTTTTTTGTAATTGCTTCTACTTTAGTTAAATGTTTTAGACATAATTAGACAGTTTATTACAGATCCATTAAATAAACTTGCTAGATTGTGAAATATCAGTCCTCAAACAAAAAAAATACCAAATCAGATTTTGCAATGATACAGATGTATACAAAATGTAGTTGATCTCAGCCCCCCCCCTCCCCTTTCTATACAACAATTGACAAAACAAACTGACTTGGATACACATAGGTAATTTTAATGTAAGTAGCAAGGCTATAAGCCAGGGAAGGGAGGGGTATTTTTAATATTTGTGAAAATTTTAGTTATATGTCATTTTTAATACTCAATATTCTGTACTAAAGCTTCAACCCCCCCCCCCCCCCCAAACACTTTTTCTAGCTGCAGCCTAGCTTGCTAATTTATATTATATTAAGTTTAAAATGTTCCTAAATTCTTATTAATCTGGTGTCCACTTACACTGATTCAGAGTTTTGAAATTCCTATGCTTTAAATAATAAATATGCTTTAATTAACAATTATCTTTAAAATATGTACTTAAAAAAAAAAATTAAATTTTCATATACATATTCCTTATTTATTTAAAAAATTCTTATATTAAATAAAATTACTGTATATACTTATATTTAAAACACACGCGACATTTATTCATAAGTTTTTAATTGTAAATATTATCAGGATCATTATTTGAAACTGTTGTAAATGTTGAAAAGTTCAACATACAAACATAAAGAAAAATTAAAGAAGAGTTATATTATACACAGTGGAAAACGTTACCTGATCCTAACAATGTGTGTGTGAGTGGCACAGGAAAGACACAAGTTTTAAAACTAAATTTCAATTTTATTTATAACTTTAAATATATATATATATATAAACAGAAAAGAATTATTAAATATATATATAGGAATGAATCTATTTAAATGCAAATTATTGGAAAAATTCATACAAAAAAACACACAAGTCAAAAACATATTAACAATATTTGCTGCTTCAAGAGAATAGATTAGTGTTTTGACAGATGAGTACTCCATGACACAAGTGTTATTTGAATTCAATGTAGTGTTTAAAGTTGCAGCTTATTAAAGATTCAAAAACAGTACTCACAACACTTGAAGATTTACCAACCATATTAGGATGCAGCAGACACTAGGCACAGATCACATTTCATATACTTGGAAGAAAATTTCATTCATTAATATCATTTCAAAAAAAACTATCGATCTTTTAGCTTTAAACATTTTAAACTATTCATTAACTCGTTCAAGAAAAACTTTATTTGAAATTCATTAAAAAAAACATTTTTAAACTTTTTAAACTATTAATACAACTATTAATTTATGCAAAATTACTATTATACTAAAAATGACCGAACTGTTTCTTTAACAGTTTAAATTAAAGAAGAACTTAACGAAACGAAATTATAATTCAACAAAAACGGCAAGACGACTTGCGTCTGCAACAAAAACATCGCGACTAGCTTGTCAGCCACACCAGCCGCATATACTGACGTTCCTCCCTATTTATAGGTTTCATTTTTATGAAGATTTGCATATTCGCGGTGAATCGGCATGCGCCGTTGAACGATTACACGATGCAACAACGTTACCTGCAACTGTTAACTGAGGCCGTTGCAAAAATAACGGCATGTCGCCGGAAACGTGAATGAATCAAATGATTCATTCACGGAACACGTCGAAAACAAAACAAACAAACGCTGTTAAACAGGTAAGTGTTTTTAAAGTGAATAAAAGAGGTATTAACTATTTCATTTATATAATTCATAAAGATAAACCTTTTAATAAGTAATGAATAAACTTTTTAACAATCAAGTTGATCAATATTTTTAATAAAACTTAAGCAATTAAGTATGACTCCAAAGTTATCTACCAAAGTAATGGAGTTGAAAATTTGGGAGATGGAATACTTCCAACATTGCCCCCCACAACGACATTACTATAGCCGTAAAAAAAATTATATGAAACATTTAATTTTTTTTTTTTTTTTTAAATAGACCAATTCAAGCTCATTAAATATACATAAATATGCAATAGTAAATTTCTAAATCAAATTTCAATCCTCTTATAATAATCAAAAATTATTCAAATATTTAAATGTATATTAAAGTTCATTATATTATTCAATTCATTTATATTTCTATATTCAATAGTTATGCAATGCAGTAAACAAATTTAAAGAAAAGTATTAATTTGATACTGGGAACGTTTATACATTATGCAAATTCAAAAAAAAATTTTACTATAACAATTAGACAAACACAAATTTAATGAGTGATAGATGATTACACACTTATACTAGGCCTAGTATCACTCATACCGATGAAAGATGCATGACTTAAACAACACTACAAATGCAATTACTATAACATTAATACTACAATAATATATTATAATTTACCATAAATATTCTACTATAAATATACTACACATTTAATATATACAATACAAATTTAATACCAATATTATTTATTTATACATTTACACATTATAATTTATTTATATTCCCAGTTCCTTAAAAAAAAACTTTTAAACATTTGAAAAAAAAATTTAATTTGAAAAAAAACTATACATATGTATTTTTTTTTTTTTTTAACCAAAGATTAATGTCTTAATTTAATCTGATTGCTCATCCTCAACAAAAATTTGTGAGGTAAATTTATATAAATCACATTTTGTCAAACCTTTAGTGAATGGATCTGCTAAATTAAGTTTAGAAGGAATATGCTTTAAGTCAAATTTTCCCTCGTAGAACCATTCACGTATAAAAAACAACTTTACATTTATATGCTTGCTGCGGCTGTTCTCAATTGGAGATTTAGAAAAATCAATTGCTGACTGATTGTCAGCATAAAGAATAGGTAAAGAAGGCTTTTTATAAATTATATTGGATTCAAAACAATCATCAATGACATTGCTGAACCACATCAGCTCTTTAACACATTCTGTCATGGCGATGAACTCACTTTCCATCGTAGATAGAGAAACTCCACGTTGTTTAAAAGTTCGCCATGAAATTGGGCTCTGGCCTAACAAAACAATCTGTCCACCTACAGACACAAAATCATCCCTGTTGGATGCGAAATCTGCATCCGAAAAAGCAACAAGTTCAATTTTATTACATTTCAAACTTAATTTTAAATTTTCTGTATATTTAATGTATCCTAATAATTTCAATAAACCCGTCCAATGCGTCAATCCAGGATTTGCTTGGAACTGACTGAAAATGTTCACAGCATATGTTATATCAGGTCGACTTCTGCTGGCAATAAAAGACAGACAACCAAGAATGTTACGATAGGGAAACTTAGCCATTTCTAATTGAGCTGTATTATTTGATGGACAATCCAATTTTGAAA
The DNA here is from genome assembly GCA_963930645.1 of Salticus scenicus. Lineage (NCBI taxonomy): Eukaryota > Metazoa > Arthropoda > Arachnida > Araneae > Salticidae > Salticus > Salticus scenicus. The sequence continues at coordinate 76,302,375 of OZ005660.1, forward strand.
ATTTAACACCTTTAACTATTGGTAATGAAGTAATTGGGGGATGAAACTGTTTAAATCTTTCAAAAACTTCTTTAATGTAGTTAATTTGATTAATTTTTACACTGTTTTGTTTATAATTAAATTCTACTCCTAAAAGATTCTTTGTTTGTCCCAACATTTTTAAATCAAATTTAGACTCTAAAACATTAATAATTTTATCTATTTTTTCTTTACTTCTTCCAAAAACCACTATGTCGTCCACATAGACTAGTAAAATAATATAATTTTCATATTTATAGGCACAATTGCACCACTGAAACTTAGAAAAACCTATCTCAAGAAGCACACCATTCAATTCGTAAAACCACAGCCTGCCACTCTGGTGTAGTCCATAGAGGGCACGGTCTAGTTTACATACGAATTCTTCCTTCCCTTTTACGATGTATCCGGGAGGTTGCTTCATATAAATTTCTTCAGTAAGGGGTGCATATAAATATGCTGCTTTCACATCACACTGGATGTTATACCAGCCTAAATTTGAAACCAACAAACTGAAAAAAAATCTGATGATAGAAAAATTGACGACTGGGGAGAAGGTTTCATCATATGACTCGCCTTTCACTTGCTTGAAGCCCTGGGCAACCAGACGTGATTTATAGCGTGCAATTCTTCCACTTTCATCACGTTTTATAGTATAGACCCACCGGTTACCAATTACGGTTTTACCAGGCGGTGGTTTAACTAGGTGCCAGACATTTCTTTCAGACATAACCTCAATTTCTTCATCCATAGACTTCTTCCATTCATGGTATTGGGCAGATTTTAGAGCTTGGTTGAAGGTTCTTGGAATGTTGACATCTAGTCATAAAACAGCAGAACTAGAAGGCTGAGGTGAATTCGACTCTGAATGTTCTGAAGATTCCGAGGAAGATTCTGAAGTCTGTTGTGGTATAACCCCTTCATAAGTATCACTGGGTGAAAAATTAAACAAATTTGCATCAAAAAAAATATTATGGCTTTTACAATATTTTTCTATTTCTTTTATAGACTTTAATCTAGAATTAGTTCCTTCAGGATAGTAGTACACATCAGTGCGCGTGCCAGTCCTTCTCTTCACTAGACACCTGTTCCAACTGGTTACTCTTGGCGGAACTTGTGGACGCACCTCCTCTGCCTCACTTTCCGGCATTATCGTAATCGTGGGCGGTGGGTCGGAGCTCTCACAATTTCTTTCCTTTCTAGATACTTCAAGGTCAGGTGAAGGGCCCAGCACTGCTCCACTTCTGTACACACGATCCTCTGGATCAAAAGTTACATTTAAGGTTTCGTAAATTTTGTCTTCTTCCTCTACCCATATACGGAATCCTTTAGTTTTTAACGAATATCCAATCAAATATCCCTTTTTTGATTTTTGCTGTAATTTATGACTTCTTAGCTGTTTTGGTATACAAACATATGCCACTGAACCAAAAGCTCTCAAATGTTTAACTGAAGGTTTAGTGTTCTGATATAGTTCAAATGGTGTCTTTGATTGACCCCGGTGACAGACTCTGTTCCAAGTGTAGCCAAAATAAATGACGGCATCAGGCCAAAACTTAAAAGGCATGCCGCTTTCAATTAGTATGGCACGTACACAGTTTAAAATAGTTTGGTTAGCCCTCTCGCTAATACCATTCTGTTCAGGCGTGTACACGTTTGTTAATTCGTGTTTAACACCCCTTTTTTCACAAAAGTCCTGAAAGTTGGCATTGCAGAATTCTGTACCATTGTCACTACGAATGGCTTTAAGTTTTTTATTGAGAAACAGTTCAGCTCTAGTTACATGTTTCAAAAATATGTCAAAAACCTGACTTTTCTCTACCATTGGGTAGATAGCAATTTTCCTAGAAAACTCATCTGTAATTGTCAAAAAAAATCTCTCACCGTTTCGCCCTAAAATACTAATTGGTCCCCAAACATCTAAATGCAGTCTTTCAAGTGGTTCTCTAGATTGCCCACCTTGAATAGGTTTAAATGACCTGCGTCTCTGTTTTCCAAGACGGCAAGGCTCACAAAAATTTTTAGTATATTTTAATCTTGGCAATCCATGAACACAATTCTGCTTACTGGTATGGACCACAAGATCTTTACCAACATGGGCGAAACGAGAGTGCCAAGTATCTACCGAATTGAGATCAACCACAGCAGCAACAGGCATGTGAGAAAAAACATTTAAATTTTTATTTCCTAGCCCCCCATTAATTTCAAATTCAGGATTCTTTAAAATTCTAGGAAAAACATAATATATACCTTCTTTAAGTTTAGCATTGAAAACAAAATTACCATCTCTATTAAACACTGAAATTTTTCCCCCTTTTCCAATATAACTTCCTCCCATACTATCTATACATGGTCCCGACATGAGGTTCTTCCTTAATTTACTAGAATACAATACATTATTAAACTGATACACAACATTATTAAACAGCATTTTTACCATACCTCTACCTTCGATCGGGAAGCTGACCCCGTCCACAGCAACAGACATGCTTTCATTATCAACCTTTTGAAAATCCCAAAAATATTCTTTGACTTTGCAAAAATGGTGCGAAGCAGCCGAATCGAAGACCCAGCTGTTTCTGCCATCCAAATTAAAGTTTAGTAATGATTCAGCCACAAAGAAATTTTGAGGGAAAAATGAATTAGTGAAACTGACTTGTGGACGAGTTTCTGCTCCCCTTCCGAAAGGTTTTCTTTTACCAACATTAAAATTTCTTGAAGCTACATTTTTAGGTTTAGGAAAAGTTCTAGTAGGTAATGCAGCAAAACAATTTGAACTATAGTGACCATTTCGGCCACATCTAAAACATTTAACATTTTTCTTAAAAAATTTATTACCAGAATTAACAGAATTAGAGGAACAAGTTACATTTTGGACTTCAATACCAGGTTTAGAGTTATTAAATTCAAGATCACGCAATTCTAGACGGGTCTCTTCAGCGATTAAATGAGAAACAACTTCCTTATATGAAAAATTTTTATGATCTAGCCTAAGCAAAAATTGTATAATTGGCTGAAATTTATCTGGTAAGCGACGAAGAATTTGATAACAGGCATAAATGTCTGCTACCGGCTTACCCATATTTCGGAGTTGTTCAATAATCTCTGAGAGCCTCGCCGAGTAAGTACGTATAGATTCATTATTTTTAATAAAACAGTCCAAAAATTTATGAAATAATGAAAAATGTTCAACCCGACTGTCAGGGACCAAGTTAGATTTCAAAACTTGCCAAGCATCGCTTGGACTGTCACAATTTTCAATTAAGCATTTTAACTCTGAATCTAAATTTAAATAAATTGTGGTCAAAGCCACACGTGACCGATTTTCAAAACTTTCTTTTAATTTTAAATCTTCATCACTAGGAGGTTTTTCAGTACCCGTAACAATTTCCCAAGAATTTTTCTCTTTAAGTAAAAATTTAATATCACGAGACCAACTTGAGTAATTCTTATAAGTAAGTTTTTCAATTGAAGGACTCAAGGTCAAGGCCATGTTTAGCAAGAAAAAAACCCCCTCAAAAAAATTTAGATATTAAAGCTGCTAGAAAAACTGTGCCAAAATTAAAGACCACTCACACATGGTATGGACCGGTTTCTGAAGCCCATAACCCTAAATATATTGTAAATGTTGAAAAGTTCAACATACAAACATAAAGAAAAATTAAAGAAGAGTTATATTATACACAGTGGAAAACGTTACCTGATCCTAACAATGTGTGTGTGAGTGGCACAGGAAAGACACAAGTTTTAAAACTAAATTTCAATTTTATTTATAACTTTAAATATATATATATATAAACAGAAAAGAATTATTAAATATATATATAGGAATGAATCTATTTAAATGCAAATTATTGGAAAAATTCATACAAAAAAACACACAAGTCAAAAACATATTAACAATATTTGCTGCTTCAAGAGAATAGATTAGTGTTTTGACAGATGAGTACTCCATGACACAAGTGTTATTTGAATTCAATGTAGTGTTTAAAGTTGCAGCTTATTAAAGATTCAAAAACAGTACTCACAACACTTGAAGATTTACCAACCATATTAGGATGCAGCAGACACTAGGCACAGATCACATTTCATATACTTGGAAGAAAATTTCATTCATTAATATCATTTCAAAAAAAACTATCGATCTTTTAGCTTTAAACATTTTAAACTATTCATTAACTCGTTCAAGAAAAACTTTATTTGAAATTCATTAAAAAAAACATTTTTAAACTTTTTAAACTATTAATACAACTATTAATTTATGCAAAATTACTATTATACTAAAAATGACCGAACTGTTTCTTTAACAGTTTAAATTAAAGAAGAACTTAACGAAACGAAATTATAATTCAACAAAAACGGCAAGACGACTTGCGTCTGCAACAAAAACATCGCGACTAGCTTGTCAGCCACACCAGCCGCATATACTGACGTTCCTCCCTATTTATAGGTTTCATTTTTATGAAGATTTGCATATTCGCGGTGAATCGGCATGCGCCGTTGAACGATTACACGATGCAACAACGTTACCTGCAACTGTTAACTGAGGCCGTTGCAAAAATAACGGCATGTCGCCGGAAACGTGAATGAATCAAATGATTCATTCACGGAACACGTCGAAAACAAAACAAACAAACGCTGTTAAACAGGTAAGTGTTTTTAAAGTGAATAAAAGAGGTATTAACTATTTCATTTATATAATTCATAAAGATAAACCTTTTAATAAGTAATGAATAAACTTTTTAACAATCAAGTTGATCAATATTTTTAATAAAACTTAAGCAATTAAGTATGACTCCAAAGTTATCTACCAAAGTAATGGAGTTGAAAATTTGGGAGATGGAATACTTCCAACAGAAACGATTATCCACAATATTTTATTGAAGTTTCAATAATAAATAGTTAATCTTGTAATTTTCTAAATATTTACGTGATTAAAAAGTAACAACGTTTGTTGCTGTCAGAAAAAAAAATAAATAAATAAATAAATAAATAAATAAAATAAATAAATAATCCAAAGTGCTGCAAGCTATAACAAAGATTCAGAATTAAAGAAGTTTTAGTTATATTATCAAAGCAAATTAAGCTATCTCTCTTAGCACAGGCAGCACGGATTAAAAATTCTTAATCCGCGACATGCATACATCAACCGGATTTCCACATTCCACAGTTAGTTTCCGAGTTCGCTCGCTGTAGAAGACATGCAAGTCAATCCATCATACACCCCCGTGTGAAAATAATAGATTAGTCTCACGCATGCCTAAGGAGGCCTAATAGTATTCTTTCATAGAGAGCCGATTTGAGAAAGACGCGCTAGTTTGTTTGTGGGAAATAGCTGCTCTATGACTGGCTGCAATCCATTATTTGTGGGCTAAATTAAGCCTATTATAGATTTAATTAAAAAAACGTCATCATGACGTCAAGTGCCGCCAGACAGTCATGTCTTCAATTGATTAGTTTCGACACAATTATTCAATAGACGTTTGAACGCATAACTCACACATCATTCTTCATTGGTTTTGCATTTCGCTTATCGGTTTTTTAAACACACGTAAAAAAATGCGTAATATTCTGTGACACTCTAAATATTTTCCTTTCATAATGTATGAATATGAGGTATTAAGTTGTGAGAATTTTTTCAAAGAAAATTCAACAGTTTTATTTGAGATACATTTCTGCATAAGGGTCAGCCCTTTAGTTAAATATTGTGGCTATATCCATAAAACAAAAATTAATATATATATATATATATATATTGCAAATTATTTTAAGAATTACTAAATACATCAATTTTTAATTCTTACACGATTAATTCTGAATAGTCCAGTACATTGTCTACAATTTATATATGCATTCTTAAAATTAGCACACACACACAAAAAAAAAAAAATCATAACACCATTTTAAGAGTACTTTGAACTGTCTAGAACCACAGCCCTAATATATTCAATTATTTTGTGTGGCACTGTAAATGAAGGATGAATACTTTTCGCAACATACTTTATGTAAAACGTCTTTTGTATCTAACATATATATATATATATGTATATATATTTCTTTTATTTTGTTTAATCCATATATATATATAAGTGTGTGTGTATGTATATATATATATAATTTATTTATGATGAACTGTTCTTCTTATATTAATACAGACCACGGACTTAGACGAAGGACCCGTTTCTCCAACGGCGGACGTCCCTCAAAAATGGGCCCGAAATGGTCGCTATTATTCATTCGCCGCTAGGGGTCGTATGTGTTCTCTGACTGTCCACTTACGCCGTAAAATAGCATTGTGAGCAGACGAAATTTTAGTTTTATTTTCAGTTTTATTTTCAATTTATTTTTAATATTAGATATTTTATAATGTCACACTGTTACGCACCGGGTTGCACCTCTGGATATCGAAGTGTTCGAAAAAAACAAAAAAAAAAACAAGGAAATGGGTGAAAAGAACCCAAGTTTATTTCGTCCACCTAATGTAAGCTATTGATTTTAATGTTTTATTGAATGATAAAATTGTTGTCTTATAAATATTCTATTACTATACAAAAAAAAAAAAAAAAAAAAAAAAAAAGACTGATTTAATTGGGATGGTTCTTAGTAAATTTCTGTTTGATAGATTTTTTTTTTTAATTTATTAAAATGTAATTTTTCAGGTCACTTTGCATTAAGATTTTAAAATTTGAGAGCTAGCAGTATTCCTTTTTTTATATTATTCGGCTAAGACATGCGAGCTTGCAATCTTCCGAATTTAAATCATGTTAATTATAAATCACGTATTTTTTTTTTTTTTTTAATTGGAGCTTAAAAACAAGTATTTTTAAAAATCTTGAATTGTAAACCGATTTTGGCACGAGTTAAAAATTGGTTAAAAATGATATGAGTTCACAGTCATACTTTGTTCAATTCATTTCAAAATTACTGAGTTTTAAAATATTTTAAAAATAATTTAAAATGTGATTTCAGGCCACTTTGCATTAACATTTTAAATTAATTTTACAAACTGCCAATCTTTTAACTTCTAATTCATGTTAGATGATAAATCACGTTATATTATTATCATTATTATTACCATATTATAGAAATGTAATGTTTTTAACAAAAAAGAAATTTTTAATTGCTTTTGTCAAAAATTAAAAATAATGATTATGATTTCACAGTAAAAAACACCTAAATTCAGTTGAAAATTGGAGATTTTAAAGAAAAATTATATTTAATTAAATTCATCACAAGTGCCACATTCACATTTCATAATTTATAAACTAGTGTTCTTCCAGCTGAAAATTAGAGATTTTATGTAAAAATTAGAGTATTAAATTCAAGGTTTTTTTTAATTGAATAAAACTCTATGTAACTTTTTTTTTCATTCCTTTTTGAAGTTAATTTTCTTATATAATAAAGGGTTTTTTACATGATTCCTTGTCTTTTCTTTTGATAACAGAGTAAAAGAAAATCATCGTTTGCATTTACTTCAATATATATATATATATATATATATATTCCACACTTTTTTTAAAAATTTCAACTGATACAGATAACATATATATCTCAAAATTTATGTATAATCACTGGTTATTTCGCTATGCAAAATGGAAAAGAACTATAATAATATTTAAATGGTTATATATATATACAATTGAACTTTGTTAACGAGAATCTCAAAGAGGATAAAAAATTTGTTCATGGTATCAGTAGTTCATGCTATCAGTAACTAATATTCATATTACTAAAGTAATCTTCATTTTTACGGGGATCGTGGAAACAGTTCATGTTAAAAGTAATTCATGGATTGGATTGGATTTCGGAATAAGGCTGATTGACTGCTGTAGGTCCAAGGCCTGAGGGGAGTGCCCTCCATGGGGTCTTTCTAAGGGGTCCCAGCCTGTATTTACGCAAGTATCGGAGAAAAACACGGCAAACTCTGAACGGCGAGGCCGACGAGCATGACCTGGGATTGAACCCGGCACCTCACGTCTACCAGCTTTGAGTGCAGAACCGCTCGGCCGCTGGTGGGCAAAAAGTAATTAATGTTAACAGTGTTCACATTAACGAGGTTCGACTGTATTATATTACTTCTTATTCCACTGAGATTCAGATAAATATTTTAAGAATTTAATTAGCTTTAATTTCCACAGAATTTGTAAACTGAAGTTTCACATTTTTTTTTTTTTTACATTTTTATCAACATGCTATTTTTATTGCCATCTTTTTTTATTTCTTAGAAATAATTCTAATAAATATTACATGCATTATTTCTTAAGCAAGCTATGCTAATATTGATAAATTTTAATAACATCTTATTTTTAACACACTTGAGTCATATTGCCCATTTATCTATAAAAATTAAGGATTAAAGCATATATCATTCTCCTTGGGTCACATTGTATAATACATAGTGGCAAACCTTATATTTCAAAAATTAAGAAATGAAAGAAGAAAGAAATCTCCTAAACAATTTATAACTTGAATCAATTTTTTTTAAAGTAATTTTTATTACCTTTCAGAAATGTCAGGTTCGATTATAGGTCGTGCTCATCGACCAATGCGTTAGGAGACAAGCGCGACCTGGAATCGAACCCAGGCACTTCCCGTCACTCAGCTTTGAGCGCAGAACCGCTCGACCACCATTGGAGTCTCGCAAGAGGGAAAAAGGCGGCCTTTGTAAAAAAATCGTAATAAATTTTTAAAATTTTTCTTTTTTACATACTTTGTATTTTTTTAAATTTTTTTTATTGGAAATGCTGGCATAAATTGTGATTTTTGAAATACATTCATTGTTTTAAATTATGAAAATTCATATTTTCATATTTAATTTTTAAATATCATATGTTTTCATAATACTATTTCGTCTTTTTTTTTTTTTTCGGGGTGGGAGGGGGGGGGGCGAATTGTTTATATTTATAGATATGTTTACATACTAGCATGCGACGCCCGCTTCGCTGGTCCCTATTTTTAAATGAATCACTATAATTACTGATTTCTCAGAATTGCATTAATTTTTATCACGTGAAAAAAAAAGAGAAACAAAATCTGATTAGGAAAAATGTCGCACCGGGTTCACAATGTCTTCGGAAAAAATTCCCAAAATGCTCTAACACTTATTTCTATTATTTTCCCCCTTCGCCCCCCCCTCCCGTCTATCCTAATAATTTTACAAATTCGAAAATATCCGCAATCGATTTGTAAGTATCAAAAACCTCTATTCACCAGTTTTGAACCATCTATCTCTATTTTTTTTTTTTTTTTTGCCCCTCCGCCCCCTTCCTGGCCCTTCTAATAACTTTACACTTTCGAAAATATCCCCATTCGACTTGCAGGCCTTTAAAACCTGTCTGTACCAATTTTGAACGGCCTAACTGTATCTCTATTTGTTTTTGCCCATAGTCCCCCCCTTACCGCCCCTCCTAATAATTTTACAAATTCGAAAATATTACCAATCGATTTGTAAGTATCGAAAACCCCTATATACCAATTTTGAACGATCTAACTCTATTTTTATTTTCTTTGCCCCCCTCTCCCCTCCCCCTTCTCGCCCCTCCTAACAACTTTACACTTTCGAAAATATCCCCATTCGACTTGCAGCTCTTTAAAACCTGTCTGTACCAATTTTGACCAGCCTAACTGTATTTCTATTTGTTTTTGCCCATAGCCCCCCTTACCGCCCCTCCTAATAATTTTACAAATTCGAAAATATCCCCAATCGACTTGTAAGTATCGAAAACCTCTTTATACCAATTTTGAACGTTCTAACTCTATTTTTATTTTTTTGCCCCCCCTCTCCCCCCCCTTCTCGCCCCTACTAATAACTTTACACTTTCGAAAATATCCCCATTCGACTTGCAGGCCTCTTAAACCTATCTGTACCAATTTTGAACGACCTAACTGTATTTCTATTTGTTTTTGCCCCATAGCCCCCCTTACCGCCCCTCCTAATAATTTTACAAATTTAAAAATATCCGCAATCGATTTGTAAGTATCGAAAACCTCTATGTACCAATTTTGAACGATCTGACACTATTTTTATTTTTTTGCCCCCCCCCCTCCCCTCCCCCCTTCTCGCCCCTCCTAATAAATTTACACTTTCGAAAATATCCCCATTCGACTTGCAGGCCTCTTAAACCTATCTGTACCAATTTTGAACGGCCTAACTATACTTCTATTTGTTTTTGCCAAATAGCCCCCCCCCCTTACCGCCCCTCCTAATAATTTTAAATATTTAAAAATATCCGCAATCGATTTGTACTTTAGCTCAACACCGCTCTTCGAGCGGTGAGCCGGGGGCTGTTCCGCTGTTCAATCGATTTGTAAGTATCGAAAACCTCTATGTACCAATTTTGAACGACCTGACACTATTTTTATTTTTTTGTCCCCCTCCCCTCCCCCCCTTCTCGCCCCTCCTAATAAATTTACACTTTCGAAAATATCCCCATTCGACTTGCAGGCCTCTTAAACCTATCTGTACCAATTTTGAACGGCCTAACTGTATTTCTATTTGTTTTTGCCCCATAGCTCCCCCTCTCTTGCTGCCCCACCTGGGGGCTGAATTTCTAAAATTACAGAAATTGGTTTTTAGATAGTTGCATTAGCTATATTTTAGAGCAAAAATTTCACGTATATCTATTTTTTTTTTTTTTTTTTGTTTGAGATATATAGGATTGTGCGAAATCACGTTTTACGCATGTGAAATCACGTTTTGCCCCCCTTCCCGCCCCCCTTGGGGACCGAATTTCAAAAATTCCAGAAACCGATTTTTAGACATTTGTATTAGCTATATTTTAAAGCAAAAATTTCACGTATATCTGTTTTTTTGTTTGAGATATATAGGATTATGTGAAATCACGTTTAACGCATGTGAAATCACGTTTCGCCCCCCGAATTTCAAAAATTCTAGAAATCGATTTTTAGATTTTAAATTTCACGTAATCTTATTTAGATTTTAAATTTCACGTAAAAAATTTCACGTATATCTATTTTTTTTTGTTTGAGATATATAGGATTATGCGAAATCACGTTTTGCCCCCCGCCCCCCTTGGGAACCGAATTTCAAAAATTCCAGAAACTGATTTTTAGACATTTGTATTAGCTATATTTTAAAGCAAAAATTTTACGGATATATGTTTTTTTGTTCGAGATATTTAACATTATTACATTTAATTCTCGCGTTAAAGCGCTCTATCAAGTCTGAAGTGGAAAGGCAGTCGATGCGAGCACCATCTTCTAAAAGCGACCAAAATGGGGCCATTCTGATAACACAACGTCGGTGGTCCATAGTGTACGTCCATGATACAGACCTTTATATTATAGCATTGGCGAAACTTACTGACGCTGATCGCCTTGGCGTAAACCAGCTCTTTAAATACTCCTGTAGAAAAGTGCGGAAAATTCGAGAAAGTGGTCAGCCAAACTAGTTACAGCTTCCACATTTCGTATATCGATAACAATAATTTTCTCGCCAAAGCCTCAAAAAAGTCGCCAAATTTGGTACCAAATCCATGACCTGCCTTATTGGAACTTTTTAATGCGTTTTAAAGGGAAAATTAAGCTGTTTTAACGTGAAAAAGAGCTGGAAATGCAGAAAATGACATTTTATCAACTTACTAAGCCTTTTTGAAAGAATTTATACAAAAAGAATACAATTATTCACAATTTCGCAACAATATTTAATAAATTGATTTATATAAGTGTTCAAACAGCGATATGAAATTAATATCCTGCCTACATTTTATTATTATTATTATCATTAAATCTATTTATTTTCTATTTATTTGAATTAAAACACAACGATAGATACTTAAAGAAATTTTCTTGGTTCTGTAATCTTATTTACTTATATATCAATAAAAAATAAAATTGATTAATAAATGAAATAAAATAAAATAAAATTTAATAAATTAAAAAAATTGCTGTGTGTGCACTTAAAATTTAATAAATAAAAACATAATATTACTGTAGGTACACTTAAACTTTCTTTTAACCCTTTAAGTACTGAATTATTTGAAGATTTTTATGCCCACGGGACGGATTTAATTTGTCACATCAATATTTCGTAATGTTGCTTGTCCTGCCCTTTTTTTCACACCAGTAATTTTTTAGAGTAACATTCTCCAAATGTAATTACGATTAAATAGAAGAAAAGTATTCTAATAAGATACTGGTGTGAAAAAAGGCGGGGCTAACAATGCTACGGAATATTAATATGTAAAAGTAATACATTTTATTTGGAACATACTTATATTGGTGATATAAATATATTTTTGAAACAGCATTTTAGTTACACAATATAAATAAATATATAAGGGAAACAAAATAGAAATATTTATATAGAACAAGAACCAGCTTAAAGTCTAATAATTTTGTACCGCGTGGTATTTTTCAAAACATGTCGGTAAATGCAAAGATACCTGGCATTGTTTGCATTGCCAAATGGTTTCTTTTCTTATAAATATGTTCATAACATACGCGACACCGTTTTGTCGGGTGTATCTTTAATTCTGCTGCCGGAATATTCTCCGGAAATGTGCCAAATTTTTCTCTTCCAAACGATGTGGCCGCTACTTGTAGGACGCCCACGGATATTATAATACGGCCGGAAAACTTGCGCCAATAATTCTTCAGCGATTTCTAAACGAAATTAGACAATGCCTGTTTTGGTTTCACAATTGACTTTACTATGTAGAACATGTGAATTGAAAATAACCATGTCTATTAGATAAAACGCCATTTTTTTGTAACCTTTCATGCATTTTCTCATAACAGGAAACAGAGCTGCCAACGTAATCCGGCAAATTGTTAGTACCGCCCCTTTTTCTACACCACTTAATTTTTAGAGTATTTTTCTACTTAATTCATCATAGATACATTTGAAGAGAATTGCTCTAAAAATTAAGTGGTGTAGAAAAAAGGGCGTTTTTCAGTAGGCGTTAACAATTTGCCGGATTAGGTTGGCAGCTCTGAGGAAAGAACGCTAGCAATTGGTCCTGTTTATCAATACCTCCCATAACTGTATTGTATTCGATTACCCATGTTGATTTGATAATTTAGTCAAAATTGTCATCATTCTTTTTTTCGCTTCCCTGTATCAAATAAATCAATATTTGAATGTTTTATGCTAAGCATGTATACATCTTTCTTACCTTTCCATCTTAGTGCTAAAAAACCGTGGGAGGATAACATTTTGGCCTCTTCATTTTTTAGTTTGAAGGAAGCAAGCTCTTTTGGCATGTGTTTAATGTTCCTTCGCACAGTTCCAACTACATTTGTATGTTGTTCTAGTAATTTTAAATATAATTGTGGAGTCGAATACCAATTGTCCATGTATAGTGTGTAGCCATTTTTCAAAATTGGTTGCGCCACTTCTGGACCAACACTCTCAGATGCCGGTGTATCAATCTCCGCCCACTGGCGGGAGTGCCACAAACATCAACGCCTGCTTCTTTAATTCAGATGACGAGTCAGACTCGTCAACCGTAACTTCACCCAAGTAAGCAGATGACGAGTCTCACTCGTCAAATGTACCCAAAGGGTTAATTAGCAGCGATAAAAATTTCATAGAACAATTTTTTCATTCGAAAACCTTGTTTTAATTTATGTGTTTTACATTGAAATTAAAAGGGAAAATAGCATAAATGAACAAAAAATGTATCTCATCACAATTTTGATCCTCCACGAAGGTTTTTAAATAAAGCTTTCCGTTTTGGTGATCCTAGAAGTATAATTTGGATGGGAACATTGAGGACATTGCGGTCTTAGTGAATTTTGCGTGCCTCAGCCACCATTAGTGTACAGGACGATCTTCCGCCGGCTCGAGTATTGAACTCGCAATCTCCCAAGTAGGAGCATGGCGCTCTAACGTAAGTTTTTAGAAGATTTCTTTTTTTTTTTTTTTTTTTTTTTTTTTAGAAAAACACTGAAAACTATAGAAATAATGTAGTGTGGAAACGGAGTCGAATTTTTTGGAAAAAGTGTCTGAGAAAGTTTTAAATTTTAATTTACTAGTTATGACAAGTAAAGTTTTCCTGAAAACTGTAATATTTTATGAAGGAGAGCCAGTACTTATTGCTGTTAAACTGTTACATAATAACATTCGTGCCCATTCTTTGTTTTTTGAAGGCGATTCAAAAAATTATTATCCATTAAACCGATTAGTTAAGTAAATGATACATAATCATGATGTTTGATTTATTAGGTTTCATTTTCGAATTGTCAGGGAAGACTGGAATACCTGCATATCAGAATACATTACTACACATATCAGGATGGTACTGAGAGGAATGAAATAGTGGCAATGCTTTACTAAAACAAACTACCGATTTTCAATATAGTAGATACCACCATTTTAATTTATTCGGGAGTTTTTTAAGCTCCGCCTTCATTTCTCCCCACTTTATTCATCGAAAAATTATCTCCAATCTGTAACTTCGATAAAATAAGAAAAGTGTTACTTTTAAAAGATAAGTGGTATAATAATAAAGGCGGGGCTAAAAACACTCTGGCATCTAAAATTCTGGCATCCTTGTTTTCAATACAGAGCCGGAAGTCTCCACCCTTTTTTCAGATTATAGATATGACAAGTTTCTGCCTTTTTTACTATCATTAATTTTATACAATAATCAAAATCATGTTTAATCAGTCACTTTATTACAAAATTACGGTAAAGATCTCTGCCTGAAAACACTGATAGCAAAAATAACGGAAATTTGTCTTTCCTAAAATCAAAGCTCGAAGTGTCCGCCCTTTTCTTTCAGAACACATTCGGAGATGAAAATGTCTACCTTTTTTGCTACCATTATTTTTATACAATAATCACTATCCCATTTAATCACGTCACTTCACTATTAAAAAAAGGTAAAGATATCAGTCTGAGAATACTGGTAGCAAAAATGACGGAAATTTCTCATCCCAGAAAGTATCCTGAAAAAAGGGTAGAGACTTCGGGCCAAGCCCTGTAGTTTATACCCCTCCTACGTTAATACTTTATCAAATAATCATGTAATGCTCCAAATGTTTCGAAACCTTAAACGCTAAATTTAAGAACGTTTAATAATATCTTATTACTTTAATATATTTTAAGAAAACATTATTTTTAAGAGTTTTCTTGTCATTATGTTACTTAACATTTTATTTATTTATTTATTTTCTCATATTAACACAATCGCAACCGCATGTTTTTGTCCCTTTGACAGTAAGGTCCGCCTGTGGGCGTCATTCTCATAAGTTACAATTTTTCAAAACGAAATTTTCTGTATTCACAATTATATTACAAATGGATATGCATTATAATAATACTCTCTCTAGTCAAAATATATATATCCATAGTATATAGATTGTAAAAGTATTAATATTGTATATATTGTTAAAAAACAAATAACATAGAAATTGGAAAAGAAATACGCACTGGTTGAGTTTCAGATTTTCAAATGACGTTAATCTACGTCAGTGGTCGCGAAAGTGTTAATTTGTTCAAAATCATGTTAAAGAGATTATTTTACAAATAAAATTAGAAATTTTATTAATAAAAAGAAAATAATAGCTTTTGTTAAATGATAAATAGTGAAACAGTTTGTATAGTGAAACAGAATTTAGGAAATAATTAATTTAATTAGAAAGTAAAAATTTTGTTGCTGATTCTATATTACACGAGAATTTTTTTAAGCTTTCCGAGCTCGAGCTTAAAAGATACAAGTTTAAATGGAAGTTCTTTTCTTTTTTTTTTTTTTTTTTTTTTTTTTTCTTAACAATCTGAGAAAATATGACTTTTTAAAATATAAATTAAAACACAACTTGGTATTCAGTTTATACCAGAAATATTTCATCGACACGCTTTTAAAGTAATTTGTTTCTCTTTTTATGTTGTCACAGTTAAAGACTTATTCTTTTAATACCGGATTATCGCTATCTGCTGGTAATCTGATGATTACATAGATATTAAACGTTCTGCTCCCGTGATGTCACTTTGATGACTCATTGTATTATGCTATGATTGATTAGTTACGACAGAATTAATCAATAGATGTTTCATGCGCATAACTTATTCTTCGCTGGTTTTGAATTTCGCTTATGCGTTTTTAGATAAAATGTGTAATCGTGTCTGACACTCGAACAATTTTCATATCATAAGGTATGAATATGATGTGATATGTTCTGAAAATTTTTTCAAAGAAAATTTAACAGTTTTGTTTGAGATACATTTCTGCTTGAAAGTCATCCCTTTATATTAAATATTGTAGCTATAGCCATAAAACAAAAATTTAATATATATGTGTATATATATTGCTAATTATTTACAGAATTACCAAATACATCACCTTTTATATTTTACTCGATTAATTCTGAATAGTCCTGTACATTGTCTACAATTTATGTATGCATTCTTAAAATTAGCACTCACACATAAAAAAAAAAAAGAAAAAAAAAAAATCATAACACCATTTGAAATGTACTTTGAATTGTCGTGAACCACAGCGCTAACATGTTCCAATTATTTTGTGTGACACTGTAAACGAAGAATAAATATAATCCATATATATATATATATATACATACATATATTTAATTTATTTATAAGGAATTGTGCTTGTTATGTTAATACAGACCTTCATATTTTGTTTCTTAATTCATCGTTTAATTAAATTAAATTGTCATCTTTTTATTAAAATTTTGAGCTGCTTTCATGCGGCAATTTATACCTTGAAGAAAGAACAGCAACACTTTTCAAGAGATACTATCAAAGGCTTGAAGAATTTTGATCTCTACGTCCCGCCAAGAGAATAAATTCCTTAATTACCATAGCACGAAATTATGTATGAATAATTTATGGAATAGAAAGAAAAAATAATCAAAATTACACAACTATACATACAAACATAAATGTAGAAGCTTATACAAACATTGTAAAATAACTAAAAACGAAAAACATAAACGCAAAATATACACCAATACATCTAAAATGAGAAATATTTACATAATATTTAACAGTTACAGATAGCAGTGAAAATATAAGAAGAGTAACCATTCAACATGGTGGTTTCGGATAAATTTGGTAATACAACTTTAATACATCACAATACATTTTAACCAATCAGTTAAATTTATGAATTTAAAATAGAAGTCGATCCTTTTATCATAAACACTAATAATACTGCGCTGGAAAATACTAATAATAATAATAATAATAATAAAATCGAGCCCCGATACCATTTTTTCTGTTTTTATGTAAAATGACCTCCTGAATCAGAATTTGAGACACATTTTACCCAATCTCCCACCGTTTTCACGAGACGCCACTCCCTCCCCCAAACTTTATCACTATTCGGAAATTTTATAACCATGAATTTTATTTGGAGGGTAATAATATTACTCTTATATAATTATATAATAATATTACTATAATTATACTATTTCTAATCAAAGTATTTGTATCCATATTATATTGATTGTACAAATATGAATATTTTGTACATTTTCAAGAAATAAATAACATACAAATTGAGAAAGAAACGCCCACTGTTGTATTCTAATGTTTTGAAATGACGAGCGTGTTCAGTAGAGCGCCCGAGATGGATCAATTCGACCGGGCGATGACGTCACTGATCCTAGACCGGTCTTGGATCGGGCCAGGAATCTACTGAACGCTTTGGAAAAATTTTGACGTGATAGGAGCAGCGCCATCTATCTAATTTGACCTGTATTAGCAATTAGCAAGTTATTGTATTTCTGTTTATTTTGTCTGGACTTTTAATACGTAATTCCATAAAATGCTAAACTATATTACGTTTTTTCTTTTTTTTAAAAAAAAAAAAAAAAAAGAAAGAAAGAAAGATCTTTTATGTAATAACAGTTTTACTTCTTTCTTATTAATGTAGAATTCTGTACTCTGCTAACAAAAAATAAGAAGCTATTAATTGATTGTACTGACAAATTACTAATATACATTACTTTGGTTATGATTTTTCTAAATTCACGTATAAATTTTAATCATGAAAATGTTAAGAATGTTACGTTACATTTATTTTTAAAGGAGCAGAGTAAATTTATCTTAAATGAGCACTTAAAACACCTTTCTTTCTCTTCGAATTTTATTATGAACAGAAATGTACAACAAAAACGTTTTTGAAAAAAAAAAAAAAAAAAAAATTATATAAAATATGAAATATGAAATATGCTGTTCAGTAATGGATTTATATAAAAAATAATCTTACTTTCTTCTTCGATTTATGAATCAATATAAAGAGCTTTTTCTCTTATTACCGACTGAATATTAAAATAAACTAGCAATGTAAACAACACTGCATAATTTTATAGCTACTTTTTTTACAGTTTGTTTGGTTTATTAAATTTAATAATTGACATCTTAAACTTATTTTTACCTAAATTAAAAATATGTGGAAGGATTTTAATTGATTTACTTATAGTTAACTTATTGTTTTAAAGGTAAAAAATACGATCGTTTACAAACTTTTCTATTTGTAAACAAAAAACAATCGCATGAATGAAAAGCTTTGTCTGAAAAAAAAAAGAAATATAATTCTTCCCAGCTTATTTTTATATATTAAATTAACAAAATATGATAGCGTCCGAATTAAAAAAAAAAATATATATTTTTTTTTTTTTTTTTGTTTCAATTAAAATTGTGTAAATTTTTGTTTTAATTTTATGTTTGAATGTTACGTTCATCAATAAAAAAAATTACGTATCGAAAATCGTTATTACGTAAAAAATCTTTTTTACACAATAAATAAATAAACATAATATAGTTTAGCATTTTATGGAATTACTTACCTTATTTTCTACAGCACAAACAATGCATATAAATAGGTACATCTGTATTAATCCTCAGCTAATCAAACAAATAAACAATCATTGTCAAAAACAGGTGTTCATTGTTCAGGTTTTCACTGCGTAATGTCAATCAGAGCCTGATTTTCAACCTATTGCGCATTTGATCCATCACGTGACCCAATGGATCAAGAAATTTTTCTGGGCTTTCTGATCCACGACCGGTCGAGATCGGTCCATTCCACTGAACGATGTGACTCTGGATCGCTCTCGATCGGTCGACACCACTGAACGCTTTGGCTCGGAATCTTTCGACCGGTCGTGGATCGGGCGCTCTACTGAACACGCCCGACGTGAATTACGTCAGCGGTCATGAAACTGTTAATTACAGAGCCGGAAGTCTCCACCCTTTTTTTCAGAATACATTCCAAAGTGACAAATTTCTGCCTTTTTTGCTACATCAATTTTATACAATAATTACTATCTTGTCTAATCAAGACGCTTTACTACAAAAATACCGTAAAGATCTCTGCCTGAAAACACTGGTAGCAAAAATAGCAGAAATTTGTCATCTCTAAAAGCAGAGGTTGAAGTCTCCGCCCTTTTTTCAGAACATATTGATTCGGATATGGAAATTTTTGACTTTTTTTGCTACCACTATTTTTATACAATAATCAATGTCCCATTTAATCACGACACTTTACTATAAAAATTTGGTAAAGATATCTACCTGAAAATATTGGTAGCAAAAATGGCAGAAATTTCTCCTCTCTAAAAGTACCCTGAAAAAAGGGCGTCGAGCCCTGTGATTTATACCCCTCCTACGTTAATACTTTATTAAAAAATAATCATGAACTTGCTCCAAATGTTACGAAACCTTAAACGTTCACTTTAAGAACGTTTAACAATATATTATTATTTTAATATATTTCAATAAAAGATTACTTTTAAGGGTTTTCTTGTCATACTGTTACTTAACATTTTACTTATTTATTTATTTTCTCCTATTAATTTGTTCAAAATGATGTTAAATGGACAATTTTACAACTAAAGTTAGAAATTTTATTAATAAAAACGAAAATAATAGCTTTGTTGAATGATAAATAGAAAACTATTCATTTGTATAGTGAAACAGACTTTAGGAATTAATCGAAAATAATTCTTTTGATTAGGAAGTAATAATTCTGTGGCTGATTTTATATTATTAGAGAGATTCTTGAAACTTTCCAAAACTCGAGCTATGAGATATAAGTTTAAATGGGAGTAGTTTTTCTAAAAACAATCTGAGGAAATATGATTTTTTAAAATGTAATAATATGCAAAATTTGGTATTGAGTTTTACACCAGAAATATTTCAAAGACACGTTTTAGAGGTAATTTCATTGTAGTCATTATGATAAGAGTTTCACCTTTTAAAAAAAACTCATGATGTAGGGTTATCGCAGATTGCTGGTGATCCGAGAATTACAGAATTTTTTACGTTCTATTTCCTATGATACGTTCTTGATTAGGGATGAAACGGATATCCGGTAACTATCCGGCTGAGTTTTAAATATCCGGCGGGGTACCGGATATCCGAAGGAGAAAATTCAAGCATAAACTCCCATCAGATGAAAATTTTGCGACTATTTTTTAATTTTTTTAAATCAGTTGTAGCTTCAGAAGGATTTTTTTTTTTTTTTTTTAAGTTGGCTTCTGCGAAAATCGATTTTGGATTCATTAGCAAACAAATTTAGCCAAAAGTAGCTTCATGTCTAAGAAATATAAAAGCCCTATTTTAATTTTGTACAGAGTTAGCTAGGTTTTTCTTCCAGAGTGATCTATAACATTCCCCCTAATCTTCCCCATAACAATAAAACGAACTGTTCATTGTTGTTCCTGAACAAATGATATTTATTCTCTGCAGTTGCAGTGTATATATAACTCTGTTTTCATGTCTTTTGCTAATATGTTGTTAGATTGTTTAGTAATATTGTTAGTCTTTGATGTAAAAGTTGTTAGATTGATTCGAGAATGAGTCAAATAACGTGTATTTATTGACTAGAACCTGTTTATTTACAATCCAGTTTTCCATACACAATAAGCTGTTGTTTTTGTGACCATATATTTATACTAGCAGAAACCTGGCATTTCTTGCGCCATCTATCTATTCGATTTGGATTTTTTAAAAAACCTCCAATTTATATAAATTTGCATTTTTAGTGGAATATCTTACTAAAGCACCTGAATTTAGAATTCCCTGTTGCGTTGCATAGATATATCCCAAAAAATTAAAATTACTTCAAATAAAAGAACATATTTAAATTTTCAGAAAGTCTGTACTTTCACTTTCATATTGTTCATAAAAAAAAAAAAATTTCAGTTATTTAAAGTTTTTGATTTTGTACTGCACAAAAACTTCACTTACTTAAAGAATTTTAATAACTAATGTAAATTTTTCTTTCTTATCTGTACAGAATATAAAATAAGTAAAACGTATAAATTCATTTTGAATTATTACTTTCTTCTATATTAAATTGAAGGAAGTATTGGATTTGTGAAAATTTTCAACTTCCAGTTTTCGGTGGATTTTGAGGGAACCAAAACACAATTTGACCATTTTTGGAAAATGTCTATCTGACAAAAATTTTGTGCAGTTCAAGAGTTAATGCACATAATTTCATATAAATTTATACATAGTTGCATCTTACCCCCCCCCCCCCCAAAAAAAAAAAAAAAAAAAAAAGTGCCCATCAACTTTTGGTGCAAATCACTCAACAGATGGAGCTGCTATACTGTGATTTATCCCATTTAAAGGAAGACTATATCTCAGCTTATACTGTGTATAATTAAAAAAAATAAACTAAGTGTCTCACAGGGAGGGCTATATTATGAAACATGTTCATTCAATTTCTGTGCATAACGGCCAATAGGTGATGCTGCGATGCTGCAATTTTCCCGTGAATGGGAAGTTATATCTCAGATTCATTCATGTATAATTGCTATAAATTTAGTATGGGAAAGGGTCATTTTTATAAAACATCATGTTGATTCAATTTTGGTGCGTATTGGTCGATAGGTGGCTATATTATGCTGAAATTTACTCTGTGAATAGGAAGGCTAAATCTCAACATCTATAAAATTTAAGAGATAAACAAGATAAAAATAATATGAGAATAAAAGTGGGCTTAATTTGGGTGTATATCGACCAACAGGTGGCGCAGCTGTTCCTCACCTTCTGTGATTCTCCACATGGCTACATCTCAAAATTTTTTGATTAAAATTGCACTAAACTCAATATCTAAAATCTTTATTATAAGCAGGTATGATTATGTTTCTTCTGCATGTTAAACAGCATGTAGTGTTGTTATATAGAGAGATATAGAAGAAAGTTTTGTGATGACCATAACATACTAGTTTGAAGCTTTTAGTTTATTTATTTATTATTTTTTTCTTCTTTCTTTTATGTTTTCTTATGAATGTCTCAAAAGAAAGTATTGGATTCATAAAAATTTTCAACTTCTGGTTTTTGATGGATTTACACATTTTAAGAAGTCCAGAACCTGGTTTGACCAGTTTTTAAAAAAATGTCTGTGTGTGTATGTGACAAAAATTCTGTTCAACTGTACCTCCGGAACTACTCCGTACTACAATTACATATAAATTTATGTGAAGTTGCACCATGACATAAATCAGTGCCTACCAACTTTTGGTATAAATGGCTCAACAGGTGGTGCTGCCATACTACGATTTCTGCAACTTAGAGGAAGGCTATATCTCAGAAACTACTGCACAGAATTTCATATAAATATATATGTACATGTAACTTGGCATATATTAGTGCCTGTCAAATTTTGGTGCCAATCGCTCTACAGGTGGTGCTGTTATACAGTGCTTTCTGCAATTTAGGGAAGGCTATATTTTTAAGTTCTATTTCATGCAACTACACAAAACTTCATGTTGGAAAGGCATTATGAGAAATTATGCTGGTTCAGTTTGGGTGCATGTTGGCCAGTAGGTGGCTCTGCAATACAGAAATTTCCCCCCAAAAGGGGAATGCTATATCTCTTATTCTATTGTGTATAATTGCATAGAACATGGTATGTGAGAGAACCAGCCATTGTGAAACACTATTGTGATTTATTTTAGGTGTATATCAGCCAACAGGTGGCAATACTGCACTACAATTTACCCAATGAATAGGCTAAGTTAATCCCAACCTCTATGACATATGTGCATGAAACTTGATATATATGACAACCATTATGAAAGCAAATGTTGACCTTATTTATGTATATATTAGCCGACAGGTGGAGCTTCTATTATGATGTTTCACAAGCGTATATCTCAGCATCTGTTGATTAAAATTGCATAAACTCCTTTTGTAAAATATTTATTGTGAGAAGCTATGGTTAAACTTTTATACGATTTAAACCGTAAGTGGCGCTGTTATATAGAATTATGTAGAAGAAAGTTTTGCGATGGCCACAACATTTTTGTTTTCATGTGAAAATAACCCTTCAACTGTGATTATATTAGTAAAATATTTTATTTCATTTTTTTAATAATAGTATTGTAAAAAATATGTAAATAATAAGTTTTAGTTTTGTAATTCTGAACGAAACCTATCTTTTTGTGATAGTGATTTTCACCAAAAATTGCAAGTGTAGGAATGAGTATGTTAGGCTTAAAATTTTATTCTTTATGGCAATATTGCACAAATAAATAGAATATTAAATAAATATGTTTAAATAAATTATATTTAAAATGTTTTTAAAAGAATAGTATATGAAATATGTTTATATTTTATTGTTTTAAATTAAAGAAAAAGAAAAGAAATATACAACACAACAAAAAACAAAACTAATGCCGGATATCCGGTCCGGATATCCGTATCCGGCAGGCAGTAGAGCTCCGGATATCCGGTATCCGGCAAAATCACTATCCGTTTCATCCCTATTCTTGATGTTTGTTTAAGTTTTTTAATAAATGATTAGTTTCGACAGAAATAATCAATAGGCATTTAAACGCGCATATCGCACAAAATATCATTCCTCACTGGTCTTGAATTTCACTTATACGTTTTCCAGAGGCACATAAATAAAATGTGTAATGTTATGTGACACTAGAACTATTTTCACTTCATAAGGTATGAATATAAGGCGATAAGTTGTGAAAATTTTTTCAAAGAAAATTCAAGTTTTATTTGAGATACATTTCTGCGTGAGGGTCAGCCCTTTAGTTAATATATTATATGACCACCACTCCCCTCTCTAAATTTTTATTACTGTACGCTAATTTTATGAACATGAATTTGATTTGGAGAATGAAAAATAATTAATTTAACACCTAAAAAAAAATATGTTATGAATAACATTAATAATAGATTAAAAAATTATAAGAAATATAATACATAATTTCATTGGAAAATCCTCCCCTAAATATTCCCCTTGCCGCGAATGTTCCTGTTTTAGAATTTTCCAACTCTGTATCCCTTCAGAAGATATTTAACAGTTAAAATAATCCTCTCCTCCCTCCCCCCCCCCCCTTCCTAAAGATCAATTTTATAGCCATAAAATCTCCGAAAAGTGATAAAAATAAAGGGCCGTCTCTAAAAAACGGTGGATGATAGGGCATAATGGGCGTCCTATTTGGAATCTGGAGGTAATTTTACATAAGATTTTGCAGAAATGGTGTTGGGGGCAATTTTCATGCCGAGCAGTGTAATTTTAGAAGACTAAAATAAACTATTATTATTTACTTAGATTTTTCTTTGTATTTCTGGCATGTGAAAATTCAAAATAAAGTGTTGTTTTAATCATAATATTTATATTAATAACCATAATTTAATACAAAGAGGCCTTTTATTACTGAGTGTTTGAATTTGGCGACGTTTTATGGTATCGCCAAAGTTGTTTTGATTCTGTATCCTATTAAGATTGTTAATATTCCTTTGTTTACTTCTAAGAGTAAACATGTTTATTTTTTAATATATTTATTTCATATTAAAATCTCAGGGATGGAACACGGGCGCAGAATTCATACCACTACCAATGTAAGGAAATTTTCTACTTCTTAAATCAACGATATTATAGGTAGAGAAATTTCTTAAACAGATTCCGGTATGAATTCTGCGCCCGTGTTCCATCCCTGAAATCTGTGTTTGTTTTCCAGAAAAAAAAAAAAAAAAAAAAAAAAAAAAAAATATATATATATATATATATATATACATATATATATATATATATATATATATATATATATATATATATAGATTTTTGTGTGGGAGTGTGTGTGTGTATGTGTGTGTGTGTGTGGGGGGGGGGGGGTAAGAAGAATTGCATTTTTTAAATTAATAATATATGTTAGAAATAACAGGGGGTAAAATGAATTTTAAAAAAAGAGCTTTCCACTTTTAATCCGTAAGCGCCATTTCTTTGCAAAAGTTATGATTTGTATTTGAAACAGATTACTTGTTGCTTATACCGGAAGCGAAGTGTGACGTCACTGACCGTCGTTGGAGTCAAGTAAAAGATTTCCTATGTTAATCGTCCACTGGATTTTTTTGTAAAAATTATTAAAAATTGAGGAAAATTATTCACCGATTTTAATCCCAAAATTTGGGTATAATTACAAATCAGCTATCGCGCACATATACTAGATTAAGTTGTTTTCTGTCAAATTGACAAAATTTTAATTTTAAATTTCAAAACTCTGTCATCCTTGGCGTTTTTTGTATTTGGCTATAAAAAACGTAATCCGAAAATATACATGCCAGATGTTTATTTTCGTAATATATATTGTACGAAATATTATTCATATTTTTGATTATTTTCTTAATATATGTTGTTAAAATAACCATGATTTTTGAAAGGAATTAAATATGCTCGCCAGATAATTTGGCGGTATTTTTTTCCCGCCAAGGATGGCAGATTATCAAAGCTATTCCGCTGCTTAGTGTCTTATATCAAATACTTTATTTAGACATTTAAAAACAAATTTGACTTCAAATTATGATAAAATATTTATCATTTTCCTTTTAATTAATGTATTAGTTGGATAATTATTGTGTAAATATCACTCTTTGAAATAAAATGACGACTTGACTTTCTGTCGTCATTCGACGTCATGATGAAATTTAACCTATAGGAGTCTTAATTTACCCCACAAATAAAGGACTATAGCCAATCATAGCGCAGCTTTTCCCCACAAACAAAAGGAAACTCCGCCTCGTTCTAGTCGTCCAATGTTTGTTTTCATTCGAAAATGGAAGTTTGCAAATTTATTTATTTATTTATTTATTTCTACAGTTTTGAAATTTAAAATTAAAATTTTATCAGTTTTATAGCAAAAATCACTCAATCTAACGCATGTAGACAGTAACTTATATATAACTACACCGAAATATGGGGATTAAAATCAGGAGATAATTTCTCTTAATTTTTAATATTTTTTTACAAAAAATTTAACGGACGATTAAAATACAGTCGGTAACAAAAGTGTCCGAACACTAGCAAAAATTCCTATGTAAAAAAAAACATACTTCAAACGGTTTTGTTAAATAAATCCTTATCGAATCCTGTTCTTAGTCAGTGTAAGAACATGATTCGATAAGGATTTGTTTAACAAAACCGTATGAAATGTACTTTTTTTATACAGGAATTTTTGCTAGTGTTCGGACACTTTTGTTACCGACTGTAGGAAATGTTTTGCCTGATTCCATGGACGGCCAGTGACGTCATCACTCTTGACCGATCGTAGTTTCAGATCAAGATTTTTTTTTAAATCGCCAGTGAAGCGATATGGACGGCACGTGGGAATGCAGTTTTCTTCCAAGGCAACAAAATGGCGACGATGCACCGGCCCATATAATTTATTTAAGGGGTTCTGTCCTACTGTAGATATTATAGAAAGTGTCGATTGGATGAAATAGGTCGATCTTCCTTGACGTAAAGTTGTGTTTGTAATCTTAGGACAATACAGTTACTTTACTTTTCCCCCATTGAAAATCATTCGTCGCCATCTTCATTCGCGATTCTGGTGCTCGAGTACTCCCTCTAGGGGTAAAGCTGTAAGCTGTTGTATCAGATATATCATGTGATGCGTATTCATTTAGTTTGTTTTTCTGCTACCTTTTAATTTTTGTTGTTGTTGTTGTTGTCGTCGTTTTAATGTAGATTGATAATAATGAATAACAGCTGTTGTTGCGTGTATCTCAGTGCAACTCTCTAAGATCTCATCGATCTCGTACTAGTTTCCACAAATTTCTACGCATAAAAAATGAATCTTCAAAGCGGCTTTGGGAAGAGTGGAATCGTGTTTTGAAGATAGGCAGTGCTGCCAGACTTGGGGAGGGGGTTATTCAATAGTTACCAATACTTCTGTGATGTGATATTTGATGTACACAATGCACGATTAATTATACAATAATAATAAAGGAAGAAGAAGCGTATGTGTTTTGGTTTTGGTTTGAAAATTCTAGGAATGCTGGGTATAGGGTTGTAACAATCCTTCAATCTGATTGGTTGGCGAGATTTTTGAATAGCCTCGTCTCTATGTCAATCAGTCAGCATAGCAGCACCCACAACAAACAGCGATAATTGCACCGAGGATGGATGCCCTACTTCAAAGAATTGCAAATCCAGAGAAACTTTCGCCGGCAATTCACTAGAAGGTTTTAGTAAGCATTAGATTATTGACGTGCGCCTTCTTCCTTTATTATTGTTCCATGCGATTAATCTTCGGCATGATTAGGTAAACGTTACAGTTAAAAATTAGTGAATATTGATTAAAAAAATCCCCAAATATGACAACATTGATGAAAGGCAAAAATGTAAGTAATCTTATGGCAGTGTTGGTCATAACTGATTGAAAAGTAATTGAATTACAATTAAATTATAATTATTTTATTGTTAATCGATTAACAAGTAATTGATTACAAATAAATTGAATAATTAATTCAATTTATTTGTAATCAGTTGCTTGTTAATTGATTGACAGTAAAATAATTATAATTGTAATTTAATAAAATTAAACATAATTTATACGTCTCATTAATATATTCAAACCAATGTAACTTTTAAAATGAGATAAAAATACAAAAATTTAAAACATTAAAAATATATTTTAATTAAAAACACAAGACAGACGTTTCGGCTAGAACACTAGCCCTCCTCAGTGTCAAACATGCAAGTACAAACAACATTTACAAAAATTTATAATACATCATAACAAGATTAAATACTCAGGGGGAATAGCTTTAGCCTCGTTCAAGGCAGAATGTTGCATTTTGGTAAAAGCGCCCTCTAGAAAAATACGGGATTCATAGATATTTATATTAGAAGCTAAAATTTTAAAGTTTTCAAAATCCGGAATATGATCACTATTGAGAGAATGGATTACGAGTTTTGATTTTAAATCTCCTGTTTTATATGATCGTTTATGTTCCTTTAATCTAATTTCACCTGTTCTGCCAGTTTCACCGATATATGTAGAATCACAATTTTTACAAGGAATACTATAGATTACACCTAGACGTTTAAGAGGGGGGACAGCGGGTTTAAAGTTTGAGAGAAAGTTACTAATACGGAGTTGAGGTTTAAAGCTAGTAGAGATATTAACTGTTCTAAGTAATTTAGAGATGTTTTCAGAAATACCTTTATAATAAGGGATAGTCGTACGATAAGTGGAATTTTTAACTTTAGGATGAACTGATTTATATGAAAAATAGAACTCTTCTTTATAAATTCTTTAGATTAAAGGATGTTCTTAGACTGACTAAGAACATGATTCGACAAGGATTTATTTAATGAAACAGTATTAAGAGTACTTTTTTTTTTTTTTTACCTAGGAATTTTTGCTAGTGCTCGGATACTTTTGCTGCCGACTGTATTTGTTACACTATGATAAGTTGATTTATTGATAACACATATACATCAGACTTGTATGTTTCACTCGAAGTGCGCTTGTAAATCTTCGTCAGATAAAGACAGATAGCACACGACAGAATTACAATACGAAGAATTAGAAAAACACCCAGGGCCAGCGCAGGAATCGAACCCGCTCTCCTACGCTCGAACGCAATTAGCAGTGTGGTGACATAACCACTCGGCCACGAAGGGTCCTATGATAAGTTGTATAATAAGTATTAAAAATTGGAATAAGTTTAATGGTATTACTGGTGTTAAATTCATAGATATACTAATTCATATACAGCCGACAGCAAAAGTATCCGAACACTAGCAAAAATTCCTATTTTAAAAAAAGTACACTTAATACTGTTTTGTTAAATAAATCCCTGTCGAATAATATTCTTAGACTGGCTAGGAACAGGATTCATTTAACAAAATTGTATTAATTAGTACACTTAAGTGTACTTTTTTTATATAGGAATTTTTGATAGCGTTTGGATACTTTTGCGGCCGACTGTAATCTATCATTCCCATGTTATCGACCAAAGATTTTCGACGCCGAAAGAATTGTTTGGCATCAGCTACAAGAACAGACTGAAACTCAGCAAATAAAATGTTCATGAATTTTGAAAATGCCACAATATTGCTTGTTTTAAAAAATATATGAAAAGAAATGGGGTAAGTTTTCGTCAGGTCTTATATATGAAAAATATAATTTTTACAATCAATTGCTTTGTTGTTATTATTAAATAAATGCTGTTTTCATACTTAATGGATTTTTTTTTTTTTTTTTTTTTTAACAGTTTTTAAGATTTTATATTAATAAGTAATAGGGAATTTAAAAAATTCTTTTAAATATAGTTAGCAGAGGAAAAGGAAAATCTCGCTAGCTTTAATATATAAAAAAAGTTTAAATATTAACTAAGATAATAGACATAGAAAAAAAAAAAAACAGAAAAGAAAAAAAGAAAATGAATTTGAAACTGTATCTAAAGTATTTAATTCATCTTTAGTACATGAATTATTCATAAATTTTATTTGCTAAATTATCCGTGTGTATTCACTCGGGAAAAGACGGTCATTAGAGGGTAAAATGGCTGTCTTGTCCGGGGAAAATGAATTACATTTTCCACTGTGCTGATAGTTAAATTTTAGTTTTCTTTTAAAAAGGGAAAATGTATTGAAAATAAAGGTAAACAGGTTGAAAATAAGGACAAAAGTTCACAACTAAGGACAAATGAGAACATGTTACTTTCTCCGAGTACCTGAGTAAAAACTGAGCTTTCTTTTATCGTCAGTGCAAGGACACTTTGAAGCATAATTTCCCTTTCCACCACCGAATGACGATTGGAAATATTAAGCTTTCTGATTAATCTGATGGTTTGCAGACTTCAGGAGTTGATCGAGGTAGTACCGCGAATTAAGAATTTATGTTAAATATAAAGTAAATCTTAACCCATATGTTAAAAATAAAGTTCTCCAGAATTTTTTTTTTTTTGGCAAAATTTTAAATTATAAAGCTTATATTTTTAGAAATCAAATTTTAAAGGCTTTAATTATATAATTTGCATGCAATATAAATAGAATTAACCTATTAATTATTCTTGTATTTATTGCAAGTAAAAAAACTAGTTTTATCCATTTATTTATTTATCTTTACTTTTCCTTATAAATAACAAGAGCAACATTCATAAAATTTAATTCGAAATATTCAGTAAATATATCTGATATATCTATTAATTTTATAAATTAATGAAGTCTTTTTCTCTCTCTTTTAACATAGCAATATTATAATTTTGAAATATATATATATATATATATATATATATAATTAAATGATATTATTCAATATTTGAAATGAGACAGATATACAATAATCACTTGGATATTTAATAATTCTACATAAAAATTTAATTCAGTCCTAATCCTGATTAGTCTTTTTTTTTTTTTTGTGTGTGTGCATGGGTGTGGGTGTGGGTGTGAAATATCATTCAGTATAAAAGAATGTAAAATTACAACACTATAAGCATTTCTTGTAAGTTGAAAAATATATTATTTTTCTTTTCTTTTTTACTTTTTATAAGAATTCAGATTTTATCTTTCATAAAAATTAGACGAAAACAGTTTATAGCTGATGTTTTATTAACAACAACAACAACAAAAAAAAAACACATAATTTTTGAAAATTAAGGGATTTTATTTATCACAGAAAAAAAACCATTACAAATTATATTATATATATAATTGTTTATTATTATTATTTAAGAACAAAAGATAAAGAGAAAATAAATTAATGGAAATTATTTTCTCTTTCTTAATTTCAAAAATAACAAAATACTTTTGCGCCATCTATCGAACCATATGTTAAATATTTCTAATCTATAATTTTAAATAAATATGGAATCACGGAGTAATATTAATAGGAGTTGAAGGTCCAATGAGAGAAAGCTACGAAACTGTGATCTAAATTTTTGGTAAATATTGAGGGCGCCACTTGTCATTCCTCCCTACCTCGGTGCGGATATACTGTTGTTTTCAATAGAATTTTGCTGGAGTACATTTAAAATTTTTTATTTTAAGCAATTTAATTTCTTTGTAAGTTCTTAAAACTGCATAATTCAGATGTTTCAAATAAATGCTTCGTTCCTAGAGTTAAAACAGGCTATGATAGTGATAAGAAAAGAAAAAAAAAAGCTCTAAGAGAGAAATAATGTCCGAGTTCGTGTTTTCTGCACCTAAAGTAAGTTTATTTCTTTTCTTTACAAAATTTCATCCATTCTCCTTCCTCCCAATTGTCTGTTTTAGCTAGCTTCGGTTCATAAGAATCGTCATGTTTTAAAAGCTTTCTTTCAAAGTAAAATTAGTATAAAATGGCTCTTAAAAAAAACATGTTGGTTAGAATACTCTATTTAATGAAATTTGCTTTCAATCGAAATTTTTTCAGCTTGATATTATTTTTAAAAAAATAATTAAAACAATACATTTCCCCATTGAATGACATTGCGGAAGCTGGAGAGAAGGAAGGATTGCACGCTGGCGCCATCTGTAAACATTACAAAACAACATCACAAAATTTCAGCGTTACCTTCTTCTCCTCTCTTATTACTCCGTGTATGGAATGAGAAGAACATTCTGCAGAAATTATATTTTTTTAGGCAATTTTTTAAAATTATAAAAACTCAACATTTCATT
Organism: Salticus scenicus; assembly: GCA_963930645.1. Lineage (NCBI taxonomy): Eukaryota > Metazoa > Arthropoda > Arachnida > Araneae > Salticidae > Salticus > Salticus scenicus. Next base: position 76,334,252 of record OZ005660.1, read on the forward strand.
AGGAATCAAAATTTAAAGCCTTAAATTATATAAATTGCATACTATATAGATAAAAATAACCTATTAGTTTGTGAATACATATATTGTATAATCTAGTTTTATCCATATTTTTAATTTAATTTATATTCACTTAAACTTTTTTTTCTTTACTTTTTATCTTAAATAACATGAGAAATGCTTTAAAAATTTAGTATATATTTGTAATATAACTGTCTTATAAATTAATAAATTCTCTCTGCCTCTTTTTTTTTTTAATCACAGTAATATTATAACTTTGTAGAAAAATAACTTATAATTTAATAATAAAGAGTGTGATAATTGTATTTTAAATCAAGCTACCATATTAAGTTGTAATTTATTTATTAAATGAAAAATTAAGTGATTTTGGTTGATATTGTATCTTGCAAGAAAAATGATCAGACAAATAAAAAAGTAAACTTTAGAAATGTTTTTTACTGAATAAACACTTATTTACATTTACTTACAATTAAAGAATGCACAATAAAGTAATGTAGTAAGTAAGTTGCTATAGTATTAAAAAAAAAAAAAAAAAAGAATAAATAAAGTAAAAAAAATAAAATAATAAATATCTGGAATTGTTGTGACTTGATGATTTTGCTTTATTGTCTGCCTATCAAAGCAAAATCTACTAAATTACTTTTTTAAAACATATTTAATTAATATGAAATAATATTAAGTAATTGAAACTGTGACATATGTATAATAATAACCTTGAAATTAAATAATCCTTGAAAATTAACTCTGACCTAATCCAAATGCTTTAAAATGCTGATTAGATATTTTTCTTTCAACATAAAATACCATTCCGTCTGTAAGGATGGAAAATTATAATACAAGTATTAATTGCAGATTGAATATCCTCTTTTCTTTTTCAAAAATTTAGCTTTTACGCTTTCTAAGATAGATGGAATTGCTGATATTTTAATTTTCCATATTTAGAAAAGAAAGGAATATTCATAAATTTTTCGAAATTGTGAAATTTTAATTAATACAGAACAAATTGCATTACAAATTCTATTTTTATTTGTTCATTTATATTTTAACAATTAAAAGATAAAAAAGTAAAATAAAATAAAAAGAATTTAATTTTTTAATTAAGTATTTCCTCCTTTTTTTTTCCTTCTTCTTTTTATGTTCAGAATTTGTTATTATTATTATATTTATTTTACACTTATTCATAAATTTTCTGTACAGCCATAATTAGAAAATCAGCTACAAAGTTTTATTCCATAAGTTTGGTTACTTATTGGACCATTTTAATTAATTTTTGATTGGAAAATTAATCTTTTTTTTATACTGTAAATAATAATCTAAAAATAGATAAATACTTTCCTAACATACAGTCGGGAACAAAAGTATCCGAGCACTAGCAATCCCTGTCTAAAAAAAGCACATTTAATACTGTTTGTTAAATAAATCCTTCTCGAGATGTCCTTAGTCAGTCCAAGAACATGATTTGACAAGGATTTGGGGTTACATACAAATGAAACACTTCCAGTTGCAAAGCCGTTTGCAGGCGTTCCAAATGTATGACTGCAGTCGGCAGCAAAAGTATCCGAGCACTAGCAAAATTCCTATGTGAAAAAAGCACACTTAACACTGTTTTGTTGAATAAATCCTTGTCGAATCATGTTCTTAGACTGACTAAGAACAAGATTCAAGATATTTGCTACGCTAAATATCAGAAATGTAATACACAACTTTAAAAAAAGAAAACATTGAAATAGAAGAGAGAAAATAATGGAACGTCGTATACTTTGATGAACCAAACAGAAAGCGTAATATTTCTAATCGTCAGGATCAGGATGCTCGTATCCTTCGAGTGAAGTTCGGATCTAGTTTAGCCTTGGCCTTGATAGGGGCATGAGAAAATTTGAAATGGCAACATGTTTTTGTTTACAAATACAAGAGCACTGACAGGCTGTTTGCTGTTCGCAACAGATAACTTTCTTCCGGTAAAACTAACTAATCTAGATGATCAATTCTGCTTTCAATTAAAGCTAAAATTAATTGCATTTAAACTTTTTAGTACTCTAAATTATGTCGTCTTTTTCTCGGACTGTACCGTTACGTCCTGATGATGAACTTCGAAATCTTCCTTTGAGGGAAAGAAACCAACTGATAAATATTTTAAACCGAAATAATTGCTGGCGAGAATTAGCTGCTGTTATAACACACCCTGATTATACGAATAGGCTGCTGTTTAATTCGGATAGTATCGAGTATGTGTTTGTTTCATTGAAATATATCGTGTAAAATGTGTTATGTGCTAAATTAAAGAAAGATATATCTGAACACACCTTTAAACCAAACTTTTATCAAAATATCAATCAATATTCCTTGTATGAAATTGGGTATCTTTTTATTATTGATATTATTAATAATTATTTTTTGTTCAATGCGACGAGTCATTGTCAAAATCACGGATTTTCGTACTGTTTACTGTAGCAATCCCACAAATCATTGTAGGTGCTTTTTTATGTTTATTCCTACTTTCCATTTCTAAAAGCCCTTGAAAGTTAATACTTTGTTCATAGGCATAACGTCAGGTAGAGACGAGCCCCCCGCCCCCCCCCCCCCCCTCCCCAACTTTCTAAACTACATCTAATATTTGAAGCATGATACAAGAACAAGACAAGCTTATTAAAATATGTCTTATTTAAATTTTGAGTCACAATAAAAGTTAAGAGACTATTATTATTTTATTATTATTATTTTTATTATTATTTCAGTTTTGATTTCATTTTTATTGATAGGCTTTAAATTAAAAGTATTATAATGCTTGCTTTCTACAAAATAAAGAGTTTTGTGTTTGAATTTGCCGATTTGAATCTTGCTAGCTTAATAAGGTGTTCAAAATTTATATTTCTTTGTAACACAAATAATTCTTCATTGGCCATTCTAAGCCAAAATCTTGTAATTATTCAGCATTCACAACATAACGTATTTGTTTATGTGACAAAATTAGGTCAAAGCAGCCCATTAGGTCGCACCACAAATTTTAAACAGTTAAATCTTGACATGTGACAAATTTTTAGAGTTTAAATAAAGAGAAGATTGTTTGAAAGTAATGATAGCTTAAAAACATACCACCTGTATTTTTGTATATAGTAACCATCCCAGTGGCAAAAACACGGCGACATAGTCGCGGACACAGAAAAACGACTTGCAGACAGTTTTTGACTGCCCTAATAATAAAAAAAATTAGTCCACAACTTTCGGACACTCTTTGTCTGCACTAATAAAAAAAAATTGTCTGCAATTTACAGACATTTTTCACTCGCGACAATGCGCTACCGATATATGACATCTTAGACGCTCTCTGGTAGGAACTCTAGAGCCTTCCTATAGGTGCCTTGGTAGGAACACACAAAACAGTGCTTAACAACGACAACCTAGGGAGCCTAGATCTCCCTTGATAGACAGCGTTATGCATGTATTATTTTCTCCTGTTACATGTTACTGAGATTCTACGGGAACATAGAAAAGTGCTAATTTCATTTAAAACTGCTCTAAAACTTCTCCTCCACTTCAAAATTCACTTATAAAAAATTTCTATATCAAAACTAAAACTAATACTTTTATTATTTATGGTGTTTTATGTCAAATATTGCTGTAAAATTTTTAATTGAATGAGTTCAACTTATTATTTTATAATTGTTTAATATACTATATTCATTTCTGTAGTAAAATTGTATTTATATTGTTGCACAAGATCACACTGTTGTTAACCCCACCCCACCAAGATTGCCACTATCAGCTTTCAGGCTTTTTGAATGTAAGCCATTTTCACCCCTGATTACACGCAAATTTCGCAGACAAATTATGAAATTTTAAAAGCCAGTCGCAGACAGCTACAAAGTTTTCTGCCACTGGGGTAACCATCTTATTTAAGTGCAGAACGGGTGGAATGTGCTTTACGGTACTGCTTGGCGACTTGTTTCCAATTGTGGATAAAGATGCCAACCTTGGTAACCACGGTATTTATACGCCGCTGAACGATCGATGTTTGAAATGTGGTAACCTCACCGTGATGTTTTGAAACTATGATTTTCGCGTATGTTATTGTTGCCAAACGAAATTTCGTACGTTTTAAAGATTCATGGAGTTTGTGTGAGACGTATTTAGTGATATTTTTTTTTTGTTTTTATGTACGCGTTACTGATCGATGCGAAACGAAATTTCGTATGTTTTAAAGATTCATGCAGAATGCGGGTGAGGTATCCAGTGATGTTTTTTTATTTGTTTTTCATGTACGTGGAGCGTACAGATGTGCATTTTACTGGTCGCTGCAAAATGAAATTTCATGCATTTTAAAGATTCATGCAAAACACGGGTGAGTTATCCACCCTAACAACACACACATGTCCATAATAAATCCTGAAGATGTCCAAAGGTGTCCATAAGACATCCGGAGGACATCATTTGGAGAAAATGTGCTTTTATAGCAGTGATTTTAATTTTAATTTATTTATTTTTTTTTTTGGGGGGGGGGGGGGCGATTTCATGTACGCAGAGCTTACAGACGTGAATATTAGGTACTGGTCACTGCAAAACGAAATTTCATGCCTTTTAACGATTCATGCAGAATGCGGGTGTGGTATCCATCCCAACAACACACACTTGTCCATAATACATCCTGAAGATGTCCATAGGACATACTTTTGACCATAAGACATCCGGAGGACATCATTTGGAGAAAATGTGCTTTTAAGGCAGTGACTTTTTTTTTTTTTTTTTTTTTTGGGGGGGGGGGGGGGTCATGTACGCGGAGCGTACAGACGTGAATATTACTGGTCGCTGCAAAACGAAATTTCATGCAGAATGCGGGTGAGGTATCCACCCCCAACAATACATGCTTGTCCATAATACATCCTGAAGATGCCCATAGGACAACCTTTTGTCCATAGGACATCGTTTGGAGAAGGTGTCCTTTTAGGGCAGTGATTTTTTTTTTTCTTGGTTTTCATGTACGCGGAGCGTACAGACGTGCATATTACTGGTCTCTGCAAAATGAAATTTCATGCTTAATTAAATAAATCCTTTTATTTTGCTTCGTTACTCATGGCAGAAAGTTTTTTCGCCGGAGGGCCCTCCGCGTCCTCTGTGCCTCCCGCTTGTAGTGGACTTTTTCGCCAGAGGACCCTCCGCGTCCTCGGTGCCTCCCCCTTTTCAGAAATCCTAAATAAAAAAAACAAATTATAAAAATGGCTAAAGCACAGGTCAATATAAATATTAAGTAAATAAAACAATTTAATGTATATTATTTATAATTTAAAGAAACATGCAATTTTAAACTTTGCATAATCATCCAATTTCAAAAGATTACATTTCTAGCGAATATAATAGATTTACATACATAAATATATTTCTGTTATATATAATGTATACTTACAGACAAATATTTATTTCTTAAATTCTGATTAAATACACTACTGCATGCATTTACATTAAAAACTTACCTCTAATTATCTAACACACAGAATAAAGGCGTAATAAACTGCATCTGTAAAAAGTTAACAACAATATATTCTGTCCTTTCCATTTTCATTATTTAGGGGAGAAGGGGGTACATTGGGACATGGGGCACATTGGGACAAAGGCTTTTATCCCTTTATTATTGCAAAATAAAATTTGTAAAAAATCACACTAGACGGCACTAGTGGTATATCTTCATATTTGTGATATCAGCTCATTCATTCAAATCTGCTGCCTATGAACAAGGTTAGTTTATTTTATCATATGAAAAGTAATTTTTTTCATGTAAATTAATGTTGATTTTTTAGGTAATAGGAAATAAACATTTTAATTTTTAAAAGTACTATGTGTTTTTATAAACATTGAGCTTTCTTTTCCACTATAGATGATTAGCATATGTGCTTTAGAAAATTAGGCCAAAACATTTGTTTTGAAAATGACCTGATGGGGTACATTGGGACACCAATGCATGGGGCACATTGGGACTGCTCCAATGACCCCATTCATTTCTAACACAAATATACTTTTATTTATTTACTTATTTTTTGCACATATAAGCTAATTGTATTCATTTTTTTTCTAGTTATTCTTTAAATAAATAGAAAATGGTTAGAAATTATAAGCCAAAAACTGAAAGAACTAAAATTTCAGAAGAAAATATAGAAAAGGCAATAAATGAAATGATCAAAGATAAACTTTATGTGAGGGAAGTTGCAATTAAATATGATATACCAAAATCTACATTATTTAATAGGTTGAAAAAAGTGAGAGAAAATAAGTTTGAGTGTACTACAAATATAAATTACAAGTTTCAATCCAAATATACATCTCAACAAATATTCACAGCTGAACAAGAATTCTTGTTAAAAGATTATTTAATATCATGTGCTCAACTTAACTATGGTCTGACATAAGCTAATACCAGAGCTTTTGCATATCTATATGCAATTCAACTGAAAATTTCTATTCCTGACAACTGGAAAGAAAACAAAATGGTAGGTATTGATTGGTTACAAAGCTTTATGCATTCACATAAAGATCTTTCATTACAAAAACCAGAGAACACAAGCATAGGACAAGCTTCTGCTTTTAATGCTGATGCAGTTAAAGGCTTTCATGGGTAATTATGAGATAGTTATGACCAGATACCAGTTTGCTCCTGAAAATATTTATAACTTAGATGAAACTGGAATTTTTACTGTGATGGATCCTCTGAAAGTAATATCATGATGTGGACAAAAACAAGCTGCATCAGCGGAAAAAGGGAAATTGATTACAGTTTGTGCAATAGTCAATGCTATTGGAAATTCGCTTCCTCCCGTTTTTGTATTTCCAAGGCATAAATACAAGGACTATTTTTTGAAAGGTTCCCCTCTTGGTAGTAAAGGTTGTGCTACTCCCAATGGGTGGGTGAATGGGAGCACTTTTCTTGAAATTTTGAAGCATTTTCATAAACATTCAAGAAGCTCAAAAGATAATCCAGTTTGAAGAAATTAATGTGTCTTTTCTAAGAAGAAAGGACAAATTGTGGAACTTTATTTTCCCAGAAATTGAAGATGCCAGTACAGTTGCTTTGAAGGATGTAGTGTTGAAACTTCCATCACCAACAACAGGACCTGGGACATCAACACGATCCTACACAACATTAAAGTTTTTTCTAGACTTTCAGGGTTTTGATGTGCGTTAAGATATGAATATGCAGTAATGCTTCATAACAATTTCATTTTTTCATAATAACCTACTTTATTATTATTTATTATTGTATCAATTCATGGTTTTGAAAGCCTTACATTTACTTTAGCAAAATATTTTGCAATATTGTAATTGGATAAATAAAAAGATGGTTGTCCCAATGTGCCCCATCATTAAATCAGTGTTGTCCCAATCTGCCCCTGCATGGGGAACATTGGGACACTTTTGCATAAGTTATGTTTTAATTATTTCTGTTTGTAAAACACATTAAACAATGCTCAATACACATTTAAAAGGTGACCAATAGCACAAATATTTAAATAAAAATGCACAAAAGCATTAAAAGTTTCATAAATTGGAAAATAATATGCTTTTATAAAAAGTGTCCCAATGTCCCCCTCTTCCCCTACTCTAAAAATAACACAATTCAATAAAAACATATTAAATGAATTATACTGTAAAAAACTTCGTTTAAAATTGCTCTCAAATGTAACAATGGCGTCACGTCAAACTTTCATTTCAAACATTCAAAAAAGGCACGTTTTAATTGTACAGCTAAATTCACTACCATACACCGCTGACGTAACATATGACACAAAGATGCAGAAAGAAGTAAACAGAGAAGCGATAATCTCCAGCAATCTAGCTCAGTGATTCTCAACCTTTTTTTTTTTTTTTTTGTCGCAGCACACTTTTAACAATTTCAAAATTTGGCGGCACACATTTCACTTGGGGCAAGTATTTCACTTTATGAAAGGTCGCAGTTATCGAAGATAAAAACAGTTAAAAATATGGTATTTAACTGTAAAAACAACAGTCTTCTTTTACAGTGTACTTTTGTTTAATTTGAACAAACTTTACTCATAATAAAAAAAAGCATTAGAATTTTTGTTATATACATTTCTAAAATTTGGTGGCACACTTTAAGAATTTGGCGGCGCACAAAGATGCAGAAGTAAACAGAAAGGTAATAATCCCTAGCAATCTAGCTCAGTGATTCTCAACCTTTTTTTTTTTTGTCGGGGAACACATTTAATGATTTCAAAATTTGGCGGCACACATTTCACTTGGGGCAAATATTTCACTTTATGAAAGGTCACAGTTATCGAAGATAAAAACAGTTAAAAATATGGTATTTAACTGTAAAAACAACAAGTCTTCTTTTACAGTGTACTTTTCTTTAATTTGAACAAACTTTACTCGTAATAAAAAAAAAAGCATTAGAATTTTTACTATATACATTTCTAAAATTTGGCAGCACACAAAAGTGCCGCAGCACAGTGGTTGAGAATCACTGATCTAGCTAATAAAATATGCCAAACATAATTGGCAGGTGAAACTACAATTAACCCTATAAGGCTCAATTTTTTTTTTTAGTGTGCGACAAAAATATATAGGTTGTAATTAGTGATCAGAAGATAGGGAAAACTTATAAAAATAAAACCATATTTTACGGAAAAATCAACTTTTTAGCTCAATGTACCGTTTGTGGAACATACATAAAAATATGATTTACTAATACGTTTACTATTGTAATATAAAAAAAACAACTTACCTCTGCACAATATACACTTCGTTATAACACACAGTATTTTTTTTTTCGAGTCAAAACTGTTCAATAACTATTCTTTTTTTTATTTTTGAATTCAGACAAACGACTAACGTATCACTTTCATTCAAATTTCCCACTGAGTGCACTATAACAAAAACACAAACGACATCTTTAGGTAAAGATTCGTATTACTACATTGCTAAATGTCAGTAGCTTCTATCAAGATGTCAAGAGATGTCGCTACTAATAGTTTTATAGCTATAGGAACGATTAAAGTCTGTGTTCCACATATGGAACTGGGTGCCTTGTAGGGTTAAGCCCAAAATACAACTTATGATCGCTAATTTAGAGCCCTGCTTTGTGATATCTTTTTTTATTTCCAAGTTGTAATGCATTAACAAAATATGAATTATTTTTCACGAAAAGTAAAAAAATAAAAGAGAACTGTTAGTATTTTTACTAAACTATGCCTATGTTTATTAGGATTTTAGAAAATCAATGGAGATGTGGAAGCAGTCCGGCTGATGCTCTATTGAATCATTGGAATACATCAGGCCAAAATACACCTAACATATTCGATTTAATCACCTTTTTAAACGAAGCTCATCTTTTGAGAGCTGTTGCAGATGTCAAGAGGGACTTATTAAAAGGTATATTGCAATGTTCTTATAAATAAATCCTCACAAAAGCTATCTTTCAGCTTTATTTCTAAACAAAATTAATACAGTGCACTCTCAAAAATCCGCACAGCTTAAAACGAAGTGTTTTGCGGATTTCTGAATTTTGCAGATTTTAGAGCAATTTTTTTTTATTTACATCTTAGAACCTCATTTGAGTAGCAAATCTTTAAGAAACAATTTACCATGTTACCATACTACATACAATGCTGTAATAAAGTGTACCCAATAAAAGTACAAATATTTCATGAAATTTTAATTTTAAAGAACAATTTTTATTCATATTATAGTTGCAAATTTTCTAAGATTTTTGAAAAGTCTGATCAATAGTAGTTTTAGTAAGAATATTCATACATATTTACTTTCTCCTATAACCTGCAAAAAAGTCAGCAATTCTTGGTCAATCACATAAGTTTGTGCTATGAGAAAGTTTGAATATTTATCTTCATGAGATAAAATCTTTCATGAAAACTGTCTTTCTCCTTCTTCATCTAAATTAATATGATTTATTTTTTAATAATTATATATAATTACACTTATAATTTTCTCCTCTGTAATATGCTGAGTGATTGGTGATTCGTCAGCACCAGTTAATTATTGATTTACCTCCTAATACAGCTGAATTTTTGCAATCCACTAATCAACAAATCAGTTATGGCAATGTTTGTTTACATTGCAAATGATATGCGGATTTTTGAGAGTTGACTGTATATAGTTTTGTATATAGGGGAGAATGGGGTACAATGGACCAATTTTGGAAATTTTCGGTGTTTACTCACAAAGTACCTAATAATTTCTCGCTATTGAAAATATGTGTGCATATTATCTATATATTGGTTCTTATGTGGCACTCAATCAAATCAATAATTATGTTTACTTTTTTTTAATATAATTTTTTTAATAACAACTGACAAAATGCACCATTGTACCCCGACCACGGGGTACTATGGACCACAGGTCAAATTTAAAAAGCATACTAATTTAGTATGTTTTTTAATAGTATAAAATGTAGAATATATTATATTTGTTACTTTCTTCTATATTCAATAGAAGAAAGTATTGGATTCGTAAAAATTTTCGACCTCAGGTTTTTGATGGATTTAGACGTTTTGAGAACTGTAGAACACGATTTGACCATTTTTTAGAAAATGTCTGTGTGTATGTGTGTGTGAGACAAAATTTTGTGGCAACTGTATCTCAGGAACTACTGCACAGAATTTCATACAATTTGGTATGTAGTTACACCTTGACATAAATTAGTGCCTCTCAACTTTTGGTAAAAATTGTCTCGCAGGTTGTGTTGCCATCCCGCTTTTTCTAAATTTTTAACATGGTGGTATATGACGAAATTTTGTATAAATGTGCATAAAGAGAGTTATTTTTCAATAATCATTATGAAATTTACAAGAATTATTTATAATAGAAATAGTGAACTGGGAAAAAAAATTGTGTATGTAGGAGCCTCGCCTCCCCCTCTGGGGGGGGGGGGGGAAGTCCCCCCTCGAGGGGAGTAAATTTTCATGATGGGTATCTTTCAAAAGAGCTCACCAATACCTTTAAAACGAATGATTGAACCATCGATCTGCGATGATTTAAAATAAAGTTATCAATTTTTTTCATTTTCAACAAAAGTTTTTTTTTTTTTTTTTTTTTACGTAATATTGAGAATAAAATTGACTTTTTTTAGATATTTAGTTTTGTACTACTTCTCTAATATGGAAATCGTCCTGAATTATCATGGAAGATAATTTTATTAAATAACGATTTTACTAAATTATTTTTACTGAGTGAATTTGCTTAGGAAAATATAGAAGAAAGTCATGTGGTGGCCACAACATCCTGGTTTATTTATGTCTTTGATTCATACAAATAATGTAAGTTAATGAACATTAAAATTAGAAAATGATACGCCAAACAATTTTTGTGTCGCTGAAAATCTGCTGTTTTCTTGTGAAATTGTAGAGTCTGGAAAACTCATCATTACAATAGCTTGAAAATTTACAAGAGACATAGCAACACTCTCACACAGCTCACATAGCTAAAAATGTAGAGATCTTAATAAAGTTTTCATTGCATGAATCTCACAAAAACAGATTCTTCATCTTTTATTTCTGTGATTAAACCATCAAAATGTAAAACCGTCTTTTTCATCAAATTTATTTGTATTATAATTTTTTAATTGCATTATTTAGTTTGTTATAGCTATATGATAGTTGTAAAAATATAAGAATACAAAAGTAACTGAATGGTTATTAAAAATAAGTAAGAAGAAATCTCAAAGTAAATTGCTTTCTTATTCATCTTTGAAGACATAATAGATCTAATTAAGGTTAACTCTGAAATTTTTATACATAATTTATAGCTAACATTTCAAAAATGCAGATTTCGTAAATCAGTTTATTATGACAAAGAACTGAGGTAAATGAACCATTGTTCATAGTACACCGGTTCTTAGTGGTCCATTGTACCCCGTCTGGACCTCCAACAGCAAATTATAAAAAAAATCCTGTTAAAAAATATTTTAATGAGATTAAATATAATAATAGATGACCTTAGCTCTTTATTGTTCTAAATAGCCTGTTCCAGATCATTATTCCTGAAAGACGAAAAGAAAAAGTGTTTAACTAAAAATATTTACTTTTGGCTACCGTAAACTAAACTTCACGAATAAAATGGCTAAATTGTTAGTTGGGCATGAAGTTGCTGGCTAAGTTTCATCATTGCAGTACTGCTATCTATGTGCGCACAGTGCATGTATACCTTCACACATGCGCTCGCAGCATGCATGGGTCTGCGCTGCTGAAGGCAGTGAGGACCTGGTGTGAGTTTTTACCCGATCACAAATGATTTTTTTAAGGGGGCACGAAGGGTCAGGAAAGGAATACGCGTGCACAGCGCGTGTATCCCTTAAGTTGTGCGCGCACAATATGCACAGGACTGCACTGCCAAAGGCAGTAGGGACCCGGACCAACTTTTTACCCAATCAGAAATTATTTTTTTTTAAATTATTTCTTTTCTTAACACTAAAAGTTACTGTTAGTGATTCATTAATTTTAGGGATTCATTTGAAAATACTGACCTGCTAGCGGGCAAAGCTCACTAGTCTATGTACTAAAATACGAACCATAAAAATAAATAAATTATAGGGAGTGGTCCATTGTACCCCACTCTCCCCTAGTCTAAAAGTTGCATGTAAATCACTGTACCACAAAATTCTGATAGTAACCCCCCATCCAAATATACCTTTGCTCTGTGATTTTCAGATGTTTTCATTTTCCAAAACCTTCCGTTCTCTCAATTATTATAATCTGAAGTTTTTCCTAAAATTTCAACTTTTTAAAAGTTTCTGATAATATCACAACTTCTAATTTTGATGATTTTTATTTCCAAACAGTGGCGGCCCGTCAGGGGAAGTAAGGGAAGAGCCCCTTCCTCATATATTTCATCAAAAAAAAAAAAAAAAAAAAATCTACATTTTTTTCAATTTTTTCCATGTCTCTTTTCTTTCTTTTTTTTTTTAAGAATTTAATAAGGATTTATAACAAATTTTCAATAAATAACAACCAATAAAAACAGCAAGTTAAACCTTTTCCTAAACATCCAATTCTGTGCACAAATTCATATAACTGAAGTGCAAGGGAAGAGATGAAAAACATTCGTTTTTAGCTCTGCCTTGACTGTGTGGTTACCATGGTAACGCTTACGTCACTCTAAATATTCTACCGCAAATTTTCAAAGGACGAAAGAGAAAGGGAAGACTTTTCATGAAAGAGATAATAGATCTTCCAGCTTAGCTTAAAAGAGAATTTTCATTGAATTTGATTCCCTTAAGAGGGGACAATACCTAATCTCGCCGGCAGCCTTCGCCCATGTTATTCTATGGGAAAATTTGTTGCTACAATTACACATTACCTAATGAATATTTTTAAATTCTGTTTTCACAGTCAGAAAATTCATAACCGTTAAATGAGTACTCATTTTTGAAAAATTCATTTTTTTTTAATTTTTACATTTTAATTTTGAATTCAAAAATGCGATTTTTCACAAAATGCATTTTTCTCATTTTCTAATCGCAAAATGAAATACTAAAATTAAAAAAAATCAATTTTTGGAAAACAAGTACTACTAATTTAACGCTTATGAATTTTCTAAATGTGAAAACAGAATTGAAAAATATTCATTAGGTAATGAGTAATTATGTGAACAAATTTTCCCATAGAATAACATGGGTGAAGGCTGCCGGCGAGATTAGGTATTATACGCTCTTAAAATGTGGTGTTTACCGTTTTAATTTTGCGATTTATGCTTTTAATTAATTCTTTGTCAGATTTTATAATCTTTAAAGCTTTTAAACACAGTTTAACAGATGAAAAGTTGGAGACAAAAAGATGTTATTTACGGGAGACTAACAGAGTCGATAGAAATTATCGTAAAAAAAAAAAAAAAAAAAAAAAAAATGGAAAATGTCACAATATTAACTTAAAAACATCTTGGTTTGAAGACTATAAATGGCTTTGTATTTCAACTATACTAGGAAAATTACACACCATTGGACTTTTTTTTTCTTAAAAAAAAAAAAAAAAAAAAAAAAAAATGCTGAATTTTTAAGTTTTAAAATTAATATTTGAAAATAAATGAACACCGAATTCTTTTTCATTTATTTATATATTTATTATTATTATTACTTTATTGTTTTTTAAGAATTTTAAATATACAATAAGTTGTGGAAGTTAAAAAAAAAATAAGATACTTGTTACTATTTTTTAAGGTAAATAAATATCTTCCTACTTTATATGTATTAATGCCATACTCTAAAATGTTTAAACAAGAGTTTTTGGAAATTTTATTTCATTTCATCGTAATTTTTTGTCATAAAGTCAAGTAGTATTTTAAAAATCATGTTTAATTGGGAAAATTGTACTGTTTATTAATTTTTATAAAAGGATAATCCGTAGTTGCAATTTAAAGTGCCTTTATAATATTAGCATTAAAAAAATACTATCAACCTGTGATCGAAACCTGACCATTTTTTAAGCAGACATTCAAATAGTAAATACATAATTTCAAAACTTCCATGTATACAGTATTCTTATTAGTTAATTTATTAGGGAAAAAAAAAAAAAAAAAACTATTAGCTTTTTTATTTACATGATCATTCAAATCCCTATGAAATTCTCTGTTTCTCTTTATTTACTTCTCAGTCCTACTGATAGAAATTCTTTGTCCGGCATTTTAAAAGCATAGAACATTGAATAGTAAACACTATATCGAAACAGCTTGAAAAAGATTGAAAAAAAAAAAAAAGAGAGAGAGAGAAAGAAATAGAAGGAAAGGCCAAAGTGTATTTTTGTTTTCTAATAGTTATAAAAACCTCTACAAAACAAAATTTCATTTAGTGTGACAAGATGTTTCCTTAATCTATTCTTCCATATAAAAATATGCGGTAACCGTGTTTCATTCCTTAGCAACAGTTACTATATCCATTTCTTAAAATTTCTTTGATACAGCTTTAGTATAGGATCCCTTGGCGGATTTTAAATTTGTTATCATTTTGTCGATGAATTAAAATGGCTATCGCAGTTGCGTAAGTAAAGATTTTGGCGATAAACTTCCAAGTTACTTTGGTGCCAAATTTCAAATTTTGTCAAAGGGTCCAGCTTTTGAATGTTAGTAATTTTAATACTCTCCTTTTATTAAAAATAGGCTAAAAATATACAATAAATTTCATGTTTATGCATGAATATATACATAATAGTTCCTGAATTACAGAGGGAGGATTTAAGTCAAATAAATGTGGATTAAAAAGTATGAATTATTATGATAAGAGTGAATTATGGTAAATAATTTCTTTGTTACAATTTTCCAAAACAGAAAAATTACTTCAAAATATGTATCTTTCTCAATTTTGTGGACATATGGTACATATGATTACCCTAGTTCATTTGGGATTTAATAAATGACTTCTTTGTGATAAATAATTTTTCTTCAGTAAATGTAGTAGTTTAATCTTCAAAATATGATATTTTTCGCATAGTTATTGATACCATTCTAAAGATGAAATAAGGATATGACCAATAAAGCTGAACTTTTCTCCGCGAGCAAGGAAATTCTCCCCCTCCCCCCCCCCCCCCCCAAATCCCTACTAAAAAATTTCGTCTTTTAGCTCTTCCTCTGTTTTTCCTAGCGCGGGCCGCCACTGTTTCCAAAAGAAAGGGAGGTTATAATCGAAATTTTATGATCAGGCCCTGATTAACGCCAGGGCATGCAGGGCAGTTGACCTGAGCCCTCCTTCTCGAAGGGGCCCCCCCAACAGGCATAAGCAAAAATTTTGCAACCTAAAGGCCTCTTATGCCACTGCAAGGGAGTCTCCCGGAATAAGCTTGCCCTGGGGCTCGAAGTAGTCTAAGTTGGGCCCTGTTTATGATATGTGCTAAGAAAAAAGCCTCATAACTAAAAATCAAAATTGAGCACTTTTCACTTTTAGCTCATTATTTATCTGAATAACTTTGTAAAGTGCATAGATATAGTAATAATATATAGATTGATCATTAGGGAGAAAAAAGGGATTCCTTTTCACTTAGGAAAAGACGGTAATTTTACCAAAACATGGCCGTCTTTCCCCGAGTGAATACACATGAATATTTTAGCAAATACAATTTATAAATAATTTATGTACTAAATGTGAATGAAAAACTCCAGATACAGTTTCAAATTCATTTTTCTTTTTTTCAATACCACTTAATGGCTGATTCCAAAGCTTTTTTTTGGCATCAAAAATCTTTGCACAATAACATGAGGATAATAGATCTATATATGTTACTATATCTATGGTAAAGTGATGTAAGCCAATTATTCATCCTAATTAGGGAAGTTAGTGATAGATCTTAGAAATTGTAATACCAAAAAAAAAAAAGGCTCAACCGATTACTTTCTTAAACTTCCTATGTAAACTCTGTTTTATATGTCTCTACACATGTATCAGTTTTCTCTTACAGGAAAATTGTTAGATGTCTAATTTGTTAGATCATTTTTATATATTCTGACCACATTATACCAAAAAAGTGTATATAGTACGAAGCCGAAAATCTGGACTCCAAAAATCCGGACAATTTCGGCCACATTAATCATCATCATCATCAACAGCTTTTTTTTTTTTTAAGTATAAATGTATCTTAAAAAAAGAACCGGAAGTGTATTTTATTTCTTATTAATCTTCAAAACTGGCATTTGCAAAGTCTGGGGGAGGAGGGGAAAGACATTTATAATAATAGTAACAATTCTTAAACATTTATCTAATTGAGAGCTAAATTCTATATTCTATTTCAATTATGGCCAAACTTTTAATTGAAAAAATCTAAAATAATGCTAAAAAAAATCACAGAAATGTTTTTCTTATTTATTTTCTTTTATTGTAACTTGTGCTAATTTCTGTATGCAACTATTTCATTAAATCTTTTGTTTTTCAAATTTAATTTATAATCTTATTTATTTTTATTTATTTATTATTATAGTTGATAAAAAGAATATTACAGAATATGTTTAAAAATTGTAATATATTATTTTTTACTTTAATTTGCATATTATCCAAGTACTTAACCCAAAACATGATATTTTTTAGGCATGACCAAAAATCCGGAATCGCTGCGGTCCCGTCGATTTCGGATTTTCGGCTTTGTACTATATGTAGTGAGTAGTTTGTATTGTAAGTCATGCGGTTATTGCATACCAGATTTTTTTTTGCTAGCATCACCTTGCTTTTTAAAACCTAGGGCAAACTTATAAATGATTGGGTATATAGTTATATTTGTTACTTTCTGCTTAGTAGACTACATAAACCCAGGGTTTAAACTGCCATTAGTTTTTTTAGCATTTTGCTAAAAGGTATCATATTTTGCTAAAACATGTTGGTCAGAATTTCACTAAAAAGCTAAAACTGGATAACTGTATAAAACATCTCTATATAATAACTCGGATTTTTTTTTCTTTTTTTGTAATATTTGCACGCAAAAACTACAAAAGGACTGAAATTTTTGGGAGTGATTATTTATATAGTAATTTGGATTTATTTTTAATTTTTAATGATTAAATTTAAATGCAAAAATATTTAAAAGTATGTCAGAATTCCGAATTTGATTCATAGAAGCATTCTTAGCACAATTATCTACCACTACACTTTACTTAATTTTTCAATTGCTTTTTCATTTCACACATACGATATGAGTACCTCTTTTTCTTTTGTTAAAATCAAAACATAGTTTCCCTGATTCATATTTTTAAAGTCACAAATATGGATGCTTGGTTAAAATCATCAATAAACAAAAGAATAGAATTAATAAAACTGAGGATAACAAAGCTAAGTAAAAGAATGGTATTCAAAGAATTAATTAACTTTCGAAAAAGCTAAAATGATGCTTGGCTATTTTCGCTAAAATGCTAAATTGTTTTGTCAGGTTAAACCTTGCTTAAACCAATACTTAATTTATAATAGATACTATCTTTTATATGTAATTTAGAAACTGAAGTTGATGATTCAAGAACTGTTGTAAACATTCCTCAAACGAACAATAATGATTATGAAGAAGCAGACATAATTGCTGATGTGTTAGCTGAAGTAAAGATTGACGATTTGAAAATATATCCATACAGAGATTTACAGAGGGCTACCAATAATTTCTGTTGTGAAAACATCATTGGACAGGGAGCCTTTGGTACTGTTTACAGAGCTGTCATTTCTGGTGCTGTTGTTGCTGTAAAAAAATTGAGGAATCCAGTTGATAGACAGTTTGTCACAGAACTTAATATTTTAACCAGGTATTTAGTTTTTAATCTTGCAACTTTTGATAATATGTACATTTAAAGCAGGGTTGGGAAAAACCCAGCCCTGTGAGTTTTATCGGGTTTAATCAGGGTTTTTCAGAGTATTTTAGGATTTTATCAGAATTTTTATTTATTTATATTTTGCATTCATCAAATCCCCTAATTTCCTTTATATTGACAAACAACTCGTTTTTTCCTTGCTTTTATTATTATTTTTATTTATTTATTTTTTCATATGTTTATATAAATTTTTATTGTATTTTAATAAGGTAAAATTATTATTATTATTATTATTATTTTCCATATGAAGTTTTTGAGGATTATTTTATTATTATTATTATTATTTTAATATAGCACTTTGCTCACTTCCAGTGTTTCAAAAAATTCTTTGTTCATGTTCTAATAATGTATATAATATTTGTTTTATATTTATATGTTTATTGTAAGTTAGATAAAAGTGGAATTTAAAATAAGGATTTTGAAAGGGTTTTTTTTTTTCAAGTGGGTTTTATTGAAAAAATCCACCTGGGTTTTTTCGGGTTGGGCAAAATCAAGCCAACCCTGATTTAAAGGAACAGGGGGATCGATCCAGGCAAGAAATGTTGGCCCTTTTGTTGCTTTTCACTAAATTAAGGTCTATAAAATTAATCCTTTCGCAAAATTCAAATTGATAAAAACAGCCTTTTTGGAAAATTTTATTTATAAAAAAGATCCTTAAATTTTTTCCATGTTTTTCATTTTTAATAAGTACCGATAAATAAAACACTATTAACTTGATATTAAACATTATATAGAGGGACTGAAAATGGAAAGTTTTGCTTTTATTTATTTTTTATTTATTTTATTTTATTTATTTATTTTTATTTTTATTTATTTATTTATTTATTTATTTATTTTTTGTAATTACAAAGTGAAATAGAAATTTCACAAAAATATTTTGTTTTTTTACAAAAAATAAATAAAAATTTGCAAAAAGGTTTTACATTTAAAAAAAATGGACCCAAAAATTTAAAACTGGATTGACCCCTGAGAAATTTAGGGCTTAATATAAAAATTTAGCGGTTCGTAGGGACCACCTATATTTTGGTTTTATAATCCAAAAATAAGAAATTGTAGTAACTGTTTACAAGTAGTAGTGCATAGCTGCGTTTTATGCACATTTTTTCTGTATATATCAGTGCTTTCAGTCAAAACCTATTTTAATATATGCACATAGTTTATAGTGTAAATAATTTATAAACAAACACTGTTAATTTATTATTCATCATTCAACATTTCTTTTTTCTTTTCATCAGGGTTCCCACGGGTCAGGGAGAACAGGGAAAACCTGGAAAAGTCAGGGAATTTGAAATTACGAAAAAAAGTCAGGGAAATATCAGGGGAAATTGTAAATATATCTAAAAAACCTGGGAAAATGATGATACAGACCTGGAAAATGCTTTTTGAGCATTCAATTTATATCGCAAGTCACGTTACTATGTTGTCTTTTATGTTGCGAGCTATGGTCTATTTCATACCGCGAGCCATTTTTTATGTCTTGAACCATTGGAATTTTCTAAAAATAGACCTAGAAAACCTGGAAAAGTCAGGGAATTTTATTTTTGAAATTGAGTGGGAACCCTGTTTCATATTTTTCACTATAAAAAAACTGTCTGTGTATTTATTTTTCTAATTCACAAAGATAAAATGTATAAATAAGCTATATTTATTTTTATATATGTGTAACAGCAACAGCTTTTTTTTACGAAATTTAAGTTTTATACAGTCCCTTCTTTCGTATGAGTTATACTTAGAAAAATATTGCTCTCAGTCTAAGAAGGAAAACAAAATAAACTCCATATCTTTGAGTGAAAAATTCGCTGAGTTATTGCAGTTTTAAAATTCTAGCACTTTTTGCCATGTCTTAAGAGGTTGTTTCAAAAGTGAAGAAATTGTAATTACATTACACTTCAAATAATCTTCATTTATGTTTGCCATGCATCATAGCTATCATTTCTTCTAACTAGAATGGGCTCTTCCCACCTGACGTCAGAGGTCACATGATAGAGGAAAAACAAATTGCAGACCAAGTCTTGTTTATCTATAGCAGTTGCTGAAATAACATATTTTCTATTCTTATTTTTGATCAATCGTATTTAATCTGTGTTATTTTTTTTTATAAATCATCATTTTTAATCCATTTTATATCATTATTCATCATCTTTTGTTTGCTGTATACATTTACAATCATCATTTAGTTTATGTTTGTTATTGATGTTCATGAAGAACATGTTAAATACTCTGAATTTTGGTACTTAAATCATTGACAGTGCAACATCGTACTGCATAAATCCATTTAGACGAATAACTAAGTTAATTAACTTATTGTAAGACCTTTATCCAATTAAATTAAATGAAAACGTTTTAAAATTTCTAATTAATTCATAAACATTCCACAAGAACAAGCTATTATTTATTGCTAGATCAGTTAATGTTATAGTTACACTACAACATACTTAAATCGATTCTTACAGTTGAAAATAAATAAACACATAAAGTGTTAAAAACATTTTAAAATTACCTTACTAAATAATCCTTATGAGTTGGCGATATATTTCGGTCCTCATCCGAGGCCATCTTCAAAGCCAGATGATATAAACAATGATCGTCGGTTGCTCTTTCTTTTATAATTTTGCCGCTCTTCTCCTCTTCACTTCTCTTCTTTTATCAGGGTCGGTTTCCATTCAGGTGGTATTGAATAAAAAATCCGGAGCTACACCAAGTCCATGTTATGAACATCATCAATAAAATATCCATTAATGGATTCTTTGTCCGGTACCGACTTATATACCACCTGAATGGAAACCGACCCTGATAAAAGAAGAGAAGTGAAGAGGAGAAGAGCGGCAAAATTATAAAAGAAGGAGCAACCGACGATCATTGTTTATATCATCTGGCTTTGAAGATGGCCTCGGATGAGGACCGAAATATATCGCCAACTCATAAGGATTATTTAGTAAGGTAATTTTAAAATGTTTTTGATAAATTTAAATCCTTTTATAAATGTAACACATAAAGTGTTTTTAAAAAATTATTAAATTTACAAATACAACTATTCTACTGTTTACAAATGCACAATATTACTTTTATTTTATTTTATATTAAATATTAATATTTTTTTTCTTAAGAACAATATTTAATTGAATTCGATTATTCGTTTTCCTCTATCACGTGATTGAGCAGACGAAACTGGAAAGAGTCCATTGTACTTATAAAGCATATGTAATGGCAGGGGTGCAGAAAATGTTCAGACCTCTGAAATTTCCCCAGAACACATTCTAAATTTCCCCCAAAATAACGCATCAACCTATTATCTGAATTTTTTTTTTTTTTTTTTTTTTTGGGGGGGGGGGGGCGGAAATCTTCCTTTAGTCCAAATACTGATGAAGATTTCTTATGCTACTATATTACATTCTTTTTTTCTTAACTACATCGAAATTTAATGTTGCTATTAATGTTCACCAGAGGAAAAATTCAAAAGTTTAAGGTAATTAGATTTATTAACTAACATAATTTTTAAGGCTTTAATTCTTATATAATAGTACATAATTATACATAAATTAATGTTGCTTTGTTTTATTGCACTTTGCTGTCTATGAAAATTGAAAATACCTTTTTATTATAGAATTACGAAAAAAAAAAAGTATTTTCTCTAGTTTAAATGAATCACGAAATATTTATCATCAAACTTCAAATACTTAATACTTTTTTTTTTTTTTTTTTTAAGGGGGGGGGGGGGGGTAATGGTTATTTAATGGGAATATATTTGTAACAGAAGAATGCAGCTGTTAATTTGTAGTTTAATATTAGAAAGTTTGTTTTTTTCAGTAATTTTTTTTCCGTTTTCATTTCATTTTTATTTTATTCTAAGATAATAAATATTCAAAATTTCCCCAGACAGCCAGAATTTCCCCCGAACATCGTTCGCGCGTTCGGACATATTCTGCACCCCTGTGTAATGGCATGTAATAAATGTAATGACAAAGCTCACTTGGAATTATAATGAATATTGTAAGGTATAATAAGTAATTAATTAATATAAATTATATTGTAAGGTAAACAATATAATTTATAACTAATTTGGAAAAATCCCACTTAATTCTTTTTGTTACAGTGGGAAAATCCCATCCAGTATTTTTTTTTCAAGTGTGAACCCTGTATTATTATTTATTTATTTATTATTTTTTTTTTCTATTATCAGGTATCGACATGAGAATTTATTACCACTGTTAGGTTGTTCTTTAAATGGGACTACTTTCTGCCTTATCTATGAATATATGGCGAATGGATCGTTGCAAGAGAGACTTGCATGCATAGTAAGCATTTTGTTTGTTTTGTCTAAGTATTTATGATTCTCATTTTACTTCCTCATTAGAAAATATTGTGATCACAAAATGAGGGAGTATAAAAGCTCCTTAGTAATTCTTAGTGATAAAATAAAAATTTTCAAAATACAGTAGAGCAACGATTATCCGTGGAATTGGGTGGAAAGAGCATCGCGGATAACTCAAAAAAACAGAGTAAAATGGAGTGCAAACATGGAAAAAACATATTTCAGCAAAAAGACTATGTTTTATGGTGCAAAAAATATTGTACAAAGGCCAGCAGTTTATTTATTTATTTATTTTTATTTTTTGCTTTAAAATGTCTTGCACTGTTGTTTCCCCTATACTGTAATCCAAACACATCTGCTTTCTTGAAGCGCCATTTTCTATTTTAAAAATCATTTCAAATTTTTGTACAATCGTTAACACAACCTTCTTTCATTTTTTAGCCTTTTTTTTTTTTTTTTTTTTCCCCCGCGGCTCTCGCATTCGCGGGTAATTGGTGCTCTACTGTACTTATATTCTTTAGAAAACTCCATGTAAAAAAGTGAATAATAATAATAATCTGTTAAATTAGATCCCACCATAATATTCACTTTTGAAATTAAGGTGTGCTTCATAAATGAATATTATTAGTATTTGGAATTATCTGGCTTCTGTACACAAAAAAGGGTTAGAAATTTGAATGTGAGAGTCAGGCATCTATGACATATAACTATTTTTCTTGAATTGCCATGTTTTTTTTTTTTTTTTTTTTTTTTTTTTTAATTTATTGTGATCATAATCTTAAAGCATGAAATTGAACCATGAACATTTATATTGATTAAAAATTTTCATCTGAATTTGAATAATGTATTAATAAATTTATGTTAAGGTGACTTGGCACAGCTGAAGTATGCTTCATACAAAAGCTTATATTTCCATTTAATATGTATAAATTGAACTACATTAGGTTTGTTCAATGAAATATATATTCAGGCAAATAATTCTTATGGTTTTTGATATATATATATATATTTTACAGGTTTAAAATCTTATTTATTAAATATTTGCATGCTCAGCCAGGGTCATACAAGGTAGGGGGGGGGATACATGCTTCATTTTAATTTTTACATGCCCCAGGTATGTCAGATAATGTAATTTTTGAGCCCTGATATAGATTTTACTTTATTTTATAATTAGCACAAGGGTAGAATATCTTTTTTAAGTTACAGAAAACTATAAATATTATAAATAAAAAAATATAACTATAATATATTCACACACTTATGGTTTTTGATAGATATATTTTTTTTTTACAGATTTAAAAATCTTTAAATTGCTTTCTCTCAGTTTGCATTTTTTAATGAATTCACAAATGTCTAATTAAATTTTACTTAAGAGAATTGGGCATGGTTTTTGCAATGTCTTTAAATAAAAAAATATTAAAAATATAACTTTTTTTTTTTGTAATTTTACGTAGATATGCACTTTTTAATTGTTTTTTTTTTTTTTTTTCCTAAAAAGCTAAAACTAAATTTAAAAATCTATCCCTAATTCTTATAAGTAGGGTCTATTAAAGATATGATAATATTAATAAATTATGTATTTTCTTAAATATCTGTAGAAGTTTCAGAATTTTGAAGAACGTGAATTCATGAAAAAAGGCAAACTGTAAAAACACAATAAACCATATTTGCATCATACAGAAAACCCTCCATTTTTATTTTTTAGCCAACAAATAAATAATGATAGTGATCAATAAAATTGAGCAAATGCATACAGCTCCAATGATAGTAACCAGAAAAATTGAACATATATATATGCTAATGATGCAATGGGTTAAAGATTTCAAATCTGTAAAAACTTATATCAAAAACTTTTTTCTATGCGTCAGATTTTTTTTTTTTTTTTTTTTTTTTTTTTAGTTGAAGTTTGATTTTTTTGTTGTTAAGTTTGTTGATTTTTATAAAGATATATTTAAAATTCTTTGTTTCCATGAAGAATCCATTTTTGTATCCATATTTTTTCAATATAGACTAGGGCTTGAAAAATCACAATTTTAAAGGCCATGTTGGAGCATATTACTCTGGACTATACATGTCCAAATATCTTATTCAAATGCATATTAATAAAAAATATATATATATACTTAGTCAAAAGAATTAATAATATTATACTGATATTGACATTGTTTATTTCATTTTAATTTAAGTCAAAGTCAATGACAATGACAAGACAATATATTTTAGTACACTTTATTTTTAGAAAAATATTTTTGATTAAATATTTGCATGCCCAGCCAGGATCATACAGGGATGGGGGGGGGAATACATGCTTCATTTTAATTTTTACATGCCCCAGGTATGTCAGACAATATAATTTTTTAGCCCTGATATAGATTTTACTTTATTTTATAATTAGCACAAGGGTAGAATATCTTTTAAGTTACAGAAAACTATAAATATTATAAATAAAAAAATATAACTATAATATTCACACACACATATATATATGAAAGGAATAAAAATAAATAAATTTAAATTATTAAAAAATCCAAATTAAAAGTATAAAAATCGCTAGCTGAAATTATAATCGCTAATAATTCATAATTGCCTGTAAAGATTGTTTCCTAGCAGAAGACATTATAACTCAGAAATCAAAAAAGAAAGGAAATTTCATATTAAACTGTAAATTACTCTAAAAGTATAAAAATAAAGAACGGAAATTGCAATTGCGATCAGTCCAAAATGAATAAATAAAAACAAATTAATCATTCAAGCATTTTGATATCTGGAAATATCCTATAAATAAGTTTAATGAGCAATAAAAAAGTATCTGGCGCTGGAAAGATTCAATAAAAGAAATAAAAGATTTATGGTTCTAAATTAAGGTTTTATGTCAAATATAAAACAATAAATAATTGTATTAATGACTTGGCGGGTTAAGGTTCCAGATGGTCTGGGAAAAAACAAAAGTACAACCAATAAGGAACAAAGAGAAGGCGTGTTAAGCCAATTAAAGAAAATGGGAAGAGGTTGGAAATGCGCCAGATTACGCCAAAAAAAAACGGGTTTATAAGATGGAACTCGCCAAAATTTAGAGCAGACCACAATTTTCTAGTGCTAATAAACTTGACATGCTCGCTCCTCCAAAATTATGCAGGTCCTAAAAGCATCCTATGCAATCCGGTGGCTGGAATCCGCAGAGCCCCGATGTTATGTGCCATATGGGGATCGGCAATCCATATGACTGCCTCCATTCGCCTTCTACTCTGTCCTGACTTAGTATTAATGAAGAAATAAAGATGTTCCTGAAAGAATTCCCAGTAATCCTTGTATGCTACGCCTGACATCTCTCTCTTCTCCAGTAAATAATAATTATTACATATATAAATGTGTGTGTGTTATTTACTAAAATTAAATAACAGTCGTTCATTCTTGCAATCGTTCATCCACAACTTTAGTAGCAAAATAAATAAATAAATAAAACCTTGCATGACATATATAGAAATAAAGAAAAAACTGACAAAAAGATTAAAATAACTAAAAAATAAACTGAAGCATATGAAAATTTCCAGATTTACTATTTAAATCTTGATTTGAGCCTTTTGTTTTGTTTTTAATATATATTTTTTATTAAAAACAAAACATTTTTATTTCTCTCTTCTCCAGTAAATAATAATCATTACATATATATATATGTGTGTGTGTTATTTACTAAAATTAATTACTTATCATTTTATAAATTTTACAGTTGTCCATTCTTGCAATCGTTCATCCACAACTTTAATAGCAAAATAAATAAATAAATAAAACCTTGCATGGCATATATAGAAATAAAGAAAAAACTGACAAAAAGATTAAAATAACTAAAAAATTATTTACTAAAATTAATTACTTATCATTTTATAAATTTTACAGTTGTCCATTCTTGCAATCGTTCATCCACAACTTTAATTGCAAAATAAATAAATAAATAAAACCTTGCATGGCATATATAGAAATAAAGAAAAAACTGACAAAAAGATTAAAATAACTAAAAAATAAATTGAAGCATATGAAAGGTTCCAGATTTACTATTTAAATCTTGATTTGAGCCTTTTGTTTTGTTTTTAATATATATTTTTTACATACTGTAAAATTCCGATAGTAACCCCCCTCCGAATTATAACCCCCCTACTGAAATTTGGCATACTTTACTTTTTCGGAAAATTCCATTTCTAACCCCCCCCCCCCCTCCCTTACCTTTGGCGGCTAAGTTCACCACTCTTTCGTTTTTCCCATGAGCGTTGCAAACATACTCTTTTTAAATTCTGAAGTCTTATATGTTTGTTTAGAAACTTTAATTTGCATATAAACGTATCCAAGTGTTATTTTTACTCATCTTTTTAAAGTAAAATAACTCCAAATTAAAAAAAAGTGGCGTTGTTTACATTCTTTAAACTCCAAAACGTTAACTGCTATCCACAAGCGGCTGTGACTTTCACAATCTTGCTTATGCAACTCTGTTTTTGCGATCACAACTCTTTTCTAAATTTTAAATCATTAAATAGCATAATAACTCCATAATAGTACTTGCATATGTAACTTTAATAGTTATCGTTCACCCTGTTTTGTTCTTTTATATCAGTTAATAACAGTGCAATTAACTGTTTTTTTTTTAACTGTTAGCGAATTCGAGATTGCTCAATTATTATTCTATGAGACTGCTTCGCTTTGCGATCGCGATTTGTTTATCACATGTTCATGTCTGTTTCTGTTATTCCAAATACTTTTTTTTTTGCTAAAATAAAAATGTAAACTGATTAATAAATTTTTTTTATTATTAATAAAATTTAATAAATAATAATCAGTATTATTATATTGTTAATACAATTTAGTAACCATTAATATATATTGTAATATTAATAAAATTAATAATACTTCTAGAAAAAGATTGTGAAACTTCTGATTATAACCTCCCCCTTCCGAAAATGTTGTACTTTTCCAGAAACTTCTGAATATAACCCCTCCCCCAGTTTTGACAAATTTCCCCTTGAAAAAAAGGGGGGGTTACTATCAAAATTTTACGGTAAATGCTTTTCACTCGTGAATACTAGAGAGCTGCTAAAATTTTATTTCATACACAGAAAGAGAAAAAACAAATAATAAAGAAAAAGTATGTTGATTAAGATTTAACACATTTGCTGCTGATGTCACATGACTGCCATATAAAACAATACTTCACATCACGTGCTGGTCACATCGGCAGTGAATGTGTTAAAGAAATATATTTTCTTTGTTGCTATATAACCTTCTACCAATCCTATATATATATTTTTTTTTTCTCATGCAACTTTGTAATCTATGTCTAAAATGAACTTTAACACATTCATTAGTTGCCAAGCTATGCGATAACTTGTAGCTAACTATGAGTCAATGTGTTAAGGTCAAGTTTTTTTTAACACACAGTTTTTAATATTGTTTACTTTAGTTACATCTAATTCTGATGTCATTGTTATCTATAACCATTTCAGGGTAATTCTGAGCCATTACCATGGGATGTCCGATTAAGAATAGCTTATGGCTCTGCCCAAGGTATTAACTACCTACATACTTCAGGAGAAGAACCTATGGTACACAGAGACATCAAAAGGTTTATAGCTTTAATATTTATATGCTTTATATTTCTAATTTTGTTCAAAAGTAAATTATGTAATTGGGAGGGAAGGTCAAGTGGAGCTCCTATATAACGGATTTTTGAATTTAAAGTGAGTGTTATTCTACTTTTCATGTCTAAATTTAAAAATTACTGGTCAAATTAATTAAATAATTTTATTAAAGTTAATATATTAACCTATTGGGCTTTTGTGAGTTGTGGCGATTTAATCATCTGTATATTTTCCATTACACTTCTCTTCTTTAATATATATATACAGTGGAGCACCTTTTATACGTTTCTCGTTTATACGTTTTTCTCATTTATACGTTTTTCGACTTCGGTCCCAAATCATTCCATTGAATTCTAATGTTAAAATATTTCGTTTATACGACACAAGTAAATTCTTAATTTCACTTATACGTTTTTTTTCCTCCTTGTAGAATCCCAAGTTTGAGTTTCATTCCAGGATTAAAAAAAAAAAAAAGATGAATGCCCTTATGTTTTATTCTTATTTTTTCTTGGAACTATGGTTACAAAGTGCGGCTATAGAACAAAGTGCGATTTGCATCGATAGCCTGGGGGGAAGGGGGGTAGAGAAATTTTTAGAGATAAGCCAAGTAGCCAGTGTCCACTTGAAGACCTCCCACTTTCTCTTTTAATTGTTTCCAGGAATGGGGTATGAAAGGAAAAAAAAAAAACCCACAATTTTATAGGCATTTTGTAAACTTGAAGATTTATTACTCACTTCCGTTGGGCAACTCGGAAGATTTCTTATCGTGTTTATTTGGAGAAACTTTTTTTTTTATTTCCTTCCATCGTTTGCAAAAATGTCATCTTCGTTGAGAACAAGGCTTTGTCGTTAAAAGTTAAAATCGAAATCTTGGAAAAAAATTTCTGAATTTCTATATTTTTAATTATTGTTTAATTTTTATTTAAGCTTTTAAAAATATTTTAAATATAATTAAAAGATATCTTATTCGAATAAATGTAAAGGAAATCATAAAAAATGAGTAGACTTTTATTATTA
This sequence comes from Salticus scenicus, assembly GCA_963930645.1. Lineage (NCBI taxonomy): Eukaryota > Metazoa > Arthropoda > Arachnida > Araneae > Salticidae > Salticus > Salticus scenicus. Next base: position 76,363,502 of record OZ005660.1, read on the forward strand.
ATATGATACTTTATTGTGTATTATTGTTAAAACGAATTTTCAGTTGTACGTTTTTTTCAGTTATACGTTTTTTAGGAACGGTCCCTTGAAAAACGTATAAACGAGGCTCCACTGTATATATATTGGGATACCCTAAAAAGATTGATACATGCTTTCATTCTTTAGGGGGTGTCCAGTAATTACGTGAGGTGTTTGGGGGGGGGGGGGGTCTCGGCAAATATCACATAATTTTTTTCCCCGCAAAAAAAAAAAAAAAAAAAAAAAAAAAAAACAGTGTAAAATTGTGAGAAAATTGAGTTAAATTCAAGTAAAACATGTTTTTTGACTTAGATATGGCAAAATCTGACACGATAATATTTATCATGGATATCCGAATGCCGCAAAGCAGCACAATAGCCTTTCAATTGTTTTAGGCACCACCGGCCAGCCACACGCAATCTATGCACATCTATGCAGTCTTAAAAACTAGTCTTACCTAGTCTTCAAAAAAAATAATAAACCAAATTGTGTTTTTTGGAATAAATCCAACGCATTTACAGTAAAAGTATGAATTTTGAAAAATCTCACGTGAGATTAGGGAAGGGGGGAGGGAGGTCCAGCCAAATCTCACGAAATCTCACCGAGGAAGAGGGGGAGGGGATAAAAAAATCGTCAAAACCGCCTCATGTAATTAATGGATGCCCCCTTACATTAGTGTCCTTTGCCAACTCTTTTCATTTTATGTTCTTGGTGCAATAAATATATTTATTTTGTACTGATTATGTCCAATAGACTAAATTAAATGTGACTGTATTAGTAAAGCATGCTGTAAATATTATGCCACATTGCTGTTTTAATTAATTGCTACTGTTCCTTTGGTGTTATTGTAATTCTTGTGTTATTGTTATTTGTACAACACTGCCCATTACCTTTCCTGATGGTTTGTGTTAATTTAGCATTTATCTGTTACAATTTCATTATTGTCTTTTTATGTCCGATTGACGTCTATACTTTTTTAACTTTTGTGGTTCAAAATAAATAAATCCCACCTTTTAAAAATTCATTAAATTAAGAAAATGTGAGACATGGCTGAAATTTTTTTCATAAAATATTGTTAATACATTTTTATATTAAATCTGTCAAAGAGTGTGGATTTATTTAGTGGACAAGGCTTTCACATTTACATATAGGTTCTACATTTTGTTTTTCTCTGTCATTATTATTATTACTTTCTGTACTGAATAATTTCCAATTATAATAAATAAAAAGTATACTGTGTTCTGATAAAAATGCTGTTTTCAGTTTTCTGAAATAATTCTTATCAAAAATATTTTACTTGTTTCTAGTGCAAACATTTTGCTTGATGAAAATCTTATTCCAAAAGTGGGGGATTTTGGTCTGGTGCGAATTGGGGACAGTAGTAACTCTACTTTAATGCCTGTTACAGAAAATATTTATGGTACAAATGCGTACATGGCCAGTGAAGCATTTCGTGGAGATGTTTCCATCAAGCTAGATACATACAGTTTTGGTGTGGTCCTTCTCGAATTGATCACTGGACTACCACCTGTTGATGATCAAAGAGAAGATAAAGATTTGGTAATAAGAGTTTTTGTATATTTTTTTTTTCTATTTTGTTTACTTTAAAATTCTTTTAACCCTTTGGGTACATTTGATGAGTGAGACTCATCATGTGCTTATTTGGGCGAAGTTACGGTGGACGAGTCTGACTCATCATATGAATTTAAGAAGTAAGTGTTAATGTTTGCGGCACCCCCGCCAGTGGGCATTAATCACAAACACTTTCCTGGCGTTTTTTATGATATCTTACAACCATGCTTATATCATCAATATAAGTATATTCCAAATAAAATGTATTACTTTTACATATTAACACTTTCGCAACCGCTAATGTAGATTCACATCATTTGAAAATCTGTAATTCCATCAGTGGGCGTTTCTTTTGCAATTTGTATGCTATTTATTTCTTAAATATGTAATCAATATTCTCAATTTTACAATAAAATATACTATGGATACAAATACTTTGATTAGAAAGAATAAAATTATAATGTATATCCATTTGTAATATAAATGTGAATACAGAATATTTTGTGCTGAAAAATCGTAACTTGAGAGAATAATGCCCATAGGCGGACCTTACTGTCAAAAATTCAAAATCATTCCATATAGCGACAAATTAAATTTGTTCCTTGGGCATAAAAATCTTCAAATAATTCAGTACTCAAAGGGTTAATGTTGTATTTGTAATGCATACCTCACTGTAATGACCCCGGGATATAATAAGCTCTCAGTTTTAATGAACGATTTAAGTGGTCCCAACTGAACATCTTTTTTAACTAATGTTTCTTTAACACTTATAGTGAACTAATGAGAAAAGGAAAGTTTGCTTATAGTAAACTGAAATTTACCTTTCATAATTTTTTTCTGTTTTAAAAGTGACCTCATACATTCATTAAAAGCTCAAAGAAAGCATTCTTGGATCAGGGCATTACTCACTATATGAAGAGGTTGGTTATGCATATTTCAAAAATTGATGAAAATAATAAGAACCTCTGAGTGGGAGTTTGCTACAGTAAGAACTTTTATGGGTCACAAACTAGCTGATTGCTAAAGGCAGCTAGTCCAAAATAAAGCAAAAAAAAAAAAAAAAAAAAAAAAAAAAACAATGATAATGAAGTAGCTTTCTTATCTTTAGAAGGAAAAAGTGAAATATACAGTAGAGGATCTTTATAACGCACACCTTGGGACCAGACGCTATGTGTTATATAGATCATATCACAGACTACTAAACTTACCTTCTAAACATGGTCACTTAAGTATTATACATTGGGAATAAATGAATATATTTACAAATTAAACTAACTTAAAAATGCATATTAACTTTAAAACACAAATTAATTCAACTCTAGAAAACATAATACAGCAGAGAATCTTTATAATGCACACCTTAGGACTAGAAGTAGTGCATATTATAGAATTTTGCATTATCTATATAATTTTACAAATTGTAAAACTTATCAAGTAATCATGGTCAAATATTACCTGAAATAAATTATGATATTTACATTTGAGGACCATTTCAAAAGTTAAACTTTTTCATAGCATAAAATAAGAATTCAATAAAATTTAAAATTTACATAAATGATTATTTAAATAAATAAGCAGCAAATACATTGACACTATACTTAATATTGTTTTTCAAATCATTTACCAATATTTTATTTTCTACAGTTTTGTTGATTTTTTAAGATTATGAAATTTAGTTTTCTTGTTTTACTAAAATTAAGATATTTTATTCATTTTTTCTCTCCTCCCCTCCTCTTCTCTCTTTCACATCTGAATTTGTTATACAATGGCTGTTCTACTGTGGATTTAAAAAAAGAGGAAATTCTTCCTTAATCATATATGATTTAGAAATTTCAAGTTTCTCATCTGAAATAAAATTTCTACATGCCTTTATTTTTATTTATTTTAATGCATGTAATTATAACAGTTTTTGGTGCTCATTGTAATAATTGTATTCTTTGTTTGTTAATTAAAAACTATGAATTAGTAATATAAAGATGAAAGAACGTTTCAAACATTTTAGTTGTGTGTAAATAAATCTACATGTCAGATAAATAATTTTCTCAAAAGAAAATTTTTAATGTTTACATCCAATCAGTAGTGCATTTTATAGATCATTGCGTTATATAGATCAGCGTTATAAAGATCTTCAACTGTAGCTGCTAAGTATTCCAATTTTGCTGTATTTCTTCTTCTTCTTCTTTTTTTTTTTTTAATTCGTTCTGGAATCTTGTGCAATACTGCAATATTAAAAATTATGAAGAAATGGGGTGACAGTGCCCATGGTTTCCCCCAGGTTTAGAAAAGGGCAAGGTGTTTCAAATAAAAAAAGGGTAGTTTTGAATTCTTAGGGCACATTTAACATTTGAAATCCAGGCACTTATTTTAAAATTTCGATTTTTGGTATAAATAGGAGGAAAAGTTTTAAATTTTAACTTTCTTTACACCTTCATATTGCTTGTTACTGATGTATAAATGAATGTTGATTGTTATGCTCAATACATTTATTTATATTTATAACATGTCTTCAGTATGAAGGATGGAACTTTTTTAGATTAAAGGCAAGAAGGGTGCAATTTTTTTGGATGAGGGGCAAGAAGGATGCTATTTTTTCAGTCATAGGGCAGGCGAGACACAGCACCTTCCTGAAACTGTCTGGAGGGAACTATGACAGTGCCATATGTTGAGCAATTGATTCCCAAGTGTAATGAGCACTAGTTTTGTTTATGTAAGGGTCAAATGTAATTAGCACCAGTCAGTGTAAGTCCAACTAAATACCAAGTTTGGTTAAATTTCATTTGTTATTTTGTGAGACACAGTGACCACAAAATTTTTGATACACACAGACAAACATTTTCTACAAATGGTTAAACTATATTCAGGATATCTAAAAATATTTCAATTTATCAAAAACTGAAGGTAAAAAATTTTCATGAATCTAGTGTAGTCAAACCTTGCTATAGTGAACCCGGGATATTGTAAACTTCTGGTTATAATATACTTTTCCAGCGGTCCCAACTTTAATTAAACATCTATTTCATTAGTAATTAAGTTTGGTTATAATGCACTTCAGGAAATAGTGATTTTTTATGAAGTTCAAAGACTGTGCACTATAACGGGGTTCAACTGTAATTTCTTCTTTTTATATAAAAAAGTAAAAATTATACATTTTTTTTAAAAATCAATATCCACAGATCATATTTTTTGACAATCTGGCACATCCTAGTGTGTATACAATTTAGAGTAAATATACAAGGTTATCCAAAATTAGTAAAATAAGTTTCAAAGAATGTTCTGGGCAAAAATTCTTTGAGTAATTTGAATTTTTTTTTTTTTTTTTTAAATTAATAACAGCCTATTGAAAGTTTATACTTGAAAATGCTAAAATACAACATCTCTTATTATATACTCTAAACCATAGGTTCCCAACCTTTTTTGAACTGGTGCCCCCTTTTCTAGTGAATATTTCAATACCGCCCCCCTCCCACTCCAGAGAAATAAGAAAGTCGTCATGCTTGAATGATATTGCTGATAAACATGGGAAGTTATTGAATTCACGTCTGCCTACATTTTTTTTTATATAATAGCAGTTTGGACACGAAAGCAGCAATGCTATTTTTAGTCTTAATCAAGTTTAAGTCGTCGCCTTGAAGTTGGAGATTGAGATCATTAAACAATTTATACAGGTCTGCTAAGTACGCAATATCGTTCTTTGATCCGATGAGGTTGTCTCGCAATTCTGTGTCTTTGTTTCCTAGGAACTCTATCACAGATTTAAACAGATTGTAAAATCGAGTCAAACAAGTACCATTTAAAAGCCAGTGCACCTCTGTGTGAAGCAGCAATCGGTTGAAATCTTCATTTGCAATGCAAAGCTAAATAATCTGTCATTCAAAGAGTTGCTTCTGATTTTATTAACTGTTCTTATAACATATACTAGAGAGGTATCTCTTTCTCTCAACAGTGAAGTCTCATATCGAAATATGTGAATTTTCGCACACGTGATAGAAATGAATTATCAGCGTGATTTTCAAGTCTTTTTTAGACTATATTTGGTTAATCTTCCAACGCCCCTCCGTGCCATATCAACGCCCCCTAATTTTCTCTGGGGCTTTTACCGCCCCCTTGAAAGCCTCAAATGCCCACAAGGGGGCGTTATCGCCCACATTGGGAAACTATGCTCTAAACTGTAATAACCTATTTTCATAAAAATGCAAGATAGAAGAAAGTATTGCAAGTGCTACACCAGATTATTTATGTTTAATTAATGTTATAAATCTTTATCAAATAAAATACTGTCTTCTTTTTTAGATTTCTCACATGGAAAACTGTGATGATATACTTACTATGTTAGACCCTAATGCTAATTGGAATCCATTGGCTGCAAAAGAACTATATGAAATATCAAATCGTTGTTTAGAAACAACTAAAAAGAAACGACCTACTATTTCTCAGGTAGGATCACAGTTTATCAGAATTAATTCATTTCAGGTTATATATTTTATGCTGTACAAAGCTAAAAATCTGGACCACAACTATTTAGGATTTTCTGGATTTTTGCTCATTCCTAAGAAAATATTTTTAATTTTCAACCAAAGATTTATTTTTTATTTTATACAGTGTGATGAGGTTATGTTCACTGATCATTTTTCAAGGCTGTAATCAAACAAGGCTTGGTAAGTATAGAAAGATATTAAAACTTCTTCACACAGCATAAATTTTAAGTCAGCACAACCAGTTTCGAAAGGACATAGCCTTTCTGCATCAGGTGCAAACATGTGCTACTGACTTGGAGGCAAAAGCAAGACTCTTGCTTTTGCCTCCAAAGGCAAAAAAAAAAGAAAATCTCAATGATGTATGTATGTATGTACAAGTATAGTTTTGAAAACAAACTATACGTGAATAGATTTTATTGAAATTTGACAAACTTTATTTTATTTATTATTTTCGTTATGTACATTCTTTAAATGTTCAGTGCTATTCTTATGTACCTAATAATTTAATATTCAAGTGAAATTGTGTCATTATTCATTAGTATGTGTTTAGTTTGAATAATATTCTGTTTTTATAATTAAAAGTGATAATCATTTTTTAAGAGCCCTGAAATCTGCCAAATCCTAAAATCCGCACAACCTCTGGTCCCGAGCTGTGCGAATTTTTGACTCTCTACTGTATTATCAATAATTCTTATTAATTTTAAAATCATGCATCAAAAAATAACCCTCATTATGTACATCTATACGAAATTTTGCCCTATGCTACCATGTTAAAAATTAAGAAAATAATAGAATCACAGTATTACTTATTGCTCGATTGATTCTCAAATGTAATGAGCACCAGTTTAGGTTCAGAATCCAACTACAGACAGACATTTTTGAAAAACAGTCAAATCATGTTCAGGACATTTAAAAAAGTGTAAATTTGTCGATAACTGGGGTTAAAAAATTTTCACGAATTCAATATTTTCTTCTTATGTTTATATCTCTACTGATAAGTATAAAGGATTTAAGTCCAAAAATGTCGATTTTGAGTTAAGTACATAGTCAGACTCCTCTATCGATTGGTATAAAGGATTTAAATCCATGCCATTTAGTCTTTGAGAAAATCCATTGATAAAAAAAGATTCAAGTCAGACATTTAGCATTGATGTTTGGTATAAAATATTTAATTCAATTTTTTCCCTTTATTAAATGAAGATTGACAATCACTGAATGGTATACAGGGTATAAATCAACCTAATCCCTTTTTCCTAATCGATTCTTCTGATTCGTTTTTAGTTAGTTTAACTTTATTTTTCGTCTCCTGAAAAATCAAGAATATGGACTTAAATCCTTTATACTTATCAGTACAGATATATAATATATGCAGAGGAAAGTAATAAAACTGTATAATTAAAGATAAACCTTGTGAATTTTATACATAAAATTCAAAAATCAAGCAAAAAATTCATAATTTTGTTTGAATAATAAAATAAATATCGGTGAATGAATATAAGGTCATTGAAAAAGGTTAGACACATTTTATATAATCATATTTAATGAAATACTTACCATACACAAACAATTCTTTTGTAGTCTTATACAAAAATCAATAGAATTTTACTTTAATAAGTTTCAGAATGACTACCATTGGTTCTTGACATAACCCCCAGAAAAAAGAAGTCGATAAGTGTTAAATTGGGATTTATTGGAGGCTAATCACAACACACATTAAATTTTCTCGTGAAGAAATGTCATTGAATTGGCAGATAGCTGAATGAATATCTCTTCAACTGCTGTGAAACATTTATAGTCAAGGTTGCATACTTATTGCATTTGAAAACCTTGGACACTTCAAGTTGTTTGTAAAGAATATTATTGTGTTTGCTCAATTTCATTTAGAATTGTGAGCTTTTGAAATGTGTTAACCTTTTTTGATAACCCTGTATATCCAGTCCTAGCAGTTAGAAAGTTTAAAAAAAAAAAAAAATATTTGCAAATTTATATTGTCTAATTAATTAGTGACATCTATTTTCCTTTTGCAGATTCTCGGTGATCTGGAAGCATGCCTTTCTCACATTCCTGACAGCAGCTAGTTACAGCTGCAAGTTACAAATCTCCAAAATGGAATGCAGACAATTAAGACTGTGCATTTATTTTTTATGGACGACAGATTGTTTTTCATAATGATTTTTAAAAATGTTGTTTTTGTAATATTTAGAGATGTTATGTTTTATATGACTTATATTTTAATTATGCAATGTGTGCTGTGCAATGATGAATTCTCAGATTATATTCATAATCGTGTGTCTTTTTAATACATATATTTTTATATTTATAAAAAGTTATATTTTGGTAAGATTTTATAAAGTGACTTTACCTTTAGAAATTTATTTTTTCTATGCATTAGAGTAGATCTTTATAGTGCAATGGACTCTTCCCAGTTTCGTCTGCTCAATCACGTGACAAAGGAAAACGAATAATCGAATTCAATTAAATATTGTTCTTAAGAACAAAAATGTTAATATTTAATATAAAACAAAATAAAAGTAATATTGTGCATTTGTAAACAGTAGAAGAGTTGTATTTGTAAATTTAATAATTTTTTACAAGCACTTTATGTGTTTATTTATTTTCAACTGTAAGAATCGATTTTTGTATTTTCTAGTATAACTGTTACATTAACTGATCTAGCAATAAATAATAGCTTGTTCTTGTGGAATGTTTATGGATTATAATTTGAAATGTTTTTATTCAATTTAATTGCATAAAGGTGTTTCAACAAGTTAATTAACTTAGTTACTGGTCTAAATGAATTTACGCAGTACAATGTTGCACTGTCACTGATTTAAGTACCAAAAATCTGCGTATTTAACATGTTCTTCATGAACATCAATAACAAATATAAACTAAATGATGATTGTAAATGTATACAGCAAACAAAAGGTGATGAATAATGATATAAAATGGATTAAAAATGATGATGTATAAAAAAAATAACACAGGTTAAATAAGATTGATCAAAAGTAAGAAAAGAAAATGTTATTTCTACGATGGCTATAGATAAACAACACTTCGTCTGCTATTTGTTTTTCCTCTATCATGTGACCTCTGACGTCAGGTGGGACGAGCCCATTCTCTATATGATGTACAACTTCTCTCAGGCATAAACAATACATTTTGCAATTAAGTAAAACTTAATTTTTTAAAAAGAAACTGTTGCTCTGCAGAAAACTAAGTGTGATATATTTGTGTTTCTTTATCTCCATAATAAAGAACTTTTTAATGAAAAAATTGCTATATATTTTTTTTAATGAGTAATATACCAATTATAATGTATTAAACTCTATTTCAAGTTCATTAGTCTTTTTCGATACTATTCAATAGTATGGGAAATCTGTCAAGAAAAAATTTGACTTCTAATGATTGCAGTGAACACACCTGTGCATGACATAAAATTTCATCTTGAATGGGAATTTATGTAACATGTAATTGCATGTTGTTACATCAAATAATCTTACATTAAAAAAAAAAAAAAAAAAAAAAAAGAGGCTTTCAAGTTCACTTAAAAGTTAGTAGTTGAACAACCTACAAATAAATCTGTATCATCTTTTTGGTTTTGTTCAGCATGTACTATCTTAGTGAAAGTCTGTTGTTCTTCTCAGCATTTGCATTTGATGTTTTTACTGATGAGGAGCCTGTAAAAGGCTCGAAATGTTTAAATGTATGTTTTGTGTTTTTAATGTTTTAGATTGTATATTTTTAATGTATATTGTCTGTCTCAGACTTTGTAAATGCCAGTTTTGAAGATTAATCAGAAATAAAATATTTTTTCGGTTCTTTATTTAGATATATGTTATATATTAGATATATACTTTAAAAAAAAACATTGTTGATGATGATGATGATTAATGCAGCTGAAATCGTCTGGATTTTTTTTTAGTCCGGATTTTTGGCTTTGTACTGTATTACTAAAAATCTTTGATCTATTTCCATTCATACCCTGTAATATATCCAAATCTTTTTAGGTGATCCTGTAAACAAAACATCAATGTTAATTCAGTTATTTTCAATGGGAAATATGCTTTTGTGCATCTGAAAAATGATGCTCATTTGACTGCATTTAGTTCCATAAAAAATAGCGGAATAGTACTTATGACTTATGACTTATCAGGGAGGGCAGCCCTCAGCAGGACACTGAGAGCAAGGGCACATCGACCAGAGGTCTATTGTACCCAGACCCAAACACATCCTTATGAGAAAAGCCTCGTAGCTGAAGCAAAGCTCAGCAGACACCTGACAGGAATATCCTGCAGCTCCCAAGGCTCAATAAGATGCCGACCAAGATGCTCAAACCTGTAAGCAGAAAAGGCCTCACAGTCACACAAAATGTGCCGAGCAGTCTCCTCTTCCAGACAACAACCACGACAGATGGGATCAGAACTGATACCCATAATGTTCAGATGTCTCTTAAGGGTACAATGACCAGTAAGAAGGCCAATAACCTTCCTCAAACCATTCCTGTTAAGCTTTAAAAGCTCCTTATGACGAAGACCAGGATAGTCACGATTAAGCTCTTTTGCTTGCCTTTGACCATCAGAATTACGCCATAGCCTATAGTGCTCCTTACCAAAGAGCTTGAAGATAGAAGCCCTAAAAGTAGTGGGAGAAATACCCAGAACAGGCTCAGGGCCACAAAAGAGTGTGCTGGAACCAGATCTAGCCAACTCATCAGCCAACTCATTACCAAGTATACCCATATGACCAGGTACCCAGTGAAGACTAACCTTATTATAGGAAGAAAGCTCACAAAGTGCCTTGTAGCACTCCCATACGAGAAGAGAGGTGAACTTACACCTCTCCAGTGAAAGGAGAGCCGCTTGACTGTCAGAACAGATACGGATGGTTAATTTATGATAACCCCTGTCTAAGCACACCTTACAGCATAAGATGATAGCAAAGATTTCAGCCTGGAAAACTGTGGCAAACTTTCCAAGAGGAAAAGAAAGCCGAGTTCCATCTCCAGAACAGTAAACACCTGCTCCAGAATGAGAACCAAGCTTAGAGCCATCAGTATACCAAACCAAACAGTTGTCATCAAGCCAACTAGGAGACAAAAGCCAATCCTCCCTGGAAGGGAAAAATATTTTAAAAGGCTTATGAAAGGCAAATTTCATAACCATGTAGTCACTAGGCATAATGAAAGAAGGAAGATCAGCAACAAATGAAATGAGGGAACCCCAAGACAGATGTCTGGAATAATCCTTCCACAAGCCCAGACACATGAAACGCTTTATACAGGTTAAAGCCTCAGCTTCAATACGCAAATAAAGCGGAAGAAGCCCAAGCAAACACTCAAGGGCAGCAGTTGGAGTAGTCCTAATGCAGCCTGAAAGAGCAACACAAACCACCCTTTGCAACCTAGTAAAGCTAGTTCTAACAGTAGTCAGTCTAGTCCGAGACCACCAGACAATACAGCCATAGGTGATGATAGGACAGATAATCATTGAGTAAATCCAATGGACAGCCCTGGGACATAAACCCCAGGTTCTTCCAATGGAACTCTTACATGCCCAAAAGACCTTTGTGGCCTTACGTAAGCAATACTCAATATGCTTACTCCAGTTCAACTTTGTGTCAAAAAATACACCCAAGAACTTGACCTCACATGAAGGCAACAGCCTATTACCCAGGAAGTAGACATCACCAAGATTTAGATATCTTCTCCTAGAAAAAGGAACAAGGTTTACCTTGGAAGGATTAACAGATAAGCCCCAATCAGAGCACCAACGTGCAACATGCTGAAGAGCACCATTCATAACATCAGAGACAGAGCTACCAAACTTGCCCCTGACAACAATAGCCACATCATCAGCATAACCAACACATGGAATACCAAGGTTGGCAAAATGGACTAACAAAGAGTCAACAACAATGCACCACAGAATAGGAGAGAGCACTCCCCCTTGTGGACAACCAGAGCTAGCATGAACCTTCATGCAAGTACCCATAAAAGAGGCACAAACATACCTAGAGGACAGCAAATTAGCAATCCATCTGGTAATAATAGGATTAGCACCCCTCAAGTCAAGAGCACGAATGATAGTGTCAAATGAGACCTTATCAAACGCCCCTTCAATATCAAGAAAAGCAACAAGGGCAATTTCTTTATCATTAATGCACTTTTCCAAAAGAAAGGAAAGTTCATACAATGCAGTATTAGTAGATCTTCCAGGTTGATAGGCATGCTGTGAGGAAGACAGTGGCCTATCAACAATAACAGAATCCCTGAGGTATCTGTCAATAAGCTTCTGCATTCCTTTCAACAAAAAAGAAGAGAGGCTAATAGGCCTAAAGGACTTGGCATCAAAGTAGTTATCCTTCCCAGGGAATAGTACTTAAAAATATTCTTCATAGTCCCTAGATTCTATAAACCATAGGACATAAAGCATAGACAGTAGTACTGTATCTCATGTTTGTGCATATGCACAAATTAGTAGTGACATGTGTATACTATTTTTGAATAGGAAACCTGCTATTATGACTTTAACCCTTATCCGCTACGCAACACCAGAAATAATTGTGTTTAACAGTAAACTAAAAACAATATTTTATATTAAGTATTGTTAGTTTTTAAATAAGGAAAGGATAGATGTTTATTTTATTACAAAAAAAATTTGATCTGAAAAATAAATTTATATTTAAAAATAAATTTAAAACTTGAAGCACTAATCAATCCAAAACTTTTAAAAAATCATCATATTTGAATAAGTTTACATAACTTGTAAAAAAAATGTTTCACAATAAAATAATTACTTTTGAAGTCATATGTAGTGTTTGCTGTTTTATACTCCTGCAAGGAAATTTCTGTAAACATTTATTTGTCTTCGTTATATACTCTCATTGACACTGAAGTTGTACAAATGCAATACCCTGTATTTAGTAAGATAAGACTAATTTTAATAATGTTATTTTAAATTATTGTTATATATATACCTGCCAACATTTGAAAATGACAATTAGTAGCACACCAATTTTAAAAATGGATTGGATGGTTGGTTGGTTCATTTTTATCATGCAACACACGAATCCTAAACAAATAAATGTATATTACCATATTTTCTTGTGTATAATTCACGGGGTACTATTTTCAGCCCTGATGAAAATTTTTCCATAGATAATATGCACTACCGGCTTTTATTTGCCACAGCAATCCAGCCACATTATGTTAAAATGTTTTTTTACCCCCCCCCCCCTCAGATTAAATATTTTTAAAGTTATTATTTTTATTGAAATAATTTGCATAGTGTCCATATATAATGAAAGACTGTACTATTTAAGAAACAAACACGATTTATGAAATCAGGTGTAAAATAATTTTATTCTATATTTCAGAATTACTCTTTTTACACTATATTCAACCAATTATTAAAATTCAGCAAAAATGCTAGCCAATCAATAAATATTTTTGTTGTGTGTTTAATTATGTGCATAATTTTAAATATAAATTATATTTATTGCAAAAAAATTTAATCTTAGCATTGGTATAATTATTTTTAAAATATTAAAATATAAATATTAAACACATTCAAAGGCTTCTGCAGGCATTTGATCATAGATTGTTAAGGGGGGGGGGAGGTAAAAAAAAAAAAAACAGTCAGAAATATTGAACAATTCTACTTCTTTATAGGCTCTAGCATCTAATGAAGTAAATTTAAAAAGAACATAGGCATTTTTGTTGTGGATGGAAAAAGATTGGGAGCCGCAAGGCGTTTGTTTGCTGATCGTTAGGGGGTGGGGTGAGGCGCGAGGGGGGGACACAAAATAATACACGAATGAGAAATATTTAACAATTCTATTTCTTTATACATTCTAGAATCTAATAAAACAAGTTTAAAATGAAAATTGACATTTATGGAGTGGATGGAAAAAGATTGAAAATCCCAAAGCAAAACATAGTCCGAAATGTTGCAGTTTTGGTGCTAGATAAAAATTCGTAATTTTGAGCCGATTTTCATAGCATCGTAGTTTACGGCCCAAATTCGTAGCAACTACGAATTATTCGTAGTAGTTGGCAGGTCTGTATATGTGATCAAAATAATGAGTATTACTGTTTGTATTTAGAAAAAAATCATTATTTTATTTCTAGTTTTGGCGGTTAATGGGTTAAACAACATACCATAATTTAGTGTATATAAGCCGCAGCTTATTAAAATGTTGCGGGAATAAAAAAAAAAAAACAATACTCTTAGATAAACCACACTGGAAGGTAAGCCGTGGCTTATGCAAGCATTGTTATGATGATATAACAGTTACGTAAGAAAACAAGACAGCAGCCTTCTGGCATCTACGTAAGTTAATAAAAATAATTCTATATAAAAGAAAAAATTCAAACTATACCATTATGCAGATGTAATGCAACAAATATGAGAAACAAGGGAACAAGATGGTGGAATCCGGGCTTATCCGGTAGTCATAAAAATAATTAATTATAAATAAAAGTAATAAGTTATCTTAAAAGTTACTGTATAAAGAAAAAATTAAAACAAAGCCAATATTCAAATATATGATGCAAAAAATCAAAAAGGCGAATTCCAGACGTATATGCAAATTAATCAAAATAAGTGATTATTAATTAAAAATAAAAATAATAAAGTATTTAAAAAAAGAATTCCGTATAAAGAAAAAGAAAAAGGATTCGTACGAAAGCCGACGTGCCACGAATCACTTTCGCGGCGGCGAAAGTGTGAATCAGTGCTCGAGAAACTACGAATACTAAACTTCCGTTTTCTGGGGAGATCAGCTGTTTCAAGAAATATGTCCGACAGAATTTGGCATTATCATTAGATAGTCTGCACTGGTAGATAAGCCGCAGTCCCCAAAAATCGATGTTTTTTTAAAATTATGTTAAATAAATGACTAACGTCAGTTTTGATCATTTACCTTCTTTTGTTAATTAATGAGGAAAGTGGGGGAAAAGATATCTAGGCTTGGCCTGGCCTGAGTATACATAAAAAAAATTTAAGCCCAGCCTGAGACCAAATTAAAAAATTATATGAAGCTGAAATTAATTCAACTTGGCCCAGGAAGATCTCTAACACATTCATACTTACCAGCTCTCCATTATCCACATACATTTCATTTTTTTTCTGAGCATTTTAAAGTTGTACACATCGTTTATCAAAAAATTCCACAAATCTTCAATTTTTAAGCAAGATTTTTTTGCTTTTCCCAGGGATGAGAGTGGGAAATGGACAAAAAGTCTGAAAATATGTGCAATACTCAAAGATAACTTAATTTTTTCAATAAAAGAAGAAACAGAGACAATAAATCATACTTTCCATAAGCAAATATGAGAATAAATTAAAACTAACTGTTCAAGAACATGTTATAACAAAGAATATTAAACAAAAATAAGAATGTTTTGAAATAAAAAAGTCTGAAATTCCTACTGAAGTCTGAAGAATCTCATCTCTGGCTTTTCCTAAAAAGTTCTCCTGCATCTGAATAGATAGCTGTATTTTTTTCCCAGATGGATTTCACTATTAAAAATTGGCATATGTCAAACACTTGAAAATGTTTGCTTATAGAATCACATTTTGATCCTTCAATGTTGACAGCTTTGCATATTAATTTTCCTATAGTAATGAATTAATACATACAAAAAATATCTCAAAATGAGCATTTATATATCAAATTAGAAGATGCATTCATTTTGAGATCTAGTCTTTCAATTTTCACCAAAACTTGGCAAACTCATCTGTATACTGGACCTGCCTTAAATTACAAAATTTGGTTGTCCTACCCTTTTTTAGTTTTAAAGATATGATTGTCAGAAGACCCCCCCCACACACACACACATTGACAAATTTCAAAAATGGAGGAGACCTCAAAACATGTGAATAGGGGGAAAACTCAATATAACATTTTTGATGAACACATTGCTTCCATTAAATGTAATAGTTGGGTAATGAAACAAAATGAAGTTAGGACATGAAAAACATTTTAAAAGAAATCATTTTTATAAAATTAAATTTTATGATTTTTTTTTTTTTTTTTTTTTTTTTTTTTTGTAAATTTGAATTTTGTTAAGGAGGCTCTTTTTGAGTGGAATTGTTGTCCCTAGTCAATAAAAAAAAATCTTATTAGTCAAGAATATATATATATATATTTTTTTTTTTTACCAGCCAGCAATAAAAATTTGAAAATTTATGATAGAATGGTAATTATAGGTATGTGACATGCCCAGTAGCAGATATTTTTTGTAATAATCAGTAGCAATGGAATTTGAAAATGTTGACCTCATCTACTGTTGCACCATATAACATGACAACTCGTGAAATAAGCAAAATTTATATTTTCGATGAAAAATACAATTGCAGTAATCTAGAGATTTAAAATAAATGTTAGTATATATATATATATATATATATTAAGTTGTTAAATTAATCTGAAAAGTCTAAAATTATCTGTAGCACCCCCCATGCAAAGCTGCAGACTTATTTTTAAAGTCTTAAAAACACTTTAATGCCTAGTCCATATGTTACCAGTAAAGAATCTATCAAAATTGAAGTAAACTAACTTAGCATAAATTTATTTAGCCACATTTAAATACATTTGCAATTTGGGAGAAACAAGAAATATGATGAAGGAATAAACATATAAAGTTTTTTGGTACATTTTCCTACTGCCCGAAATTTCTCGACACATCAAAAAAAATATTTTTGTTATTGCGAAAATATTACTTTATTTCCTCACCCCTGCTTATGAATATAGCAGAAAGTAAAAAAGATCAGTAATAAAATTTCTTGAAATTATGTAGTTTTTTTTTTTTTTTTTTTAATTAATTTTTATAAACAATTGAATTCCACAAATTTTAAATGGATGAAATATATTTTATATTACTATAAAAAAGCACCACAGAACTGGCGTTTCAAAGTAATAAGTACAAAACTTTGAATAAACATCTTGAAATGCAAGAACTCACAACAATTGTTTCAGGTCTAAAGAAGACATGACCTTTCGTCAGTCGAACAAAGTAGGCACAAGTGCTGCAAGCAAACTGAAACAATTATTGGGAGTTTTTACATTTTATGGTGTTTATTCAAAGTTTTGTACTTATTATATTTTATATTAGTTTTTGGTCATAAAGCATAAATAGTGAATGTACTTACTTTTCTTCAGTATATTAATCTTTTATGTGATGTGATCATCGTTTGTGTTTACTTACTTGCATGCAATTTACTGTGATGAACAATGTGAGAAATTTGTAATGCATTATAGTTTGAATATATTATGTGCTACAATTTAAAGAAATATTTTTGTAAAATATATATTTTTTTATCGCACATTTTTTGGAGATAATAAAAATGTTTTTGTTTCTCTATTTTCTTTTGGCTTTTCAATTTAATCTTTTGAAGTGCAATAGAATTTAAAATCATAAATAAATAAATGGGTCATTCCACGTCAAATCAACACAGCTCACAACCGGACCCCCTCGGAATTTTATGAAATTGTTCTCAGTTATTTGTTTCGTAGAGAAATGAATACCAATTATTAAGTCTCTATCTCTTTTAGTTCTTGATATACAGGGCTGCAAAAATGGGTAAAAAGTGCAAATTTTCAAAATTCTTATTTTACAAATTTGCCCATATCTTTTTCTCTTAATTGTTGTAGAAGCATAAGTTTGGTATCATTGGAAAGCATTTAAATATGTCACATGCACATATTTAAAAAAAAAAAAAAAAAAAAAAAAAAAAATTCATTTCAAGGTCAAACATTTTGATATTTAATACGGCTTGTTAAAATTTTGATCTTTTAAATTTTGACATGCATCCATACTTCTTATATTGTAAAAAAATCTGGTGTGAAACAACCATACAACTTCCATTACCTACTATTACATGTATCATATGTACTTTTTTAAGATAATGTTACAGACATCTAAAAATTTTCTGGTAAGAGAAAGTTAATACACGTGTAAAAACGTAAAATAGAGTTTACACAGCAATTTTTTTTTTTACGGGAAAGAAATGAAAAGAAAATTGGTAGAGTTTTTCTTTATTTTTTGAAACACCAATTTCCGAGATCTAAAACTGATCTATCTGATCAGGATAACTATTAATTTTCCTGTGATAACCAAGTAAAGCATGAGAAAGGATATCTAAAATTTGTTTATGTAACAATTTTCAAGAAAATCGTTAGAGCAGTTTTTGAGATACTGACTTTTACCAAAGCTTGGCATAATTAATCGTTGAGCAGAAAACAACAATTACATGCAAAAGGATATTTAAAAGAGGGTATAAATGGCAAATTTGAAAAAAAATTCATACAGCTGTTTTGAAAGGAACATACTTGCAGGACCTGAAATTCAGCTATTTATACAGGACGCCTATCAATTTTCCTGAACTAGCCAACTATATCATTTGAAAGGATATCTAATAGAATGTTTATACAGCAATTTTGAAGAAAACCGTTAGAGTCGTTTTTGTGATATGGACTTACGGCCTCACTTCCGGTTTTCCAATTTTCACCAAAATTTGGAAAATTCATCTGTACACCAGACCTGTTTCAATTCTAAAGTTTCATAGGTCTATCTTTATTAGTTTCCAAGATATAATAGCCAGGAGATTCCCCACATACATACTCTCCCTATGACAGAAATTTTTTATGCTTTCTGCGACAAGTCTTGATTGTGCAAACCTTTACTGCAAGACAATATTGGCATATTTACTTATTTACACATAATATGTACATGCAACTATAAAAACCAATATTATTAGTAGACTGTTGAAGAATTCTTAAATACAAGACATGAGTTTCTATTTTCTACTGAAATTTAGAAATAGCTTTCATTTTTATGGGCAGATCTTTCTGCAAGTGACAATTTCTTTTCTGCGACAATGTCGCTGTTTCGCCTAAATTTTGCCACAGGGCACACACTGACCAATTGCCCAAAAACACTTTTTTGGACTCAAGAGACCTTAAAACATGTAAATCAGGTGAAATCTCAATATCAAATTTTTGGACCAAATATAATGCTTCCATTACCTATGGTAGTCAAGTAATGGAAATAAAAATAAGGTCACATAACTGAATACATACTAATTGAAACTTCCCTCACATTAGTCGAGAAAGTGTCAAAAATTTTACTACCATAACTGAACACTACACTAATTAAGGCGTACCCTGTAACAAAAATTAATTTACAAATGTGTTAAACATTACACTAGAAATTTTATAAATAGGTAGAAAAATATTCTGTACACTACAAAAAGCAAAATGGGCGATTCTCAAAATGTGGAAACATTAAACATTTGCTACAAGTAATGTATTAAATATGCTTTATTTACAGAAAACATCTAATTTATTATAAAAAAAATTACACTAAATGTCTTTATATTAGGGGTGGGAATCGATTAAGAGTTTTAACTGGGTTAATCGTAGTTCATTAATCGATTAATCAGTCGATTAATCGGATTTTTAATCGGTTTTAATTTTTCTTCATATAATTTTATTTCAATGATGAATAAAACTCTCATATGTATTATTCATAAGTTTCAGTTTTTTTTTTTTTTTTTTTTTTTTTTTTGTCTAATCAATTATATCTGTTTCACAACTGAAATTTAAATCAATTTTCAGAGTAATAATTGGTGACTTTAAGTGTTAATTTTATATAAATATTTTCACTTATTCAATTTTATTTATTATTATTATTTTTTTCAAATAAATTATTTTTCGATTCATTTTGAAAGAAACATTAAATGAATATACACATATTTTAGTTTTATATTTGCAGGTCTTGTCTATCTCGCTTGTCACTATTTTTAAATGAATTCTCAAAATTTCCAGATCATTATCATATAAATCTCACATTCTTATATCTTAGTTCTTCTTTGTCACTTCCGACTAGAACACAGAATGTTATTATCTGTTTCTACTTCAATTGTTACTATCAGAAATTCTGAACAGACAATAAACGCTTGAAGATACTGTGAAACTCAGTTGACATTTCCCCCATCAGAGGGGTAGTGGAAATCTCAATCCCTTCTTCTTCTTCTTTTTTTTTTTTTTTTTTTTTATCTTTAGCATTTCTATTTTTTGAAAGTTTCTTGTTTCTGAGAATACTATTACCCTAGCCAATACTTTCTGTAGAAGGCTACAGATAGGTGTTGTTGTTCCAGCATGCACATGAAGCGGAATTTTGTTTAATAACTGTCCTCCCCCTTTTCTCTATCAACAAAAGTGCAACAACTTCTTTTGAAAGGTTTTATTTTTATTTATTTATTTGTTTTATTTTTTATTTGTTTGCTTTTTTCATTATTTGATGGATGTTTCTTAGAATGTTTGTTAGTAAAATATGTGAAAAAATATTTTGTAGGCAGAAAAATATTTTTACTTTAATTCGTAGTTTGAAAATTTTAATCGGATTTTGAAAATTTTTAATCAAATTAATCGATCCGATTAACTCGATTAAAAAAATTGATCGGGACCAAGCATTGATCGATTAACCGAACCGATTAATCGGCACAGCCCTACTTTATATGTTTTAGGATATTAGATTATAAGATATCAGATCAGTGTTATGAATATATTTACTGAAAAAAAAAAATTATCGGCATTTTGATCATGTGATTTGGACATTGCAGTTTCTTATTTCAGAAAAGTGTATTTACTAAAAAGAAGTTTCACAAAAACATATCAATATTTAGAAACATTTAGGAAATTATTTTAAAGAAAGATAAGTATGTTTAGATTAATATAGTTTAAGCTAAAATAGCATTGTTTAGATTGTTACATTTGGACATAACAAAATGCAAGATATTTCCTTCTGTAAAAATCCAGTTTATTTTCAAAAATTATTAAACAGTCATCAGTTTCCTATGTTTACTCGTTATTTACCGTTAAAATCACCTGAAAATTGGTTATAACTTTTTTTAGTGCTACATTTTGAATCAGTTAAAATTTTGGATGTCCCAAATAATAATATTTTAAGATATACAAATCTTTTACAATAAATTGTATCAAATCTTGTCTTTGAACAGAATTAGAATTCCAGTGAAAACAAATTCAATTCAATGAGAATTACATTTATATTTATTGTTAAAACTTAAACTTATGGTATGTGTTCTGCACCCACCTGTTAAGAACTGCCCAAATACATAAAACTATTTTGTAGTAGAACAATTTTATTTTTATCTCTTTCTCAACTTTTCTAGATTATTTGTAAATCAATGTCGTATTCATAAAAAATTTAAATATAGTAATGTTACTTTTCCTTGAAGTGAAATGAATTTATTACTTCCATTACCCTACTACCGTAGGTAATGGAAGTATTGTATTCGGTCTGAAAATTCGATATCGAGATTTCAACTGATTTACATGTTTTAAGGTCCCCTGAGTCCAAAAAAGTGGTTTTTGGCAATTGGTTAGTGTGTATGTGCGTGTGTATGTATGTGGAGAATCTTCTGGATATTATATCTCGGAAACTAATAAAGATAGAACTACGAAACTTTATAATTGAAACAAGTCCGATGTACAGATGAATTTTCCAAATTTTGGTGAAAATTTAAAAAAACGAAAGCGAGACATTGGAAACCGGAAGTGGGATCGTAAGTCCGTATCTAAAAACGGCTCTAACGATTTTCTTCAAATTTGTTGTATAAACACTTTATTAGATGTCCTTTCGAATGATATAGTTGGTTAGTTCAGCAAATAGATAGGCACCCGGCATAAATAGCTCAATTTCAGGTCTTGCAAGAGTGTTCCTTTCAAAACAGCTGTACGGATTTTTTTCAAACTCGCCATATTAACTCACTTTTAAATATGCTTTTGTATGTAATTATTTTCCTGTCAATAATTGAGTTTTGGTAAAAATTGGTATCTCAAAAATGGCTCTAATGATTTTCTTGAAAATTTTTATGTAAATCCATTTCTTTCTTATGTATCACGTAGTTATTAAAGGAAAATTAACAGCTACCCTGTTTAGGTAGGTCAGAAGTTTAGGTAGATCTCCAAAATTGGTGTTTCAAAAAATAACTATCATTTTTTTTTACCTCGCTATATGTAAGCTTCGTTTTATATGTCTTTATATGTGTAAAATTCATCTTACCAGAAAAATGCTATGTTTCTACTTCTTTAGGTCACTTTTATGTCTTCTGATCATATTATCTCCAAAAAATGCATATAATGTGTAATAGTGGGTAATGGAAGTCGTGTGGTTGTTTCACACCAGATTTGTTTTTACTAATAAAAGTAAATAAAAGTATTTTTTTTTATTCATAACAATGAGTGCTACTATACAATAATGCCACTATATAACAATTGTGGATAAATATTACTGTACAAATGGTTAAAAAAAAATTGGAATACAACAATGTAACACACATTTTATACATACCTTTTTCTTTTAGACATTCTAGAATGCGAGTTCCACATAGTCCTGTTCTTCATACAATTTTCACTACTTGTTACACTGCTGGACATGAATTGAAAAAATACTGTCAATGATATACATTGCATTATGAATCGTACACCAAAGACAATACCTATTCAATCAAGTTGGATGGGATAAGGAAGGAGATTGTCGCTGGAAAAAGAGAAAATATCCAAATTTTAATAGAATTCAGAGTATGGCCAAGATGTCCTTCAAGATCAAATTATTGTGTACTTGTACTCGTGCAACTCTTTCTCCCCATGTTTTTTTAAGTTTTTATGGGCGGCCATAATCAACCATGCCCACCCTCACTCGAGAGCTAATGGTATCAATAGGATTGCCACTTAAACAAGTGAATGAAATTCCCTGACTTTTCCCTGTTTTCCAGAAATATTTTAAGAAAATTGCAGGCTAACCATATATTGAGCATTGGCTGTGTTGTGGGCAAAATAATTATGGTACCACTTGAAAACACAAAAGTTGCAAATGATAAAATATGCATCTGTCGCTTATAAGCAAGAAATTTCTTTCATGAGTGGAAAATAAGGGTGGGGCTGGTTTAAAGCAAATGACTAAAGCTGGGGGGGGGGGGGGGACCCTGAAAAATGACCCTATATTGGTGAAAAAATTGTTTATTTTTTGGCAATCATCATGTGAAATTCCCTGACTTTTTCAGATTTTGCCTAAAATAATCAAATTCCCTAATTTTTATAGTTAATTTTTGAATTCCCTGACTATTAGAGATTCTCCAGGTAGTGTGGCAACCTTGTATCAGATACTCAGCTGACAAACAAGCCTAAATGATACTTTAAATGACTTAGCATTTCTACTGCAAATTGATATATGCATCACTGGATTACTCAGTACAGGGTACCCAGTAAATGTATTTGTTTATAACACAGTGTTCTCTTATAAAAAGAACAGCACCACAGAACTAGCATTAAAAAGTAATCAAGTACAGAACTTTGAATAAACACCATAAAATGCAAGAACTCGCAACAATTGTTTTGAATCGCAAGAAAATACAACCCTTCATCAAGCGAACAATGTAGGCATGAGTGCTACAAACAAAGAAACAATACATAAAACCATTTTTCAAGAAGAGCGGTTTTATTTGTTTTCTGCCTACTTCACAAAAAATGACTTGTGCATTATTGCTTAGTTTGCAGCACTCGAGTCTACTTTGTTGGCCTGGCGAAGGCTCATGTTTTCTTATGACCTGAAACAATTGTTGTGAATTCTTGAATTTTACGGTGTTCAAAGTTTTGTACTTATTACAGTGAATGTTTTTTTTATTTTATAGATAAATCAGTCTCTCACTTTCTTTAAATACAGTGAACTCTCATTAAAACGGACAACCAAGGGCCAGCAGTTTTTGTCCATACTGACGAGAGTCCATTATAACAGGAGTTCATAAACTGAAGTTCTATATGAACTCTAAAATCACTATTATGTACTCATACACAGTATAACACAAATGAAAATTTGTTTCCTCAAACCTTTTTATTCACTAAAAATATAAAAGCATGAAAACCGATACTTACTTTCAAAACTTCTTTTTTTCATATAGTGCAACTTGATAAGAAAATCCTTTGCCATGTCTCCACAATAGAAGTAGAGACGGGTGCAAATTGTTGATCTCAACTGTCACTGTTAATCAATACTATTTACCTACCACCAGTGTAATAGCACAGAGTGAAAGAGATTAACCCTTTTATTATTGAACCTTTTCATGTTAAAAAAAATGTAATGAATTTAAAAAGGTTTTGGGAACTGACTCTTTTTCGAAGAAAGTAAGCTTTGAGGGAAAAAAATGTCCATCTTAACAAATGAATTGTATGCATAAAGCGATGTTTATTACATGCAATTTCTATAGGCCTTAGCCGGGGATTCTGTTTCTATACGTAATAACGAGAAATCCATCTTAAACGAGGCCGTCTTAACGAGAGTTCACTGTATATACAAAGAATAAAAGAAATCGCATAACAGAATATAAAGTTGTCCTCTCCCTCTAACAGTTTCCCCATCTCCAGTCACCAAATCCCATACAACTCAATGGAGAAATTTGTTTATAGAACAATTCATTACCTATTACAGTGAAACCTCTCAAGTTGGAAACCTCTCAAGTTGGACACCCCTCTAAGTTGGACGCTTTTTCTCGGAACAGAATGTATTCATTAACATTATGTCTAACCCCTGTAAGTTGGACACCTCTCTAAGTAGGACACTTTTTCTTGGAACCGTAGGTGTCCAACTTAGAGAGGTTTTACTGTATATATATTTTTTTTATTCTATTACTACATTCGGAGACTTTTTTTTTTTTTTTTTAATTTTTTTTAAATTTTGATTTCAATGAATAATTAACATGTTATTTTTTTAATCTCCTTATTGATAATATACTTTATATAACAAAAGAAAGAAAAAAAAAGAAAAAATATTCCTCAAAATTTTAAAAGGAAAAAAAATCTCAAAAAACTCCTAAAAAAACCCACTGAGCTGTGTTTTTTTTTTCTGGAAAAAAAAAAAAAAAAAAAAAAAGCATTTTCCAAAACCCTGTTCTGGAATGGAATGAAGCAAGATTAAATTGAATAGCAACATTTATGTTGCAGATGGAAAAAGATTGAAAATCACTAGGGCAAGACTTCTACAGGCCATTTGATTGCCGATCATTGGATTGAGAAGAAAGGGGGGGGGGGGGAAATCTTCAAAAAATTATATGATTGAAAGATATTGAATAATCTGGTGTGTCACTCACACGACTTTCTCTTACCCTGAAATTTAATACTATAAATACAGGTTGCAGATTAAGAGGTAAGATAACAAGAACTGTCATGTAAACCTATGCTAAACAATTCAAATTAGGCTTCAGAAGAGTTTTATACGATAATTAGTTCTGTGTGAGGGGGGCTACTGCCCCCCTCAACCCCCCATTTCATTAATGCACCTACATTTATATAGAATTTAATTCGGTTATTAAAAAATAATTTATTAAAATTATTATTTAAAAAAATTATCTTTTATGATAATGCAGATGATTTCCATATTAGAGAAGTAGTGTAACACTAAATATCCAAAAAAAGTCCATTTTACTCTCAATATTAAAAAAAACCAAAAAAAAAAAACCTTTTTTTTTTTTTTTTGAAGTTTTTTTTTTTTTTTTGTTGTTAAAAGTAAAAAAAATCCATAACTTTCTTTTTAAATTATCACAGATTTATAGTTCAACCATTCGTTTTAAAGGTATTGGTGAGCTCTTTTGAATGATACCCATCATGAAAATTTACTACCCACGAGGGGGGACTTCTCCCCCAGGGGGTGAGGCGACGCTCCTACATACACAAAATTTTTTTTTATCAGTTAACTATCTCTATTACAAAAAATATATATTCGTTTCATTTTGTTTAGTGCAATCTATAGACGTTAAACTCTACTTACTATTTCCCCCAGGGTTAGAAATAAGCGGTCATTAGTCGCATTTTGCAGCCAGTTTTTTCATTTTGACGCCTAGAATTCCAATCATAGGGGCCATATTTGACACCTGGATTTTTTTTTATCATCATACCTAATAATTTTCCCAATCCCATCAGACTCTAAACAAGTCTATTTCAGTCAATTGAACCTAATAAAAACTGATTTAAGAAATCACATCTTTATGAAAGTAGTTGACGATTTGTTAATGATTAAATTAAACAGCCCTAAATTGGAAGATTTCTGCCCAGAAAATGCTATTAAATTGTGGTGGAATGATGTATCTTCTCTGCAAAGAATGAATTTGTAATTTTAAATACGTATGTTTAATATTGTCAATGTAATTACATTCATTACTTAAATCTTTTTTATATAATCTTGAATATATTATTTACAAGTTGATGCTTTATTATTATTTTAATATACATATTTAATTATAGATGGCACCTAGATTTTTCATCTTGACGCCCAAAATATTTAATCCAGGCGTCATTTTGACACCTAGTTTCAAAATTCTTATTTCTAACACTGATTTCCCCCATAGACGTAATGTATTAGAATTCTCTTGATTGTCCCTGTACACGAACCATTTGCTCGATCTTAACGAAAAGCTTACTGTAGCATCCCTATATGATACACATTTAGAATACCAAGTTTGAACTTTCTGCCATAATTTGTTTTTGAGATATGCTGATAACAGACAGACACACACACAGACCATTTGCTAAAAACATGATTTTCGTATTCAGGAGACCTCAGAATGTGTAAATATAACAAAATCTCGCTTTGGAAAATTTGACCCAAAAACAATACTTTCTCTACCTTATGGGTAAGAGAAAGTAAAAATTACTTCTTTATAAATTCTAGAAGCTAATAAAGTTAGGGGAAGGGGTCCCTTAAAAAATTACATGTGTGAGAGATATTGAACAATTTTACCTCTTTATAGGTTCTAGTATCTAATAAAGCAAATTTAAAATGAATATTAATATTTATGCTGTGGATGGACAAAGGTTGATAATCGCAATGCTTTTGCAAAATGTTTAATCACCAATTGTTTTTTCCTTCTCCATATTTGGTATTTTTAACATGAGCAAAACATTTTTTAAAACTTTAAATCATTCAAAAGGGGACTAAAATATTAAAAAACAGACTTTGGGGAGAAAAGGGGACCATTTGGGAAGTATTTACTAATTTTTCCCATTTTAAAACTAAAATTTTAAAATATCAATTTTTAGTTACAAATACCAATTTGATGGCTGTGAATTTTCAGGATGTGCAAACAGAATTTTAAAATATAAATTAGGTAATGTGCGAGTCTGTAAAAAAAATTTTCCCCATAGAATAACATGGGCTTTGGCTGACCTAGACGATCTCTATCATTTATCCCCTTAAGGGAGTCCAGCATCAGGTCGGGTAGCCCAATTTTACCCGAATCCAACACGACCAGTGGTTCGGGTTGGGTCAACTACATTTTTTTCTCTTGCGGGTTGGGTTTAGTTTGCAACGAATCGGGTCGACTTGATAACATCTTTAAAAAAAATTTCATCTTTATAAAGCAGAAATTTGTGTGCTCTTTTTTCTCATGACAGTGGCGGATTTAAGCCCCCCCCCCAAAAAAAAAAAAAAAAAAAAACACTGACATTCACAATTGAATGTTGCAATTGTAAATTTTTTATTGGTCTAAAATAACGCTTTGAAAAATCTTAGCCCCCCCCCCCCTAAAGTCAAGTTCTGGATCCACCGCTGTCTCATTATGAATAGATGCTTACCCAAATTATCATAGTAAAATAAGCATCCATATCCGAATAAAGCAATGAATTAAAAAATATATATATTATTTAGAATGTAAGCTGTTGAAAACAGGCTACTTCTCCCAGAGTAACCAGATGTATGATTCATCTATTTTGGTGACTCATATCCTTTTGAAATAGATTATGAATTTAAAATGATAATTAATACTTTTTCTCTTGCATGTTTTTAAGAAGTTATAGGAATGTATATTTAGATGAATTTAGCAGACTTGTTTAAGTGGCGTTTGTAACATTGCATTGTTTTAATATTATGTGTGTGATAAGCATTAAACAATAAAACTACAAACACTAAGCTTGAAACCCATTTTTGTACACAACACACATAAATAGTTAAAAATTATTATTAATCTAATTTTCAGATTTTTAAATTTTTAACTTAGTGTATCAGTAGTTATATTGTTAATTCTTTTTAAAATGATTTACAAGCAGCGTGACAATGAAAATTTACTTTGTTTTATAAATTAAATATGTTTTGCATGATTTTAAATGAATTATTAACTCTTATTTAGTTTCAGGTTGGGTTCGGGTTGGTTTTCAGGTCGAATGAAATTTATTTGTCGGATTCGGGTCAAGTTGACTCTAATCCTTGGTAGTCCAATACTGACTTTTTACTTTTCCCATGTAATCCAACAGGATTTTGGTTGCTTTGTATTATCAGGCTATCTTGTTCAAAAAAAAGTTTTTCAAATTCTGTTTTTTGAATTCCACTATGACATTTAGATCAGGGTTTTGACTTAGCCAATGTTAGATTAGAGTCCTGCGTGGGTCGGATTTTACCCGACCCGAACCCGACAGATGAATTTTATATCAACCCAAAACCCGACAAACATTTTTTCCTCAACCCGAAAACTGACCCGAACCCGCAGTAGAGAAACTTTTACGACCCGCACCCGACCAGAACCAGCTGTTTTTAGACCCGAAACCCGAAAACTGAATAAAAATTACTTATTCATCTAAAAATCATACAAAACTTTTTTAAATTATAAAATAGAGTAAATTTTCATTGTCATACAGCTGTTAAATTATTTTAAAAAGAATTTGAAATGTAATAACTAATTGTTTAATTTAAAAATTAAAAAATCTGAAAAATATATCAATAATAATTTTTAACCATTTATATGAGTTGGGAACTTCAAGTGTAAACTAGTATGTTGTGGCCACCATAAGACTTTCTTCTATACTTTCCTATATTTTACTAAGTGCAAATAATTTAATAAAAATATTATATTTTTAAATTATCTAACAGGATGAATGCAAACATTTTTCATCTTAGAGACAACCAACTCTAAATATCCAAAGTAAGACAGTTTTATTTCCTATAAACAGCGTTCTAAAAAGTACGTTTTTATAATAGTTATCTCACATATCAGGTATGCCATAGAAGTTGAGATATAGCCTTTCCATTATCGAGGGATATTGTAGTATAGCAGCTCCACCTATTGGCTGATTAGCATCCAGATTGTTTCAACATAATGTCTTATTATGGCTTTTTCACATATCAAGTTTTGTTTGATTATACACAATAGAACCTGAGATATAGCCTCCCATTAAGTTGCAAGTATCGCTGTATAGCAGCGCCACCTGTTGAGCGGTTGACACCAAAAGTTGAGACATTAATTTAGGTCAAGGTGCATCTACATATAAATTGATATGCAAATTTGTGCTGTAGTTCTTGAGATATAGCTTCCCTTAAACTGCCGAAATCGCTGTACAGCAGCGCCACTGTTGGCCGATAAGAATTTAAATTGAATCATCATAATATCTCATAATAGCGTTTTAACATATCAAGCTTTGTTTGATTATACTCAATAGAACTTGCGATATAGCCTCCTCTTAAATCTCAGAAATTGCTGTATAGCAGCGTTACCTGTTGAGGGTTGACATAAACTAATAGGCACTAATTTAGGTCGATGTGCCTCTACATATAAATTCATATATAATTCTGAACAGTAGTTCCGGAGATACAGATGCCACAAAACTTTTGTCACACACACACAGAGACAGACATTTTCTATAAATGGTAAAATCGTGTTCTAGACCTCTCAAAACGTGTAAATCCGTTGAAAACTGGAAGTCGAAGATTTTTATGAATAGAATACTTTCTTCTAATTGAATATAGAGGAAAGTAAAAAATGCATTTCAGTTTAAATGTTTGTAATTTTTTGTTTAATACTTATAGTATGGGGAAAAAAAAATAAAAATGTATTATTTTTTGTCCGATGTGGATGTTTAATAATTTGTGGACCATGTATGTGATTCGCAGTTAAACATCTGCTTATTAAGGATCACTAATCACTTTAAATTCACATAATCAGCAACTTAGCTTCCTCCAGTTTCAGTTTTACTTGGTATATTATTTATTGGTTCTAGAGAAGACGATAAAGAATATAATCTGCCTTGATGGTATTCGTTTCCTTTATGTGTTTATTTTACATTACTTTTTTTAAAATTAAATCACAAGTATTCCCTGTATATTTACTGTATATACAAATGTAAATGGAAGAAAATTTAAAATTTCGTTAATATAAAAGCAAGGATTAAAAATTCATTAAAAATAATATCTTTAAAAAAAATAAATAAAAAAAAATTGTAAATTGAGAAATAACTTAAATTCTCAAAATGTAAAAGCGTGGTTATGTTGTATTTCTTTTACATATATATATATATATGTATATATTAACAATAGTCAATAAAAATTTATACAGTACTTTAAAATCTTCATGCAATTTCTAGATGGTCAGTTTTAGATTTGTTGAAGAAAAGAAAACGTATACGGATATTCTTATATTTTTTTCTTATGCTTGTACTGATATTTTTTTTTTTTCAGGTGGATATCCACGTATAGGAATACGGAGCTCCGACGCATGTCTAAAATCAGTTAAAGATCTATAAATATGTCTACAAATTTATGCTTTCAATTGTAAAATTTTTTTTGAAAGGTGTTTTTAAGTTGACCCGACTCGTAGAAAGCTAAACCCGACCCGCAAGAAAAAAAATTCAGTCAACCCGACCCACAAGATAAAAAGATCATTCAACCCGACCCGCAAGAGAAAAAAAATTTTCAACCCGACCTGCAGGTTGGGTCAGGTAAAATCGGATTACCTGACCCGATGCAGGACTCTAGCCAAAGTATATCAATCTTTTCTCTTTTAAGCCCATCTTTTGTTGATTTAGATGTATTACTGGAAGCATTATGTTCTTGAAACTTCCATTTTGCACCTCGTAAAAGTGTCCGAAGGGTATCATCAGACCTCAAAATAGCATCGGTTGGTAACTATCCAACTTCATTTTCTCCTTAACTCTTTGGAAATTGCATTTTCTTGCATATAAGATTGTGCCCCACACCATAACTGAACAGACTCCCGTCTGCGTACAGTAGAATCTGCAAAAATGTTGCCTTAAGTCATACCCTAGAACTGTACATGGAGAAATATATCATTTCAGACAAGAAACAATTTAGATGATTCAGATGTCAATAACTACTATTGGCAGGACTTAATGCAAAATCCTTGTAAGGTCTATACTAGGCAGATGACAGGCAATTCTATTATGGTGTGGGGTGCTATCTCATATGCAGAGAAATGCATAGCTACCAATATTTTAATTTATTCTGGAGTACTTTTAGCCCTACCTTTATTTCACACCACTTTATTTATAGAAAAAATTTCTTCAATACATAACTTCGATAAAACAAGAAAAAAATACTTTAAAAAAATAAGTGGTACGAAATAGAGACAGGGTTAAAATTACTCCGGAATAAATTAAAATACTGTCATTTATGGAAATGTGATCTCCAAAAAATTGAGGAGAAAATGAACTCTGACAATTACCAACTGATGCTATTTTGAGATCTAATACCCTTCGGATATATTTTTGGGAGGTGCAAAATGGAAGTTTCAGCAAGATCATACATCTAAATCGACAAAAAAATTGGCTTAAAAGAGAAAAGATTAATACTATTCCTCAGCCAAGTCAAAGCCATAGAAAACCTGAGGGGTTATTTGTCTCGCCAAGTATATGAAACAAACAATATCAGTCAATATATAAATCAGTA
This sequence comes from Salticus scenicus, assembly GCA_963930645.1. NCBI lineage: Eukaryota > Metazoa > Arthropoda > Arachnida > Araneae > Salticidae > Salticus > Salticus scenicus. The sequence goes on from OZ005660.1 coordinate 76,395,314, forward strand.
GTGGAGAAATGGGATAATATTCCTGAATCTTTTCTTAAAAAATTAACTCTATGCCAAATTGTGTGTTTCAAGTTATTCAGAAAAACAGTAGGGCAACATTTTACTAAATTTGCTAAAACTATATTTTTACGTGTGCTCTTATAATTTTGTAACAGTTATTTTTCACACTTTTTTGTTTTATTTTTCTGAATTAATTTCATTGATGTTAATTGCTTCAAATTTTACTAAGAACTTCATGATCTGGCAAAGATTGAGTTTAATTTTCATTGAAATATTCGTTTTTATTATCTAAATAGGAAAATATATTGTGGTCTTACACTTTTGTAACAAACTGTAGTATACATTCATTTAATTTTATTTAGTGAAGCCTACAGACGCTCTTGTATCTAACATAATTTTGCCCATAAACACATAATGTATTTATTTGAATTCTCTTTGAAGTCCCTGTATATGACAAATTTAACTTCATCTAAAGAAAAGTTTTGCATGGCATTCCTATTTGATACAGATTTAGAATATATGATTTCCTGCTACTATTTGTTCTTGAGATATGCTGATAACACATACATATAAACACACAGAACAACAGCTAAAACCCTGATCTGAGGGAGACCTTAAAATGTATAACAAAAACTCAATTTAAAAAATATGACCCCAAAACAATACTTTTTAAATATATATATTGATAAGCCCAGTGGCAGAAACATCGCGACACAGCGACATAGTCGCGGACTCAGAAAAACTGCTTGCGGACAGTTTTTGTCTGCACTGATAAAAAAATTTGTCTGCAACTTTCAAATAACAATTTTACTTACTTTTATTATTTATATTGTGTTGTGTCAAACATTGCTATAAAATATTTAATTGAATGAGATGAATTGAATGAGTACACACAATTGTTTATACTATATTGTTCTGCAGTAAAATTGTATTCGTGTATTGTTGCATGAGATCACCACTGATGTTGAGCCCCCTCCCCCCCACCCAAATCAGCTTTCAGGCTTTTTGAGTGTAAGCCATTTTCATCCCTGATTACATGCAAATTTTGCAGACAGATTATGAAATTTTAAAAGCCTGTTGCAGAGAGCTACAAAACTTTCTGCCACTGGGTTGATAAGTATCTAAGAGTCAAGTTTTGGTCTGCGATTGTCTGATATTCATTGAAACAGAGCAAACTTTCTTGGTAACTATTGTACTGTTTATTTTCAAAAATTAGAATTACTCTAAACTAATTTCAGAATTACTCTGAATTTTTCTGAAGTAATTTTATTAATGTTAATTGCTTCATTTTAATAAAAAATTGATGTACTGACATAGAATGTTTTTGATTTCCATTGAAATATTTTTTATCATCTAAATACAAAATATGTTGTAGTCTTATAATTGTGTAATAGACTGTAGTTTTTATATGTAATAATAAAATGATACTTTTAAAAAATTAAAGAACACGCTTTTATAGAAATGTGTACTAAAAAGCACAAAATATCTATCTTAGCATTAAAATGCAGGGTAAGAGAAAATCGTGTGAGTGGCACACCATAATATTTACATACACTTAAATCTTTAAATAATTTAGAATTAAACAAAAACCATTTTTAAAAAATCTCCCCTGACTGGGCTCGAACGTTAGACCTTTAGGTTCATAGCCTCACAGCAACAGCATTCACGTAGGGAAAGTCTTTCTTACAATATAGATTTTTTGTTTGCTCCCAGAACGGTTACAAACATACATACAGGTGAAGCTAATAAAAACGTGTTAAAATAATAAAATTATACTTTTAAAAAATTAAAGAACACGCTTTTATTGAAATGTGAGCTAAAAAGCACAAATTATCTATCTTTATAGTATTAAAATGCAGGGTAAGAAAAAAATTGTGTGAGTGACACAATATTACAGGGTGATTATAAAATAATTTAGAATTAAAGAAAAACCATTTTTAAAAAATCTCCCCTGACTGGGCTCGAATGTTAGACTAATTGGCAGGGTTCAACTAAATACCAAGTTTAGTTAAATTTCGTTTATTGGTTTGTGAGTTACAGTGTCCACAAAATTTGTGATACACACACACAAACTGACAGACAGACATTTTCTAAAAGCTGTCATATCGGGTTCAGGATATCCCAAAATGTGTAATTCCATTGAAAACTGGAGTTTGAAAATTTTCACGAATCCAATAACTTTCTCTATATATACATATAGAATAAAGTAAAAATGTAAATACCATTGGGATAATAAGCCATAATAGTTTTATTTTATTACGTTCTTCTGTATTCAATAGAAGAAAGTATTGGATTCATAAAAATTTTCGACTTCAGTTTTCGACAGATTTACACATTATGAGACATATAGAATACGATTTGACCATTTTTAGAAAATGTCTGTCTGTCTGTCCATCTCTGTGTGTGTGAGACAAAAATTTTATGGCAACTGTATCTCCGGAACTACTGCTCAAAATTACATATAAATTTATATGCAGATAATACTTGACCTAATTTAGTGCCAATCAACATTTGGTGTCAACTGCTCAACAGGTGGCACTGCTATACAACGATTTCCGCAATTTAATGGGAGGCTATATCACAAGATCTATTTCGTATAGGCAAACAAAACTAATATGTAAGAAGACCATCATAAGCCATTATGCTGGTGCAATTTGAATGCTTATTGGCCAACAGGTGGTGCTGCTATACAGCGATATCTGCAATTTAATGGAAGGCTATATCTCAGGAACTACTGCACAGATATGCATATAATTTTGTATGTAGATGCAACTCGACCTAAATTAGTGCCTACCAACTTTTGGTGTCAATTGTGCAACTGGTGGCGCTACTATACAGTGGTTTCCGCAATTAAAGGGGAAGGCTATATTTCAGGTTCTATTGCATACAATCAAAGAAAATTTAATATGTAAGAAGGCCATTATGAGACTTTATACCAGTTCAATTTGGATGCTTATCGTGCAAAACAGCGATTTCCGCAATTTAAGGGAAGGCTATAGCTAAGGACCTACTGCACAATCGCATATAAATATACATGTAGATGCACCTTGACCTAAATTAGCACCTATAAACTTTTAATGTCAACTTATCAACAGGTGGTGCTGCTACACATCAATTTATGCAGTTTAAGGTAAGGCTATATCTCAAGTTCTATTGCGTATCATCAAACAAAATTTGATATATATGAAGGCCATTTATTAGACATTATGCTGATTCAAGTTGGATGCTTACAGAGGGCAATTGATGGCGCTGCTATACTGGAAATTTCCTCGATAACGGAAAGGTTATATCTCAACTTGTGTGGCATATAACTGTGCAAAACTTGATGTGTGAGACAACCATTTTAAAAATGTTATTTATAAACAAGTAAAACGGTCTTTCTTTGTATATTTAGTGATAGTTTTCTTTAAGATGAAAATCGTTTGCATTCACCATGTTAGATAATTTTAATAAATAATAGCTTTAATAAATTTTTTGCCCCTAGTGAATTTGTGTAGAAAAATATAGAAGAAAGTCTTGTGGTTGCCACAACATACTAGTTTTTTAATATAAATTCTTATGCTTATGTGTCGCTTTTAATAGTTAGGTTAACAGAATATATTGTGCAATGTTGTCTGAACTACGTGCTTTGTCTGCCTTGCTATGCATATAATTGTCAAAACTTACTTAAATAATCTGGTGTGCCACTCACATGACTTTCTCTTACCCTGGAATTTAAAACTAAAAATACAAACTGGAAATTAAGGGGTAAAAAACAAGTACTGTTATGTAAACCTATGTTAAAAAAATTCAAATTAGGATTCTGAACAGATTTAATTGACAAATAATATGTGTGGGAGGACTACTGCTGCCTTCAACATCCCATTTTATTATTATATATACATTTATATAGAATTTAAGTCTGTTATTAAATACAAAAGTTCATTTAAAATTATTCAGATGGCTTTCATACGCAACATTTCTTAAAATTTATCAATTTTGATCAAATTTTAAGCATATTAATTCAAAATACAACATTTGGATAATTTAAAATTACTTGTTTTTAATTTACTCTAAGTGTCTCAGGCAAAGATCAAGCATTAAAACTTGACTTCGGTATTCAGGAAGCCTCAAAATGTGTAAATAAATAAAAAAAAAAAAAAACAAGCAGTGAATATTTAGCTTAAAAAAATACGTTATTAACCATATGGCCATGAAGAATTAATTTCAATTCCTAAGCAGCTTTCCTGGACATGGTAAAATATTATAGAAAAGCACTTCCACTAACAATAAAAAAGAATATTATGGCTTAAATGTTGGCCAGTGTATATCTTTTGAAAATTATGTAAACACCACATGATGCACTTAAATATAATCCAATATTAATAACAGACGGCACAACCTGAAATACACTTCCATCAGTTTCAAGTATCGTCGTACTACAAGGTCTGGCTTTTAATTTCCACGACTGACGTAACTGTAGGCGAACGAAAAGCCGGAAGATGGCGCTAGTGATTGCATATTGAAGAGCGTTTTCTTGCGCATGTGCAGTGCAATCGGCGCCATTCTGAAGTAAGTTGTTCTCTTGGAAAGGCGCATTTAAACGTAGCTCTTAAATTCCTATTGTCAAAGTGAAAATGGAGCAGAGAATTAACATTAAATTTTGCTTCAAATTGGGCAAGACAGCTGCGGAAACGTACGAAATGTTAAAACAAGTTTACGGCAAGGAAGCATTATCCCGCTCAAGAACTTTTGAATGGTTTAAACGCTTTCAGGACGGGCGAGAAAGTGACGAAGATGATCCACACACAGGTTGGCCGCAGTCCGTACGCACGCCGGAAGCAATTGAAAAAGTTCGCGATATGGTGACATGTGATCGTCGATTGACTATTCGAGTACTCGCCGAAGAATTGAACATGGACAAAGACACCGTTTGTTTAATTTTGACAATGCCCGCCCTCACAATGCGTTGCCTGTGAAGCGATTCTTAGCCCAGCATGGTGTCGTTGAGATGCGGCATCCACCATACTCTCCAGACCTAGCACCTGCAGACTTTTTCCTGTTTCCTAAGCTGAAAAATTCGATGAAGGGAACAAGATTTCAGGATGTCGAAGCCATCAAGAAAACCGTAACGTCAGTATTAAAGAGCATTCCAAAAGAGGACTTTAAAACTGCTTTCCGAAATTTGTACAGTCGAGCACAGACGTGCATTACGGCTGATGGGGATTACTTTGAATCATATTAAATGACTACGTGTTTAACTTTTTTTTCTTCTGAGTTATTCTATGAGTCCTGGAAATTAAAAGCCAGACCTTGTATAATCTAGTTGTTTTGAATACTTCTTTAAACGAACAGTGAATGATTTCCATACCATACTCTACATGAAACATGTTTTTACGAACATAAAAGATATAAATTCATTTTATTTGGCTTAGTGCAGTTTATAGTTGTTAAACTCTACTTACCTACAATTTTTCCCATAGATAAAATGTATTTGAATTCTCTTGGGTGTCCCTGTACACGAATCATTTGTTTGCTCTGCACGAAAGACTTAGTGTAGCATCCCTATATCATATAAATTTAGAATACTAAGTTTGAACTTTCTGCTTTTATTTGTTCTTGAGATATGCTGATGATAGACACACACACACACAGACAAACAGACCAGCTGTTAAAAATATGATTTTTGGATTCAGAGGACCTTAAATCGTGTAAATATAACAAAAACTCGACTTCAAAAATTTGACAAAAAAACAGTACTTCTCTACCATTTACATGCGTAAGAGAAAGTAAAACTAGTATGTTGTGGCCACCACAAAACTTTCTTCTTTTTTTTCCTATATAAATTTACTCAGTTCAACTACAAAGACTATTATTTATTAAAATTATCTATCATGATGAATGCAGGCGATTTTCATCTTGGAGAAAACTAATACTAAATATATATAAAAAAAAAAAAAAAAAAAAGCACAATTTAACTAACATCTCAAAAAATGCGTTTTCATACTGGTTATCTCATGTATGAAATTTCGTACAGCTAAATGCCATAGAAGTTGAAACATGCATTCCCGTTCTCGGGAAAAACTGTACTGTAGCAGCGCTAAATATTGGTAGATATACATCCAGATTGAATCGGCGTAATATCTCATAAAGGCTTTATCACATATCAAGTGTTGTTTGATTATACACATTAGAACCTGGAATATAATCATTCCTTAAGCTGAGGAAATCGCTGTATAGAAGCGCCACCTATTGAGCAACTAGTATCAAAAGTTGCTTCGCTGTAACTTATGTCAGGGTGCATCCACATATAATTTTTTATACAATTTTGCACAGTAGTTCCTGAGATATAGCCTTTTTTCAAATTGTGGAAATCACTGCATAGCAGCGCCATCTGTTGATTGGTTGACACCGACTGTTGATAGGCACTAATTTATGTCAACCCGGGAGCAGGAGCCCAAGACGAGCTTTTGAGCGATTTCAGTATTTTTTTCTTTTTTCAACAAAGCGATATAGAAAGGAGTTTCCTTAAATATATAATGATCAGCGAAGGGGACAAATCCTGTTAGTACATAATAAAACTGTCTTTCTTTGGATATTTTGTGTTAGTTTTTTCTAAGATGAAAATTATTTGTATTCATCATGTTAGATAATTTTAATAAATAATAGTTTTAATAAATTATTTCCCCTTAGTGAATTCATATAGGAAATATAGAAGAAAATCTTGTGATGGCCACAACATACTTGTTTTTAATTAAAAGAAATAAATTGCAGGAATCTGCATCTATAAAGGCAGGTCTCCTGACTGACTTGCTTGCTTACTCAGCAATGCCGAGTCAAACTAATGGAGACATAAATGTGGAATTTTATGAGATTATTTCTTTAGTGACGTGATTTAAGAAGTTATTTTTTGAAGTTTCCCCGCAAACAGAGCGATAAAAGTTGTTTTCCGTATTTCTCACCATATCTTAATGAAAGAAAACAAGAAAAAATAAATAAAAAACCGGATATCCGGTCCATCCCTATTGCTAAGTAATATTTTCTTCTTTTTGTAATAAGTAATTATTTCCGGCAGTTACAATATGCATTGTTTAATAAATATTAACATAAATATATAGATTTTTGTCATTAAATTAAATAGAAAATAAATCTATTTTTTAAAATATTTAAGAATACAGTAAATCATGATAAAAATAGTTGCCTAATACAATACGACATATCTGTTCGACATTATTATTATTTCTTCAATAATTTGGCTTTGTCAGACACTTCTATTATCAGTATTTTATAAGAAGGGGGAATTTTTAAAGAAAGTACGCAAGAACTTTTAATGGTGCTCCTTATTATGTACGTCCTTATTACGTACTTTTTATTATGCTCTTTATAATACCATTAATAAGCTTCAAATATCACTTTACTGAAGTTAATTTAATCTACAATACTTATACAGGATGGCTACAGAAATTCAGAAAAAAATTTCCCTGAATTTTCCATGACTAATTCTGACAAATTTCCATGATTTCTGTTATCTATTATATACATTCCATAACTTTGTGCATATCACACACTTGTGTAATATGCTCGCTAAACCACTGCAATTCAAAATCTATACTGATGGGCAAAAATATCTGTCCTTTATATTTTTTTTTCTGTGTTCACTTAAAAAGGAAAATAAAATGAAAAATTCAAAATTCTGGAGAAATTTATTAGCAAAATTATAAAAATATGACTCATTTTAATTGCACAACATATTATTTCTCGTGTTGTACTAATTTTCTTTTTAATGTTAACTTAGCGAGATTTAACTAGAAAGCAACCAATCCTGTGCAATCATGGTCAAGATAACATCCGTTTGGCGATCTTAGTCATACTTGCTGGGCAAAAATGAAAATTTCCATGATTTTTGGGTGTTTTAACAAAATTCCCTGATTTTTCTCTAATATTTCCAGATTGATAAAGTATCCTGATTTTTTCATAATTTCCCTGATTGTCGCCGCCCTGTTATACTTAAAAATACCATTAAAAAGAACCAGTTTTCAAAAAAAATTTCCGTCATTTAAAATTAATTTTTTTTTTTTTTTTTCAAATTTTGCTACATATTTCATCTAACAAATGAATTGGTCTTTATTTATTTATTTTTTTTTCAGAATGATGTGTGCTTTAATCTTACAGATAAAATGAATATTAACTGCCAAAATATAATGTATTTTGGCAATATGACCCAAAAAAGCAGAAATTTTGATAATTTTTAGAAAAATGATAAAAAATTTGGGAATCAGCTTTCAAAATTTTTTTTGCTAAATTATTATTATTTACTAATTGGGCAGGGTTCAAAAATACCACGTAGAATTTATCAATAGACTTGGGAATTTTTTTTTTTTTAAAGAAAGCAGAAATTTAATTAACAGACTGTGGTGAAAGAAAGCTTTTATAAATCAAAATACAAAGTTCAATATTCCAACATATATCAGGAACATAAAAAAAGAGTTAAACAGTTAAAAGAAAGGGGGGAAAAAAAAGGATCCTATAAAAACTAACAATAATAAAAGTGCATTAGAGGACTAGGGTTAAAAAGTAATTCGTTTAAACTTTAAGTAAACACCATAAATTGCAAAAAACTAGTAACAATTGTTTTGAGTCGAAATAGAAAAACAACCCTTCGTCGAGCAAACAAAGTAGGCACAAGTGCTGCAAACAAAGCGGCAACTCACACAGCAAAAACAATTGCACCACCGGCCATTAAAAATTCTCTTTAATATCAATATTTATAATGCCCCCTACAATTCTAAAAAATATGTCCTATTTGCTGCCAGATATTCTCTATAATTTCAGAAAATACACATAATTTACAAAAAAATTACATTGTTAGAACGTATTTTTTGTAATTATAGAAAATTTCTGGCAGCAAATAGGACATATTTTTTACATTGTAATGTTAATCATTCAGAAATGTTTAATCAACATAACTTTCCTGTATAAAAATTTTACACATGTAGTTTGGCGTAATTTTAACTAATAAATGTTGAGTTATAACCATATAGGAAATTGCAGAAGATGAGTAATAGCAGCACCACTTTTCGGTCAGTATACCATTGATTAAAACACTTGTATATGTAGGAAGGGATAGGGAGGAGGTTTTTTTCTAAATCAGTGTTAAATCGATTTATCTCTATATTGCGATATTAGATGGAAGATAAATCGATTTATAGAATCGCTACATCGCCTAGTCCTATCCAGGTCATTTTACATAAGAATTTGCAAAAATGGTGTTGTGGCAATTTTCATGCTGAGCTGTGTATTTATCAAAATGCCAAAAATGACTGTGATAGGTCTATACATTGATACTTATGTCATATCATAGCAAATATACTGAAATTTTGGCGTTAATTTGCATCTTTTTATTATTATTATTCATAGTGATCTTACCATTCATTTTGCTGGAAAAAGCCTTTTTCAAGAAAAAGACCGGTTTTTTAAAAAAAATAAAAGCTGGTCTTTATTGTTTTTTTTTTTTTTTTTTACTTAAGTATCTTATGTATTTAACAAATAGTGTTATACGTTACTAATGTCATTTTGTGTAAAAAAAATAATCAAAATCTAATTATATTGTGAAATTTAAAATAATTCTTAATTTTTTTGTTATTATAGCATCTAATAAGCAGTGTGGTGTGATAAAAACATTTTAGCATCCATTTTCCATTATCATTGGAATGATTGTTACTGTCCTATATCGATTTTCCACTATGAACATAAATAAAATCATTTATTTATGGGGGAGGGTGGTTATAAAAGTTATTGTTAATTTGCATAGTTTTCTATTTTATATTTAGAGCTTCAAGTACTTCTCTTTTTTTAATCACATCACATGGGGGAATTCTGGGTCACTCTCTTTATGTGGTAAATAATGGTCACTAACTTTTCAGCATTAAAAAATTTTTTTTACAAAACATCTAAATTATACCTAAGTTATCCTTAAACATTCTCAGGGGTTAATACAGGTTGATTTTACTACCTTTTATGGGTACTAGTGATGGCACGAAGCACAGTTTGGCCGAAGCGCCGAATACCGAAGCTTCGGCCAACTAATCGCCGAAGCTCCGGCATCATTGTAGGATTGTTTTGCAGAAGTCATAAACAATAAATTATTCACAGAACACTTTGAAAATTCATCGGCTAAAGAGCTGGAAGTATATATAAGCAATCCGCTTTTAAATAGAACACATTGTCTGTTGGAATTGGTGGAGATGGAGAGAGAATAAAAAAAGATTATCTGATTCGGCCAAATGCTATTTGTTAGACATTTTAAGGTCTATCTTAAACAAACTTATATTAAGCAGAAAAAAACTGCAATAGAATTATTTTAGAAAATTTCAATTTGACTAGTATGTAAAAGTTTCAGACTCAGTAAAGACAAAAATATTTTTAAACTAAAATTAATTTATTCATGGAAATATAATAGATTAGGAAAAAAACAATTATAACAATTATTCAGAAACAATTTAATATAAATATATATATAACAAAATTTTCAAATTCAATGTAACAAAATTAATTTTCAACATCAATTCAAAATCATATTACCTCTCCAATCACATATTTGGGTTACTTGATAATACATGGAAGAAAAAAACGAAGTCTTTTGGTATCAAGTCCTTTTACATGGTCTACACATGACCAATGTGGAAGATGGAACAAACAACATCACATCACACCAGTACAAGCATTTTACCAGAAGAACGATCAGACACATATGTTGTAACACCGAAACCATATTGAAGAAAAACAGATGAATCACTAGTTGAAAATCAAAACTCTGCACAAGAATTTTCGAAGATCGCGGTCGCCAAATGACCAGCGAATACCATTGAAAAATAAATAAAGTTCAGCTAAACTATACCACATTTCATGGTCGCCGAATGACCAATGAATAGAGCGTGTAAATTACTTGAAGATCGCGGTCGCCAAATGACCAGCGAATGCCATTGAAAAATAAAGTCAGCTAAACTATACCACACTTCATGGTCGCCAAATGACCAATGAATAAAACGTGTAAATTACTTGAAGGTCGCGGTCGCCAAATGACCAGCGATTTCGATAAATCATTAAAGTTCAAGAAAACAAACTTAGCATAAAAAGTCCTCAAATAAACTAATCATTTAAACTTCTGAAGAAACTATTGCATATCAAAAAACCTCAAACTTGAACGATTGTAAACAAATATTAACATTATAAAACTATCAAACGTAACAACAACAATTTAACATTCGATTTACCTAAGTATTTAAATATGAGTTCATCGTACAGAACATAACTATTACAAAAGAACAGCCGCCCGCAGCTATTCAAACCCGGACTCCAAGCCAAGGCTAGCAGGAGCACACTAGAACTGAACTCAGCTGAAACTGAAGTATCTCCCAAACATCACGGCCTTATATTCTATCTAAACAAACTGATCTGCATAACAACGTTGACCGCCGCGCCACGACATCCGGTGGTGAAAATTGAAACATAATAAAAAATGACAATTTTCAAGAAGTGGCAACAGCTCAAACAAGAAAGATTATGCAGACGAGGAAATGGCAACGCCGACATAGTAAACAAAGTAACGATGTTTGAAAAGAATAGATGCAAAGTAAATTTTAAATATCAAAAAGGATTTAATAAATAAAGGTAAGTTTAAATATATATTTTTAAGATAAAACAATAAGTAAATTCAAATGTTTCTTAATTTTAATATGAGGACATTGATATGGATATCAAATGCCCCCCACCGCAATATTAAAAATAATCCAAAAACTATATAAGAAAACAACATTTTAAATATTACCAAGAATTTGCTGCATATCCATTCATCTTAAGTCCATAGTATCATAGAAAAATGCAGGGTATCACATGGCTTTACAAAAAGACGAAAAACAAAGTATCACCAATGATACTCTGAAAGAACAATTTGGTTAAGAAGAAAAAGTACTATTGCATGCAATTCATATAATTTCCCCCACACAATGCAAATCAAATACATATATATGAAAAACAGTATGAGAAATGGTTATATATACAATGATAATGTACAGGTATATAATATGCAATAAATATGAAATATGAAAATATGATAACACATACACAAGGCGCCTTGCATTTCATTCATTCATACCATTATATACACTATTTACAAAATTTGCAAAGGTAAGGAAAAATTTCAAAAAAACTTTAACAGATATATATAAAAAGAGAAAGATGCAGCAATTTACTGGAAAAATTAACTAGAACAAAATTATTATATTAAGTATTTAAAGAAAAATTAATTTTATAAATTTTAATAAGTCACCTTTAGTCATAGGCTTGGTAAACGGGTCGGCAAGATTTAATTTAGAATTTATATATTCGAGGTTAAACTTTCCCTCGTCAAACCAGTCTCTAATAAAAAACAATTTTATATTTACGTGTCGAGTATGGAAGTTTTCTATTCTGGATTTAGTAAAACGAATGGCTGCCTGATTATCTGCATATAAAGTAGGTATATCAAAGTTATTATTTATAAGTTTTAAATTGGAGCACTCACATAAAATATTATAAAACCAATCCTGCTCCCTTACACAATCACACATAGAAATAAACTCTGATTCCATAGTTGATATAGTGACACCTTTTTGTTTATTTGTGCGCCACGAAACGGCAGCACGGTCCAACAATACCAACTGACCCCCCATAGAAACGTAATCGTCTATTAGCGGCGAAGTCGGCGTCAGAGTAAGAAATTATTTTAATATCTGTGCAATTGAGATAGAGTTTATAATGACTGGTATATTTAATGTAACCTATAAGTTTAAGTAAGCCTTGCCAATGTTTAAAACCAGGATTTTGTTGGAACTGAGAAAATATATTTGTGGCATATGCAATATCAGGTCTTGTACGGTTTGCTAAAAAAGAAATACAACCTAAAAGATTCCTGTAAGGTAAATGAGATGCTTCTTCAACATCAGACTGAACAACTGGACAATCACTCTTAGAAAATTGTACACCTTTAACTATAGGCAAGGAAGAGACAGGTATCCGATGGTTTTGAAACCTCTCATTAACTTCGGCAATATATTGACCTTGATGGATCAAAACCCCAGTATCCGTGTACTCGAATTCCACACCTAAAAGCTTACGAGTGGTACCCAAAATTTTTAAGTCAAATTTAGACTGTAAAAGGTCTAAAATGTTATTTGCCTGCGATTCAGTCCTGGAAAAAATAACTATGTCATCTACATAAACCAATAACACGGAAAAATCAGAATATGAATATGCACAATTACAATTTTCAAATTTATTAAAACCAAGTTCCAACAATACTTTATTTAACTCGTAAAACCATAACCTACCAGATTGATGCAGCCCGTACAATGCTCTGTCCAATTTACACACCCAATCTTCTTTGCCTTTTTCAGCAAAACCAGTTGGTTGATTCATGTAAATTTCCTCGTTTAGAGGAGCGTATAAATAAGCGCATTTTACGTCACATTGTACGTTAAACCACCCGCAGTATGAGACCAGCAAAGAAAAGAAAAACCTTACGACAGAAAAATTTATGACAGGTGAGAATGTTTCATCATATGATTCTCCCTGGACCTGGTTGAAACCTTGCGCGACCAACCTTGCTTTATACCTAACTATGGTACCAGACTCGTCACGCTTGACTGTATAAACCCAGCGGTTTCCTAACACAGATTTATTCACAGGAAGTTTCACAAGATGCCAAACACCTCTAGTAGTCATACAATTCAATTCTTCAAGCATAGCCTCATGCCACTTATCAAACTGTTTAGATTTTTGAGCCTGCTTATACGTTCGCGGGACCACCACATCTAGTCAGCTAGTTGTGCTGGACGCGGAAGGTATAACGATAGGGTTAACAACACCAGAAAAAGTATTAAATTTAGAAAAATCAAAGTCATTAGAATTAAAAATTAAACCATTATCATTACAAAATTTCTCGACTTCCTTTGGAGTGCGTTGACATGACCTCTTGCCTTCACCGTCAGGGTAGTAGTAAATGTCGATCTTCTTTCCCTTAGGCCTAGGCACAACCTTTCTGTACCAGATCGGATTAGTCTTCCAGCTGGGAGACGAAGCTTGAGGAGAAACTGGAGTGATAGGAGAAGCAGGAGTGGCAGGGAGGACGGTTGGAACAACATCTTCAGTCTCGCTGGGCAAGACACCAGAGGGTCCAGGCTCCGGATCAGTATGACACCGGTCAACGGTCCATGGCTGCTCCTCTGGGACAAGCACCAACTCAAAAGAAGAGTCGCCCATCACCGCTCCACTGCGTGACACATCACTGCTCTCAACAAAAGAAACATTTATCGTCTCAACCACCTTCTTGTCCTCTTCCAACCAGATCCTGTATCCACGGGTACGTAAGGCATATCCAACAAGGACACCACGTTTGGACTTAGCATCTAACTTGTTCTTGCGCCTGACCTTAGGAACTCCGACATAAGCTAAAGTGCCAAATGGCCTTAAATGTCTTACTGAAGGCTTATTACCAGAATAGAGTTCAATAGGTGTTTTAGAATTTTTACCATGACAAATTCTGTTCCATGTATATGTAAAATGCATACATGCTTCAGGCCAAAAATCGTCAGACAAGCCACTAGATTTAAGCATTGCCCGAACACAATTCATTATTGTCTGGTTAAATCTTTCACAAACCCCATTCTCCTCTGGTGTATAGGCATTAGTCAACTCATGTTTTACTCCATTTTCTCTACAAAAAGCCTTAAACAGTTCATTCTCAAACTCTCTGCCATTATCCGTTCTCAAAACTTTCAACTTGGTCCCTAGAAATCTTTCTGCTCGTAGAACGTGTCTTTTAAAGACTTCGAAACACATAGATTTCTCCTGGAGAGGATAAACAGAAGTTTTACCTGAAAAATCGTCTATAATAGACACAAAAAAACGTTCACCCTTCTTTCCAGAAATTTTAACAGGACCCCAAGTATCAAGGAAAATTCTATCTAATGGCTTTTTAGATGAAGAAGAACTAAGAGGCTTGAAAGAGACACGATTTTGCTTACTCAAATGACAGGGATCACAAAAAAAATTATCAACAGATTTTAAATGAGGAAGACCTTTAACTGCAGAATTACGAATAGTATTATAAATTAAATCAGGACTAATGTGATCAAAACGCAAGTGCCATGTGTCTATATCTTTAACATTGGCAGTTTTAATTACTGGCGAAGCTGAAATTTCAGCATTAAAATTTAGATCAACATTAGTTTTGGAATTCTGCCCCCCATTCATTTTAACATTATGATTATTTCTTATGATTTTTGGAAAAGTATAATAAATCCCGTCATAGAGCTTAGCAGAAAAAAGAAACTTGCCATATTTATCGACCACATTTAGTTTACCAGCCTTTCCAGTAAATTTAGCACCACCCTGGTCGAATCTAGAACCGCTTAACAAATTTTTTCTTAAATTTGGTGAGAAAAGGACATTCCAAAGTTTTATAATAGTACCATTAAAATCTAATTCAACTTCCCCTTTCCAGTAATGGGGAAAGTAACCCCGTCAACAGCCATGTGCAACTCGTCACCAGAAATTTCGGTGAAATTACAAAAAGCAGATTTATTTTTGCAGAAGTGGTGAGAGGCGGCGGTGTCAAAAGCCCAGCTTCCCTCTCTATTAAAACCACTTAAGTTAGCTTCAGCAATGTAATTCTGAGCTTTAAAACCTTTATTTTTACGGGGGGGGGGGGGGAGTTTTATCACGTTTTGGCTGTTGAGCGGAGTCACCTTTTTTTACAAAATTACCTTTAAATGTATTATCCCTAACAGATTTATCATTACTTAACTTTACCCGGCAATCTTTACTAATATGACCCTTTTTTCCACATCGCCAGCAAGTAAAAACAGGCCTTTTCTTAAATTTGACACTCTGGGCTTCGATATTACAATCAACCCTAGATTTGTCAATATTCCTGAGCTGGAGACGAGTCTCCTCAGCACACAATTCAGTTACGATATTTTTAAAAATAAAGTCTTTATCAGGCCACCTTAAAATTTGCTGGACGATTTGGTCAAACTTATCGGGCAAAAAACGTAAAATCTGAAAACACAGATACTCGTCATTTATAGGTTTACCAATAGATTTTAATTGATCAGATATTTTTGAAATTTTTGCGGCATAAATTGCCATAGATTCGCCATGGTCAAAAAAACAAGACATTAATTCAGAATATAACTTCATATGGTGACTTCTACTGTCTGGTTGGAAATTGACTTTGAGGATTTCCCAAGCTTTAGCGGGATCATCACATTCGCTAATTAAACTCCGATATTCTGGTTCGATATTTAAATAGATTAAGGACATAGCAGCATTCTGCCTTCTCTTAAAATCATTTATAGATTCAACAGTGACAGTATCACTTTTTACAGGTTGCTCTTCGATACCAGTTACGATATCGTAGGCATTTTTTTCCATTAAAAGGAACTTGATGTCGCATTTCCAACCAGAGTAATTATGAGAATTAAGTTTAATTATTTGAGGTACTAAATTATACGCCATGATTAACCAATTTAAATATATCACCAAAGAAACAAATTGAATCCACTGAGTCTACAAAAAAACTAGTCAAAAAGAACTTTATTTAAACTGGGCCCATAACCCAGATGTTAGACATTTTAAGGTCTATCTTAAACAAACTTATATTAAGCAGAAAAAAACTGCAATAGAATTATTTTAGAAAATTTCAATTTGACTAGTATGTAAAAGTTTCAGACTCAGTAAAGACAAAAATATTTTTAAACTAAAATTAATTTATTCATGGAAATATAATAGATTAGGAAAAAAACAATTATAACAATTATTCAGAAACAATTTAATATAAATATATATATAACAAAATTTTCAAATTCAATATAACAAAATTAATTTTCAACATCAATTCAAAATCATATTACCTCTCCAATCACATATTTGGGTTACTTGATAATACATGGAAGAAAAAAACGAAGTCTTTTGGTATCAAGTCCTTTTACATGGTCTACACATGACCAATGTGGAAGATGGAACAAACAACATCACATCACACCAGTACAAGCATTTTACCAGAAGAACGATCAGACACATATGTTGTAACACCGAAACCATATTGAAGAAAAACAGATGAATCACTAGTTGAAAATCAAAACTCTGCACAAGAATTTTCGAAGATCGCGGTCGCCAAATGACCAGCGAATACCATTGAAAAATAAATAAAGTTCAGCTAAACTATACCACATTTCATGGTCGCCGAATGACCAATGAATAGAGCGTGTAAATTACTTGAAGATCGCGGTCGCCAAATGACCAGCGAATGCCATTGAAAAATAAAGTCAGCTAAACTATACCACACTTCATGGTCGCCAAATGACCAATGAATAAAACGTGTAAATTACTTGAAGGTCGCGGTCGCCAAATGACCAGCGATTTCGATAAATCATTAAAGTTCAAGAAAACAAACTTAGCATAAAAAGTCCTCAAATAAACTAATCATTTAAACTTCTGAAGAAACTATTGCATATCAAAAAACCTCAAACTTGAACGATTGTAAACAAATATTAACATTATAAAACTATCAAACGTAACAACAACAATTTAACATTCGATTTACCTAAGTATTTAAATATGAGTTCATCGTACAGAACATAACTATTACAAAAGAACAGCCGCCCGCAGCTATTCAAACCGGGACTCCAAGCCAAGGCTAGCAGGAGCACACTAGAACTGAACTCAGCTGAAACTGAAGTATCTCCCAAACATCACGGCCTTATATTCTATCTAAACAAACTGATCTGCATAACAACGTTGACCGCCGCGCCACGACATCCGGTGGTGAAAATTGAAACATAATAAAAAATGACAATTTTCAAGAAGTGGCAACAGCTCAAACAAGAAAGATTATGCAGACGAGAAATGGCAACGCCGACATAGTAAACAAAGTAACGATGTTTGAAAAGAATAGATGCAAAGTAAATTTTAAATATCAAAAAGGATTTAATAAATAAAGGTAAGTTTAAATATATATTTTTAAGATAAAACAATAAGTAAATTCAAATGTTTCTTAATTTTAATATGAGGACATTGATATGGATATCACTATTTATCTGCTCCAAGTAGCAGTATATATAGTGAAAGGTTATTTTCTGAAGCTGAAAATGTGTATGAGGAAAAAGGGAATAGAATTCTTCCTAAAAATGCAAGAACATTGATTTTTTTTGCATCATAATTTTAAATTGTGTGATAAATGATAAAATAAAGTAAGGTTAATTAAACCTTGTATGTAATATGATGAAAATAAACATAAAAAACAATTTACAGTATCTCAGTTATTAACCTAGAAAACATTTTATCATTTGATAATAATAAATAATCTAGAATAAATTTTATAACTTTAATTATCTGGAATAAATATTTAGAATTTAGATCTAGGGTGGATGTGCAAGTACTAGGCATCCTCCTCATATTCTGGTTTATAAATAATAAATAAAAGTTCAGCTTTTATTTATTTTTCAACAATTCTCTGCATGTTTTATAATCCTGGGTTATTGTTAATCTTGATTATTGACTATATTGTTAATTTTGATTATTGACTATACATGACTATGACTAAGTTTCAGAAATATTTAAAGAATGTTTCATGCAATATTTTAATAGCTTCATTTTAAAGCAACTAAAGTTGTTCGTATAATTAAATAGTTAACTAAATATAATGTAACTTATTTCTTAGCAACTTCCAATTTAAATAGAATATATTATTAATTGTTGTATGATTTATGGTTCCAAAGGGTCAATGCACACAAACTTTTAAATTAAACATAAATTTCTACTATGTTTTATTATAAGGTACCATTGTGCATAACTTAAATGACAATATTTTATATAATAATAATTGTTAAAAGAATATTCACAACATAAATTGTTATAGGCCGAATTGGCCGAATCATGCTCATTATTCGGCCAGGCCGAAGCTTCGTTCCAACTCTAATGGGTACCTTCACAAAAATCAACCTGGCAGAAAAGGTACCTTCACAAAAATCATACAGCTAAAATCAGTACTTTCACAAAAATCTTAGTCATCCCAGCAAAATTTGACATTTTAAATGGGAACATTTTCGAAGAAAAGTAACCTATTTGTGCATTTCTGTTGATATGATTCATGAAGCAAGAATCACGCAGAAAAGTTTTAATCTACACACAAGCGTTTGCTACGAGCGAGAAACGGTGTAACATAAGCAAACAAAACAATCCTCGTGTGTATTGATACAGACACGGTCTGGAGTTGTGGCCATAGTGTACTGTTTGCTGATTCGTCAGGTGGTTTGACATTTTGGTGACTGTATGGTGATGTGTCTATCCTTCCTGATATAATTCAGTGATACTACTAGCACAAATAAAAACAACTTCTACTTACACTCTCTCTACTGAACTGTTTACTTCCCAGAGTAAGAAATGGAGTAAGTTATTTCTTACTCCGTGGTTTACTTCAGAGAGAAGTGAGTTTTGGTTCCTGTCCAGCTATAAGCCTCACACTAACTGCAGAGCGTTATTTTTATTATTTTACTTAGTTTGAGCTCCCCCCCACACACACACATACAAAAAAAAAAAAAAAAAAAAAATCACAAAAATAGGTATTAAGTTTGAAATCCTGGATTGGTCCCTGATTCTATTTTCTTATATCAAGTTAAAAAACAAATCAGTATGCAACAAATAAGAAGAAAAAAAGACTCTTTGCACTAATATAAAAACATCTTCAAAAAAAGATTGTCACTGAAAATCATGATTTTTTTTTTTTTGTACAGATCCATATCAGTGAAACATTTTTTAAAAAACAATTCTATTGGTGCTGTTTTTTAATAGCAAATAGTGAAGCTTCTCATACGTACATACATTTTTTCATCATTATTTTTAAAATTAAAAGTATACCTACTGATATATCTCTCAGTTTACTGGGGTAATTCTTGGTCAGTGATGTTTTTTGTTAGTTTTTTTTTTTTCTGTGTAAATAATGTTAGTATTAAGGATGCAATGAATACTTGATATCTATTCGGTATTCGGACTATTCAACGACTTTCTCTTACCCTGAAATTTAATACTATAAGTACGATAACGAGTACTGTTATGTAAACCTATTGCCTATGTTAAAACAATTTAACTTAGGTTTTGGAACAGCTTTATTTGATGAATAATTCTATGTGAGGGGGGGGGGGGGGGGCGACCGTCTTTAAAAAAGTCGCGAACATTGTTCCTTTAAAAAAAAAAAGGAACAGTTGGTGATTAAATGTTCTACAAAAGCTTTCGATTCCCAATCTTTCTCCAACTAAGAGATAATGGTGAATATCCATTTCAAACTTGCTTTATGAGATTTTAGAACCTGTAAAGAAATAGAATTGTTAAATATTTCTTGCTCATGTGATTATTTTTTGACCACCTCCCCCTTTATTAATCTCCATCTAGCGATCAGCAATCAAACATTCTGCAGAAGTCTTGTTTACCAATCTTTACCAACCTGCAACATAAATTATATTAATAATATTCATTTTAAACTTGCTTTATTAGATTCTAGAAGTAGAATTGAAAGAGTTTAATATTTCTTACTATGTAATTATTTTTTTTCTATCCTCCCCCTTTCCCCATCTCTGGATAGTGATCAATGATCAATTCTAGAAACAATAAAGCAATAGAAATGCTCAAAATTTCTGACATATGTAATTATTTTTAGACCTTTATCGCTGAACATATGAATCTATTTTTTCGCAATTAAATTAAATCTTTATGGTGTCATATCTATACCAAATTCGTAAACATGGGAGAAATGAAGAATAGATTTTTCAGGTAGGGATATTTTTTCCAAATCAATTTTAAAAAATTAATATTCGGTTAGTTTTATGCATATTTGAAACTAATAAATAGCTACTGCTACTTTTATATGAATGATTAATGTACACATCACTGATTAATGTAAAATTCATATTCTATATTTGTTTGAAAAAATTGTTTTTCTCTTGGTGTGAAATTTTAATAGGGTCGTATGTGGATATAAATGTTATTGCAGGTATATTCATGGGTGAAAGTATAAAGTTTTCGCTGGACTGAAGTACATATATATATATATTGTAATATTGGGTAAAACATAATAAACTCATACATAATGTATGCAGATATTCAAAACATACATTTCCAAAGGTTACATTAATAAGCATAAGTATGGAAACTTAGCAAAATTATTTATTAATATATTTGAATTAACATTAATAGGGCCTGATTCAGAAAAAAAATTGGGACCTTTATTTGCCTCTAACAAAGATTAATTCCATAAAATTGGCCTATATGTATTATAACACCTAAAAAAAGACTGAATTCAGTCCATAGACTGAAAACTTTCACCCATGGGTATATTGAAGAATTTTTTTTTTTTTTTTTTTCCGTTAATGAAAAAAATCTTGAAAATGCTTAATGTAGATAAAAACTATATACTGTAAAAGCACTTATTTTTGCTGGGCTTTAATTTTCGTGAGCCCATTGCAATTGCGAAAATTTAAGTCTCGCAAAATACTTTTTTTTTCGCCTCAAATAATAATAAAAAATCAGGAAATTTTCACTTGTCAAAGTTCATAGGCATGGACAGTCCGAATCCGAGAAAAGCGAAGGGGGTGGGGTGATTACATTTTCGGTGCAAAAGGGGGGTTCAGAAATCCCTAGTTTGATAAAGAGCGATGGAAAAAAAGAGATTGAGAAAAGAAACTTGTTTGTATTGAAATGCGCGCGTTGAGCCAAGGCCAAAGTTGATGTATAAGCAATGTTGTAAGCATGAATTGTTTTCAGAGCGATGGGGAGGGGGGATGAACTTTTTGGACAAAAGGAAGTTTCTTAATAATGCCTTATGCAAAATGGGTTCTATATTTAGGTATAGAGCTGTACCGAGTACACGGTATATACCCGGCACTCGGCCTGTTTGCCGAGTACTCGGTACTCGGCCAAATTTAGGCTATGTATTCGGCCAATACCGAGTAGTTGTGGGAATTTCACTATTTTTATGCATTATTGAAAGAAATGAATGTGTTAATGAGAGATATTTATTTTATAACTAAACTAAAAAAATATGAAAATATAAATACAGAGTCATTATAATTAAAAATTTTGCTATAACAGCTTTCTGCAGTTAAAACGGGCTGTTACCAAACTTAGTACAGAGATGATTCATGATATGAGCTTTTAATTATAACTATCTTGTATGAATGTAATACGAGGCGTGGCTATTAAATAACGAGACTATTGCTGTAAAACATTTCATTTTAAATTTATACATATTTAGTTATTATCACCTTCAATATACACACCTTCTCTATCCCTACAACGCTCCATGCAACTTTTCCATTGTTCGAAACAATGCTGGAAGTCTTGTTCTTTGAGCTCCTGCATGAGGCATGCCGCTTTATTTTTCACAGCTTCAACTGACTCAAATCTTTAACGTACACAAACATCAAACCGTCTCAATTATATAACTCAAATTATATAACTATATATACAAATTATATAACTATAACAATTATATAACTATATTATAACTCAAATCTTGTTCTTTTTAATGCAGATTTGACTTTGGGAAACAGATAAAAGTCACATGGAGCCAGGTCAGGCGAATAAAGTGGATGCTCTAAAACTGGGATGTTGTACTTGGCTAGAAACGTCTTGAAAGACAATGCAGTGTGAGCTGGCACGTTGCCTTGATGGAGAACCCATGACTTGTTCTTCCACAATTCGGGTCATTTTTTCCTCACTCTTTCACGGAGTTGAGCAGGCACCTCAGGATAGTAATGATAGTCAGATCGAACCAAATTAGCGACATTTTTATCCGTTTTAGATGTGGAAGGGCGACCCGGGTGGTGGTCATCTCCAACGTATTCTCGGCCATTTTGGAAACGCTTCAACCACTCAAAAACTTGCGCATGTGATAAATATTCATCATCATAAACTTGTTTTAATAAAATATAAGTTTCACTAGTGGTTTCACCAAGTTTCACTAGTGGTTTTACCAAGTTTCACGTGAAATTTCACGACAATTCGTTGCTCTACTTTTACACTTATGTTTTCGGCAAAACAAAACAAACACCTCTTACACAAATGAAGGTTACTCCCAGACTGATTTCTCGACAAACATGGGAGGCGCTGCAATCGAAAGAGAAGGCTTTACACTGCACAGCTGTTGTTCGTTCGGATTTGGTGCATGGGCAGTTCATCTGTAGCAGCAGCAGCAATAGTCTCATTATTTAATAGCCATACCTTGTATGCATTATTTTATAAACACTTAGTACATAAAATTGTATCTATAAATCAGACAAAAATAAAATATTTTAGAAAAAAAAATAACCTCTATGTAATATTAACACAAAATTTTCGTTATACATTTGTGCAAATAAAAGTAAGACACTTTCAAATTGGTAAGAAAAGATTGATTTTGAATTTTATACTATAAAATAACGTAAAAAACTATCACCTATTTGGATACAGTCTACCGTTGAGCAAAAGGTGCGTTTATTTAGTATTTTAAGAACAAAAAAAAAATGTGAAAAGAGGACGGGGCATTTAACCAAGTAAAGACTTATGGCATTTTACATTACATATAAAAATGGTAAATACACTAAAACGTTATTTAAAACGTATTTTCATAATCAAATCTGTTGTTTTGCCAATTATGGCCCAAAACCACCTGTCATTTTACATTTATACGATCTGAAGATTAATGAAGCCTATCATGTTTGAAATTATAAAATATTTTAATGTTCCCCTTTCATATGTGAATTTCATGCATCTTAAATTAAGCCTTAGTGCCTAGTAACTTTTATATTCTCTAAGAATTATCTGAGGATGATAATTTCGCATCTAAAAAAGATGTTAAGAATAAAGTTATCAATTATGGTTTTAGTAATCCACTATGCTGAAAGTATCAAAATATGGCAATGAACCTAATTATGTATATACACTACAAAAGTTCTGCAAGAAAGCATGCTGTTTACCATTTAACTAAATTTTATCTTCAAAAGCCTTTTTTAATTTCAAGATGTGCAAATTTCTTCATATATGTATCAATTATTCTTTCTTACAACTACTCGGTACTCGGCCGAGTACTCGGTATTCGGCCAAAGTGCTACTCGGTGCAGCACTATTTAGGTACTTTTTAACTTTAGGATTTTTCAACTTTCGGTTCTGTTCTTATAAAATTCGCAAAATTTTCAGCTCGCGAAATCACAGATATCTTCATTTTCGTGAAAATTACGGCTCACGAAATTGAGTGCTTTTACAGCATATAAATGTTTATGTCATCAATTTATTGAAAGTGACATTATCAATATTCAACAAATCATCCAATCAATCATGTTAGCAAAAAATTTTCAGCTAATTTATAATTTCCACAATTACATGTCTGTAATTTGCATATTTCTTGAAAATTATTTTTTTCTGTGAAATGTAATTACTAACTAAATTTTGAAAATCCCACCTAATTTTTTTTTCCTTAGTGCGAATCCTGCTAGTTAAAAATTTGCTCATTTCCTTTTCTTTTTTTGATCACCAAGAATCGAATTTGTGAAAGTACCACATTGCTGAAAATTGATTTTGTGAAGGTACTGCATCATCGAAGAGAAGAATGACTTTATGAAGGTCACACAAAGCGGCACTAAATTTGTTCTGGATTAACCCCTGCTGACTATGAAATGATCTCATAATGAAGTTTAAATCAAAATCTTAATTCTTCTTAAAGTCTTTCCGAACACTATAGTGTAAGTATTGTAATCATGTCAAAAATCCGAATTTGAGATTTTGATGTTTCTATACGTTTAGAGGTTCTCCGAGTCAGTTTTCACTATTTTTACGATGATGTATGTATGTCTGTGAATGAACACACTGGCGTCTAAACACTTTGTTCGAATAAGCTGAAAGTTGGTACGTATATATTAAAAGTCACCATAGTACGAACCCTATTGATTTTGGTGAATCTAGCACTCAGTAGTTTTTTTACAGGGACACCAAGAAAAATTCTTTATCATTATGGCCTATGGGGCCAAATCTTTAGAAGTGCGAGTGTCTACACGCTTTATTAATCTGAGCAAAAAATTTTTACACATGTTATAGGTCACTGTTGTACAAACTGTATAGATTTTGGAGAATTTAAAACTTAGTCTCTTTACAGGGGCACAAAGAAAAAATTTTCATCATTATGGCATATGGGGCCAAATTTTTAAAAGTGTGATAGTGTCTAAACGCCTTATTAATCTGAGCAAAAAATTTTGTACACATGTTATAGGCCACAGTTGCACCAACTGTATAGATTTTGGTGAATTTAGCACTTACAATTTTTTTACAGGGACACAAAGAAATTTTTTTTATCATTATGGCCTATGGGACCAAATTTTTAAAAGCGCGATAGCATCTAAACACCTTATTCAGTTGAGCTGAAAATTTATATGAATATTATAAATCACTGTTTTGGCAAATCTAGCATTTATAGGTTTTACAGGGACACAACGAAAAATTCTTTATCATTATGATCTATGGGCTCAAAGTTGAGTAGCGTTAAATAAAACACTGTGTAATATATGAGCCGTTCAGTGTACACATCGACTAACTCCACTTTTTGAAAAATCTTAAATTTTATGTCAAAGCACTTGGTATAATCATAACTTTTTGTATTTATAATAACTTTCCGGAATAATAAAGATTAGCACCGTTAAATGGCAAATTTTTTTTGGCCATTGAATAATAAGTAATTTATTTCAGAAGCCATTTCGATTAACTCCATACTCTAATGTAAATCGTTTCGGTAACGCTGTATCTGTTCTGGCCGTGCATCGACGCTTATTTGTTTTTAAACAGCGGAAGATGCTCTCTCCCTCTCAATAATATTCGTAACAAAATCGCATCGGTAAACAGATAAAAATAAGCGCAATGCAAACAGTAGTTAGTATAGCAGTGATCTCGCACGCTGAATGTTATTCTGTACTTCTTAGTCTTTTCAACATTACTCCCAGATTGTTTTTAAAGAAATAAATATTATACCGTTATAATCAAGATGAGTGAGACTAATAATGTGAGTGAGGAAAGCAGTGATGATTCTTCAATACGATTTATCAACAGAAAGTCTGGT
Source organism: Salticus scenicus (assembly GCA_963930645.1). Taxonomy (NCBI): domain Eukaryota; kingdom Metazoa; phylum Arthropoda; class Arachnida; order Araneae; family Salticidae; genus Salticus; species Salticus scenicus. The sequence continues at coordinate 76,421,466 of OZ005660.1, forward strand.
CCAAGACGTTTATCGTTTTCCTCGGATTGCAACAGTACAAACCCAACAAACACATTGATTGGGAGGAAAAGAAGTCGTAATCCTGTTAAATGGATACGAAATTTACAAAAGCATAACAGGATAAAAGGTTTGGCATACAGGAATAGGGGAGGAAAATTAATACCTGCAAAAACATTTGTCGATATACCATGCAGATGCCGTCAAAATTGCAATCAAAAAATTATTTCGGATGAGAGAGAGGCTGCCATGAAAGCATTTTATAGTTTACATAGTCAACTTGACCAAAATATTTTCTTAAGAGGTTGTATCAAAGTTAACGAAATAAAAAGAAGGCGCCCTACGAATGAAACTAAAGAACGAAGATTACATTCGTTTACATATTACTTTCGAAAAGAGAGACTTGATATTCCCGTTTGTAAAAAATATTTTAGAGACACTTATCAGGTGAGTGACGGGCGGATATACGATTGTCAACAAATCGAAATGACGAATCCTCGCATACAGCTGATGAAGAAGACATTATTTATAATATTGCTGAATCATCCCAAAGAATAATGCCGCTGACATAAAACTGCTATGAATTAATTACAAAAATTATAATATAACAGAACTGACAACATACATTCTTATGGAAAAGCTGTGATAAAAATGTATAATAACTAACTTTTTCTGTAATAAAAAACTTAAAAATGTAAAGACTTAATTTAACTTTATTACTTTTTTCAGTTGCCAAATCGATTAACTCCACCAGTCACATAAAAACTGTAACATTACTGACGATTGTTTGTTGGCTATTCTTTCTGATTAATTTTATACACCGTTAGATGAAAGCTATATCTGCAATTATGCATTCTACATTATATATTTGAATTCATATTATCAGAGGAATTTTAAAAAACAATATACATTACATCATCGCGTTTCTCAACTTTTTGTTTTATGGAGTTAATCGATGTGTGCACTGAGCGGCTCATATGGAGAAAAATACTCAAACGCTCCATTATGGTTTTTTCTCTTTTGTTTGTTTAACAACTCCTCTTTCTTTACTTTATCTACAAAACTGTTAAATACTCAATGTTCAGAAAGTTGAGTGGAGTCACTCCAGATTTTTTTTGTTTTTAATTGGAATGAAAACAGTATAATATTCAGATTATGTATATCAAAATCAATAATAAAACTGCATCAAACGCTGATCATTTTCTATGAACTTATAGGGGGCTTCGTACCTGCACTTAAATCTTAAGGGGGAAGGAAAAAAACACCATCTCTAGCCCTATGGCTTTGCCACCTGTGTACTCTATGGTATTCTCGTAAACCCTGAAAGAAAAGATTAACTTCTCCCTAAATTAAATTAAGGAAAATGACATATTACAATTTAAAAAAAAGGGGAGGGTGCAAAATTCAAGAATGTGCTAGTGTTAGTCAGTGGGTGGAAACTGCTACTGGCTGCAGAATGAGAAACTTATTTATTAATGACATATCACATGAGTTTTAATAAAATTACCTACAACAAGTGGTATTTAGAGAGTTTTAAATACATTATAATGCAATTTAAGCAGAAATCCCCCCCCCCCCAAAAAAAAAATCAAACATGAAATTCTCAGACACAAAAATTTTAAAAACCATGAACTCAGGGGCAGCCCCTGAAAAGTTTCACCACTGATTACATTTGATATCCATCCCTTATTTATTTTTATTAGATTATTAAAGACTAAAGTTACTTTATTATACTTTCTGCATAATACTTTTAAATGCTTAATAATAATCTTCAATATTTAAAAGCCAGAACCCTATGTATTTACCTTCTAATACTGTAACTTTGTAATGAACACCAAACTTTGTCTGAGAAAACTTGTTTACTTGGATAGAACTGTTACAAAGACCCCACTTTTTTTAGAACCTTGCTTTTTTGTCAGCTAACGCTTGAACTTGAAATCTTTATTCTTTACTTGAATTTACTGTACTGAACAGTTATGGCTTTTGTCACTCTAAAGGGGCTTGCAATACTTCAAGCTTGGTGAAGCACTTTGCCTTTAGATATGACTGTAACAAGTAAAGAAAATATTAAGAAGCTATAAATTTAAATCATTTTTGAGATTATATATAGTTTATTGAGGCTAATGTTAAA